>OX419603.1:7980365-8455959 GCA_948473455.1 Teleiodes luculella
CGACCCTGCCAGTCCACTGTCTTTAGACAGTGCTGGGACAAATGGTTCCGAGCCAATGTTGTTGCGTTGAGTAAGAAAAAATCTGTTCCCGACCCGACCCGACCCGACCCGAGAAACCGTCTAACGTACGCGGCGCGCGGCTCGAAATAATCTGCTTTGGTTCTAAAGTTAATAACGCGAATAATTATCGAGTAATGGGAGGATATACTTCGAAAAATGAGGACGTTAAAGAAGAAGTCATAATAGCTCAGAATGGAGCAGGAAATTTGGCTAGCGCAAACCAAGACCACACAGAACTAACACAGAGCTACATGATAGCGGCATTGCTGGTGATGGTATCCCTCCTCTTCATATACTTCGTCTGGAGAAAGTACCAGGAGTATTTGACCAAGAAAATCGAGCGTCAAGCAGTAGCGGCAGTGATGAGAAAACACCCCGTGTAACGTGCGTCATCGACCGAGGTACAAGAAAACGATGAAGGTATTTAAGAATATTTTAATTTTATTTTAATTGTGTATTTCTTAACTTGTGTGTTTTAAAATTATAAATGTTATTATTATAGTGTCACGTTATGATAGTTTAAATTTGTTATGACGGAATTAATACAATTGTATGAACAATTTAAACAACAACAGGAAGATATAAGAAAATTAGGTCCCAAGCGTAGGAAAGAAAAAATAGGAGAAAATAAGTTAGAACAAGTACAGTTGTTACTTAAAGATTTTGAAGAATTAAAAGTAAAATATAGCAGTAAGTTAGAAAAATCAGAAATATCAACAAAAGAAGTTGAAATAATAGACTCTTATTGTTTAAAGATAGAAGAAATATATAACAAAATACTGCAGTATTACGTAATTATTGAAGAAGAAGAAGAAAAAATGGCTACTAAAGATAATTTTGATTTAAAAACGGCGGTATCATTATTACCGACCATGGACGGCTCAGAAACCGTCACAAAACAATTAATAGATGCTATAGAGTTATACTCTACAATGATTAAAGACACGGATTTACCATTATTAATTAATTTTGTAATGAAAACCAGGTTATCCCAAAGTGCGAAGCTCAGATTAATGGGTAATTACAATAATGTAACGCAATTGGTTGATGAAATGAAGACACACCTACTGACTAGGAAATCATATACGGCAATACAAAACAAGTTAATGATGACTAGACAGGGACATAGGTCAATTGAACAATTCGGACAGGAAATTGAGGATCTTTTTATAAACTTAACAATTGCACAAGCAAATAATGATTCAGAAGCTTTTAAAGTACTAAAACCAATAAATGAAAAAACAGCCATTAGCAAATTTTGTGAAGGTTTGCAAAATACTAGAACAAGTACAATTGTATCAGCGCGAAATTACCAATTTTTAAAAGACGCGATACAAGGTGCAAAAGATGAAGAATTAACAACAACTTCATCATTAAACCCAGGTCATGTATTTTATACTCGTCATAGGAGTTATAGGAAGCCTTTTAGAGGTAACTTTAACAGAAACATGAGTTCGCAATACCAAAATAAATATATGAATTCAAGAAATGATCAAAATAAAACACAGAATAACTATAATAAAACAAATAAAAGAAATTTCGGAAAAAGTAATTCATTTTATAATAAAAGACGACATCAAGTAAATGCAATTGTGCCAGAAAACCCAAGTGAGGAAAACAATGACATGTTAGAATTTTTTCGTGACTCACAACTACGTTCTATCCTATAATCATATGAATTCAGTTCAATTTACAATAAACGGCAAAACGTACACATGGCTTATAGATACTGGAGCATCGCTCAGTGCAGTAAGACGAGACGTTGCATTGTCAGCAAACGAGTACATTACACCGAAGGTCACGCGTATTAATGGAATAGGAGGAAGAGTTAAGTCTTACGGTACAGTTGATTTAAATTTAAAAAATAAAACAAAAGCTTCATTTAATCACACTTTTCATGTTTTTACGGAATTACCAATAAATTTAGATGGAATTATTGGACAAGACTTTTTAACAAAATATAAATGTGTAATCAATTATGAAACGGAAATAATCACTTTAAATAAAAACAACCAAACGTATGACATTCCTTTAAATTTAACAACAAAAGGTAACAAAAACATATACTCAAAACAAATAAAGTTACCTGCAAGAAGTGAAACAATAGTAAAAATTCACACAAATTATAAAGAAGATTGTGTTGTTTTGGCAAGTGAATTAGGAAATGGAATTTTCGTAGCAAATACAGTTACTAAAAACAATAATGGACAAATAGCAGTAAAAGTATTAAATACGCGTAGTGAAGATATAATTTTAAACAATTTTACACCACAAATAACATCAATAGATAATTATGATTGTTTTAGTTTTGAAGAATGCGAAACAAATGCAGCTAGAGTTAAAAAATTGTTTTCACTACTTAAACTAAACAATTTAAATGTAGAAGAAAAAAATACAATAGCTAATATTTGTGCAAAGTATGCAGATATATTTTATTTACCAGGTGATAAAATGACAACAACTAACTTGTATGAACAAAAGATACGTTTAAAACCACAGGTATCTCCGGTATATAGTAAACCATATCGATTACCACATTCACAAAAATCGGAAATAAAAAAGCAAATAAAGCAAATGTTAGATAATGATATCATAGAAGAGTCCCAATCGGAATGGGCAAGTCCACTATTACTAGTCCCAAAGAAGCCAGATTCAAATGGAGAAAAGAAATGGAGATTAGTAGTAGACTATAGGAAAGTAAACGAGATGATTGAAAACGATAAATTCCCTTTGCCAAATATAACGGAAATATTAGATTCATTAACCGGTGCTATGTATTTCAGTACTTTAGATTTAAATCAAGGTTATTATCAAATCAAACTTGATCCAGAGAGTAGGAAATATACAGCATTTATTACAGATAAGCATTATCAAATGAAACGATTGCCAATGGGATTAAAAACTAGTCCAAATGCATTCAGTAGAGCAATGACAATAGCTATGTCAGGTCTAAATTATTTACAGTGTATAGTATATTTAGATGATATAATAGTAATGGGCAGAAGTTTGAACCAACATAATAAAAATTTAACGGATGTTTTTCAGAGATTAAGAAAGGTAAATTTTAAATTAAATCCACTAAAGTGTAACTTTTTGCAAAAGGAAATTTTGTATTTAGGGCATGTAGTAACCTCACAAGGAATAAAACCAGATCCGAAAAAGATTACAGTAGTACAAAACTTTCCAGTACCACAAAACGTTGACGAAGTCAGACGTTTTGTTGCTTTTGTCAATTATTATAGAAAATTTATGCCACATTTTTCAGAAATTGCTTATCCTTTAAATAACTTATTAAAAAGAAATGTAGATTTTAATTGGTCAAAACATTGTGAAAAGGCATTCGAGCGGCTAAAGAAAGCAATAAGTAGCCCACCTTTGCTACAGTACCCAGACTTCTCAAATGACAATGAGTTCATTCTACACACGGATGCGTCAGGCATAGCATTAGGATGTGTTTTATCGAATAAGAACGGTAAGCCAGTCGCGTATGCAAGTCGACCTTTAAATAGTGCAGAAAAGAATTATCCAACTATAGAAAAGGAACTTTTAGCCATAGTATGGGCAGTAAAACATTTTAGACCATATTTGTATGGGCGAAAATTCAGAATTAAAACAGATCATCGTCCATTAATTTATTTGTTTAACATGAACAACCCATCAAGTCGATTAACTAAGTTTCGTTTGTGTCTAGAAGAGTACGATTTCACGGTAGAGTATTTGAAAGGAAAAGATAATGCAGCTGCAGACGCGTTATCTAGAATAGAAATTACTAGTGAACAACTAAAACAAATGTCAGAGCAGGTACTCGCAGTTATGACAAGAGCACAAAAGAAACGAAAAGAAAGTGAAGAACTAGAAAACAGTTCGGTTGATAGTGATTCCGACTATAATTGGAATGGCCATCCAAGAGTAGTAGGTATACTGAAAAAACCGAAAGATTTACCGGAATTGAGTTTCAATGAACAGGACTATTACAAAATATTAAAGCAACCAGATTGTGTTGCTAGTCAAAATAATATCATCATTTACTCGCCATCCTTGTTAACATTGTGTCTCAAACCTAATACTCGATCGTGTACGAAACGAGATTTCCTCGCGAGAGAATTAGATATGTTTTGCAAGACACAACAAATAAAAGAGGTATGCATACTACATAATGATGACACCGCATATATTATTGAGATGCTAGCACAATTTATTACTCAATGTAATTCCGGGTCCGGACCCCGTTTGTGTATAATTAAAGGTGTCAGAAGGATAGATAACAAAGATGATAGACGAGTAATATTAAATGATTATCATTTATTACCAACTAGTGGCCATGCAGGTATTAGAAGAATGACAAATAATATGAAACGTCATTACTATTGGCCAGGAATGTATAAGGATATTATAAACTTCGTAAAATGTTGCAATAAGTGTCAAAAACAGAAATTTCATAAATATGTTAAGCAACCACTTTGTATTACTAGTACGGCAACATCTGCTTTCGAGAAAATATTTTTGGATTTAGTAGGTCCATTAACAAAAGATGCGAATGATTATAGTTATATATTAACTTTACAATGTGAGCTAACAAAGTTTGTAGAAGCATATCCAATACCAAATAAAGAAACAACAACAGTAGCACGAGCATTAGTAGACAATTTTATATTGCGTTATGGAATTCCTCAAGAGATAGGTACAGATAGGGGAAGTGAATTTATCTCATCAACCATGCGCGAAATATGTAGTATATTAAAAATAAAACAATTGCAATCAACCGCTTACCATCATGAAAGTCTTGGAGCTTTAGAAAATTCTCATAAGTCATTAGGAGCTTATTTAAGGATTCAAACAGATAATCAGGCTTACAAATGGTCAGATTGGTTGCAATATTGGTGTTTTTCATATAATACAACAGTGCATTCAGCAACGCAATACACACCGTATGAATTAGTGTTTGGAAAATTATGTAATATACCAAGTAATATAGTAAAGCAAGTAGAGCCAATATATAATTTTGAATCATATCCAAAGGAATTAAAGTATAGATTACAAAAATCCCAAGAGGATGCAAGAAATTATATTCAAGTAAAGAAAATATAATTCATAAAAATAGAACTAAGAAATACATATATTAACCGAATATTTTTAGAGCATTTAACCAAATAAAAAATGTAAAAAAAAAGACATTGTATCGTCAAAATTTAGAAATGTAAGTGAAAAATTGTATTACTGAACAACATATTTTATAATAATAATAATATTGATTTTTACTAAATAGTACATAGTTTGTATTTTAAGCCAAAAATTGTTTAATAAATTTTTGTCTCAAAAAAAAGGGGGAAGGTGTAGTGTAGGTACAAAGGTATGTCCTATTTAACCATATTGGGAAAATGATAAGATAAATTAATTAATATTTTATTACATAAACATTGGATATCAGATTACCGTAACGGTACCTTATATGGAGTGACCTAGTTAAGATGTTTATAAAAACAAATGTATTGAATATCATAGTAACTTGATATAATTTTAGATATGAAAACATAGAATATCAGATGACCATAACGGTACCTTATATGGAATAACTTAGTTAAGATGTTTATAATAACAATGTATTAAATATCAATGTAACTTAATATTATTCTAGATATGGTAAATGTCAGGGTTAAAGCATGTAGTTCAACGACACGAAAATTTAATATATAAACCCTTGTATTTTACTTAATAAATGTTCAGTCTATTACCAACCACGGTCGTGTTATTTCATCCTCCCTACTCCGCACACTTCAAGGGCTCGTAGGCCCAGCAGTGGCACATGACGGAGTAGAGGCGCGGCGGGCAGCGCGGCGGGAGGGCGAGCCGCTCCCCGTTCCATATGACAGTACTCACAAGAGCGTCTGCTTGAGCTGCGTGGCGGTGGGCCGGAGCGAGGGCTCGTAGGCCCAGCAGTGGCACATGACGGAGTAGAGGCGCGGCGGGCAGCGCGGCGGGAGGGCGAGCCGCTCCCCGTTCCATATGACAGTACTCACAAGAGCGTCTGCTTGAGCTGCGTGGCGGTGGGCCGGAGCGAGGGCTCGTAGGCCCAGCAGTGGCACATGACGGAGTAGAGGCGCGGCGGGCAGCGCGGCGGGAGGGCGAGCCGCTCCCCGTTCCATATGACAGTACTCACAAGAGCGTCTGCTTGAGCTGCGTGGCGGTGGGCCGGAGCGAGGGCTCGTAGGCCCAGCAGTGGCACATGACGGAGTAGAGGCGCGGCGGGCAGCGCGGCGGGAGGGCGAGCCGCTCCCCGTTCCATATGACAGTACTCACAAGAGCGTCTGCTTGAGCTGCGTGGCGGTGGGCCGGAGCGAGGGCTCGTAGGCCCAGCAGTGGCACATGACGGAGTAGAGGCGCGGCGGGCAGCGCGGCGGGAGGGCGAGCCGCTCCCCGTTCCATATGACAGTACTCACAAGAGCGTCTGCTTGAGCTGCGTGGCGGTGGGCCGGAGCGAGGGCTCGTAGGCCCAGCAGTGGCACATGACGGAGTAGAGGCGCGGCGGGCAGCGCGGCGGGAGGGCGAGCCGCTCCCCGTTCCATATGACAGTACTCACAAGAGCGTCTGCTTGAGCTGCGTGGCGGTGGGCCGGAGCGAGGGCTCGTAGGCCCAGCAGTGGCACATGACGGAGTAGAGGCGCGGCGGGCAGCGCGGCGGGAGGGCGAGCCGCTCCCCGTTCCATATGACAGTACTCACAAGAGCGTCTGCTTGAGCTGCGTGGCGGTGGGCCGGAGCGAGGGCTCGTAGGCCCAGCAGTGGCACATGACGGAGTAGAGGCGCGGCGGGCAGCGCGGCGGGAGGGCGAGCCGCTCCCCGTTCTCCAGTTTCCCTATCACGTCGTTGTTCTTCACTCCGCTGAATGGCTTCACGCCCAGCATCAGTATCTCCCACATGCACACACCTGGAAAGGGAACGGTAACTTAATGATGGATTTTCTTTTTCTGGCCTTTTCAATCACTGACCGGCATTTACCCTTTTGAACACTTATCCCCCAATTTATAAACGTGGTTGAAATTAAACAATATTTTGTCTCCTTCCAAAACTTACCCCCTTTGACAATATCTGTCCCTTCTCAATACTTAAATATTTATGGTAGTTTTATGGACAAACGGACAAGCGACAACTTTATGCAACGTTTATAAACAAGCGTAATATTTCAAAATGAATGTATGTCCCCAAAAATAGACAAATCCTGTTGGATTTCGTAGGAAATTAGCCGTAACGGAAGGACAGACAGACAGACAGAGTGATCCTATAAGAACTCGTTGTTTCTTTTTGATTACGGAATCCTTAAGGGAAATACTCGGAACGACGACCTGTCAAAACTAAACGCATGCAAACCAGCGATGACTGACCCATGCGTCAAACTCGTGAACGGGTGCTGTTTGGGATGATGACTGGTCTGCTCTAGTCGATTGCCGGTTGTGCTTGTGATAGATTCATTGGTTATAGATACATAATTAGCAAACATGACTCCAGGAACAAATCCAAGAAGAAAAATGTTATTGATTTCACCGCACACACAACATCTGCTTACGCTTGACATAAAGGCAACGGAGCGATACGCGTGCTCTATGTTTATTTATAATTTATACTTGCGATTGTTGGCGCTTGGTGAAACTCTATTATACTCGTAGGTTTAAAAAGCACTTGTATTTGTTTCAAGTGAAATTTCTGGGAAAACCCAATCGGTTTCGTTCACATGAGCATCATCAGAGGTCTAGTTTATTTCCATTATACATGTGTTATGTACTCTAATTTTACAAAGTATAAAGTATTTAAAAAATCAATAAAATCATCCTAAGTGAAGTACAATAAAACTATTGTACAAACAGCAACATATATACATACATAGTCAACATCCCTATTATTCGAATAAATAAAGAAGTACCAGTGTGATTCATCCATTACTGGATGTGACAGTCAACGTCAAATGGAAGTCTCTGTTTTGTTCTACTTCCGGTTCGTCACCTGTATAGTTAAGTATGTTGCTGTTTGTACTACACTTTATTGGTTTTACCGCGTGTTTTTTAAAACTACGAGTAGGTATGTTTATTTATACTCTAAGATCCTAAATACAAAATATAAATAAAGTGTGTGTACCGAACATCCAGACGTCGGAGGCGGAGGTGAACCGGCGGAAGTTGATGGACTCGGGCGCCATCCACTTGATGGGCAGCTTGCCGCGCGACGCCTTGTAGTACGACTTGTCCTCCACCATCTTCGACAGCCCGAAGTCTGCCAGCTGCAACATAACACACACACATTACGAGTTTTTTTATTTTTTAAATGGACTTGACTGCTTGTGTCGAAAAGGTACGACCAATCAAGCTTCACCGGACTTGCGGGGGAGCGGAAGGCTCTACCCCAAAAAAAGTCATATACCAACGCGTCTAGGGGCGGTGACTCGGGAGCCTCGGACCACGGCGTAGCGCATTGATATCGAAAAATATCGTGAAGGAGACTACGCTTGAGGGGGATATTACGAGTATCACTTTCAACACGAGATATTGTGACAAGCCTCTATTCCGTCAAGTGCTTTTTTATTCATACCATTTTTGCAGTGTTCACTTAAATTTTTCTTTCTTTTGGTAATTAATTGCTTACGTATTGGCAGTTTATTTTATTATACAACTCCCGAAGAAAACTATCCGGAAAGTGTTAAGAATAGCAGCTGCTTTCTGAATTTGTATGTAGGGTTTATTATTATTTTAAATTTTCAAATGTTGTTGTTTGTTTGGAGTGCACAGCTGCTAGTGGTGTGGTGGTGTGGTGGTGTGGTGGTGGTATTGTGGTGTACCTTGACGCAGGTGGGCGTGGAGACGAGCACGTTCCTGGCGGCGATGTCCCTGTGCACGAACTTCTTGCTCTCCAGGTAGCTCAGCGCGGTGGACAGCTGGTAGATATACAGCACTAGCGTGCACGTCTCCAACCTATAACAAACACGCTATTACCACAGTACACTCAGAACAGTAAGTTATCTCACCAACTGGCCGCATCGGTTTGAATGTGAGCGCGCCGTCACGCACACGCTTGCATTAAGCCCATACTGCCGCCCCCTTATTGTATGCTAGTGTGTGCGTGACAGCGCGTGCCTACACGGCGTGCGGCGCGGACGCACACATTCAAACCGACAGCGGCACGTTTGTATGAAGATAACTTACTGGTTTTACTGTGCTATTACAATCATAATTAAAGCCTGACCAAAAAAATGAAAAAAATCCATTGAAATCTCGCCATATTGCGGAATTTAAATGGAACTAATTTTATAGTGACAATTGTAAACATAAAAATATACATGTAGTACATAGTCATTATACAATAAGAAAACAGCCATATTGAAATATCCTCCAATAGGTTAACAGTATACGCACGACAAAACTATGTCTGTCAGTCGTGAACGGTCATGCTAGGGGGGCTGGTCGAGACCGATGTATTGTTTTAGTGTATGCGTTGTCCTGGACGGTCACTCCATACAGAAAACGCATTTTGACAACCTGTTTCTTTTTGAATATCAACTACAAATCAATGGCGCTAGGTGCTATGTAAAACACCCCCAAACACCATCGGCGGAGTCCCGCGGCGCCTGCGGGGTGCGGGGCGTGGGGCGCTATATCGGGCGGGGAACTCATTTTGGCGCGGGGGGGTGAGTGTCCTTTCTGGACGGGTTAGTACTATTATTTTCTTCTGTGGCTACTAATCATATCCTAATTATCATTAGATAATGTTAATCTGGTTTTGACCCAGTTTACTTGCATGAAAACGTGAGAAGTTTATGTACAAGATTTTATTAGGCGAGGCAGCTGGTGACTGTAAGGGGCGAGAAAAAGGTGGACATTGGCATATATAGCTAATGATAAGCACCATGTATATTCAGATTAATGAAGGTATTAGTTACTCAACTAAATTCGATATTAATGGTTCTGTCTGGTCATTTAGGTTGTTAGATTATAGAGAGGGTTAGTACTATTATTTTGTTCCGTGGCGTTGTGAGTTAGTTGGCTTGTTTACCTGTGTGCGTTCTGCTGCAGATAGGCCCGCATCTCGCCGAGCGTGGCGAGCTCCATCACGATCCAGATGGGCGGCGCGCTGCACACGCCCACCAGCCCGATTATGTGCGGGTGCGAGAACTGCTGCATTATATCTGAGGACATGTGCAATTGCATCATCACTCTCTACATAGTATAAAACAAAGTCGCTTTCTCTGTCCCTATGTCCCTATGTATGCTTAAATCTTTAAAATTACGCAACGGATTTTGATGCGGTTTTTTTAATAGATAGAGTGATTCAAGTGGAAGATTTATATGTATAATACATGCATAATATGCTTAAGGATACTCCACAATAACCATTTTCCCGTCCGGAGCCGGGGCGGGTCTTTAGTTTAGAATAAGGCCAAAAAAAAGGTGCAATTGCATTTGAGTTGTGAGTCGCGCATTTTCGGTCGCTCAAATTAGGTTTCATACAAAATACCTAACTAACTCGCCGTGTGATCGAAACAGGGGATTTGTATGAAACCGAATGCAGCAGAAATTACGTGACCGAAAATCAGCAACACACAACTCAAAAAATTATGCTCGTCTGGCCTCAGCCTTACTATAAAAAATTAGTAGTAGTCATTATCAATTTAGGTATAAGTTTAAGCATTTATGCATTGTCTATTTAGGTACTAACCTGTTAGACTATGTTATAGTTGAAATTAATAAATAAAATTGAATCTCTAAACGAGGGTCTGGGGAAGTTCCTGTCGTCATAATCTGTTATTTTTTGCATATGACTTGTCATACAAAAATATACAAATATTGTAACTAAACTAACTAACTAACTTGTCCCGTGACAGCTCACCTTTTTTTTTTATGAGAACGTAACCCGAGTAAAGCTGTTTGTTTAGTTAGCACATTAAACTGCATCTATAAATTGCGCCTAACAAAACACTAATGTGCATGTTTTGTGATATTTGATTTTATTAGAACCTATAAGTCTAATGACAAGCGATGAATTTATTAGAGAAATGTTTTTGCTTTGATAAAAACTTTAAGGATAGATAGAGAGCGTATATTTTGTAAAGCCTGACAAAAGAAATAAAAAGCCTCGCCATATTGCGGAATTTCAATATTAGAACTAAAAATTAGTAATAAGGGAAATTGTTGCCATAAACATAAAAATAATACACGTGGCGCCCCCAGAGCTTTTTATTTCTTTGATCAGGCTTTTTTTTTTCTTTGATCGCATTAACTTCTTCAGTCATATTTCTTAGGTCTTTGTTTTATAAAAACTCAGTTTGTGTCGCAAATTCGACGTACCAAGCTTACAGACTTTACAGACTAACAAAAGCTATTCAAAGATGCACTCACAAGCCTCTTCGAGGAACTTTTCAGCGGTGTCCAGGTCCGCATCCAGTTTGCACGTCTTGACGGCGACTGGTAAGGTGTATTCCCCGCCCGCGGTCCGGCCCTGTTGCTTCTGCACAGCCAGCTGACGACGCAGCGACGGATGGTTCGCTGACGTCACTCGACATGTACCTAACACACAAGAATTTCTTGTAAACACGATTTTATTATACTTTTTATACGAGCTTTTACGGTTGTTTTCATAACTATTAAGATTAATAACGGGCACTCACACAAAACACCCGTTTTTAATCTTAATAGATACGATTTTATTAGCTTTACTTCTAATTATGAATGTTTTGTAACTATGTAATAAAATCTTGGAAGCTATTTCCTTAATTAATTTATTTACTTAAAGGAAAACTTATTTTCTTTCCGAATCGAAATTACCAAAAATACAACAACTTCACATCACACCCAAGAAAATAACGAAGATAAATTAAAAAATATATATATTTTCTGTAAACAACGGGTTTACAAGTTGTTGGGCTTTCCTTTTAAGCAAAAGATTTTTGCCTGTGCCAGGAAACCCCACTCTTCTAAACAGAAGTAAAAAAAAAAATTAAAAAAATAGGGATTACAATGCTTGATAATGCATTTTAGGTCAAATTATCTTCTTTTGCTATCAGTCAACACAATAGTTTAGAAGTATATTTGTTTGTTTGTTTAGATGAGCTTAAAATAATCGTTACCTTTGTGCACATCGCCAAACTGTCCTTCCCCTATAATGCCCGTCAGCTCGATCTGATTACGAACTAACTCGTAGTCGCGAACTGCAAACAAACAAACATTTACTAAGCTGTAATACGAACAGGGTGTAAGCAAAAAAACTTTTCAGCATTTGCTAAGCGATACCACAGAATACCAAACAGTAGTCCCTACAGAATAATCACTTAGCGATATAATTCCAATAAATAGCAACTCTAGCTTCGTTACAATAAAGTGCAATTCAGATCGCATGGCACTAGGCACTATCTTGAAACAAAGTAGCTACAAAAAAAACACATAGTCTTCCTTTTATTTCGGAAACTATGTTATTTGGCAAAAAATAACCCTTATGATGAAGTCTTTCGATCGGTATGATAAAAATACTGGTTTTTTTTTTCGTATAGCGGGTTCGATTCCCGGTTCAACCATGTTATTATCAAAAAATGTATGAATGCTGTTTTAATAGTTTCAGAAATAAAATAAAGTCTTCTTTCCCGCGTCCCAGCTCGCTCGCCTTGCCCTCCTCGCTGCTGCTGCTCATCTCCGCTATATATATATAAACCAGCAGTTGAATGTGCGGGTGTGTGTGAGTACCGGCGGGTGTGGAGTAGTCCGCGTCGTCGTCCACGATCTCCGCGTAGTCCTCGGAGAGCATCGTGGCCGTGTTCGCGTCCCACGAGCTCGCCTTGCCCTCCTCGCTGCTGCTGCTCATCTCCGCTATATATATATAAACCAGCAGTTGAATGTGCGGGTGTGTGTGAGTACCGGCGGGTGTGGAGTAGTCCGCGTCGTCGTCCACGATCTCCGCGTAGTCCTCGGAGAGCATCGTGGCCGTGTTCGCGTCCCACGAGCTCGCCTTGCCCTCCTCGCTGCTGCTGCTCATCTCCGCTATATATATATAAACCAGCAGTTGAATGTGCGGGTGTGTGTGAGTACCGGCGGGTGTGGAGTAGTCCGCGTCGTCGTCCACGATCTCCGCGTAGTCCTCGGAGAGCATCGTGGCCGTGTTCGCGTCCCACGAGCTCGCCTTGCCCTCCTCGCTGCTGCTGCTCATCTCCGCTATATATATATAAACCAGCAGTTGAATGTGCGGGTGTGTGTGAGTACCGGCGGGTGTGGAGTAGTCCGCGTCGTCGTCCACGATCTCCGCGTAGTCCTCGGAGAGCATCGTGGCCGTGTTCGCGTCCCACGAGCTCGCCTTGCCCTCCTCGCTGCTGCTGCTCATCTCCGCTATATATATATAAACCAGCAGTTGAATGTGCGGGTGTGTGTGAGTACCGGCGGGTGTGGAGTAGTCCGCGTCGTCGTCCACGATCTCCGCGTAGTCCTCGGAGAGCATCGTGGCCGTGTTCGCGTCCCACGAGCTCGCCTTGCCCTCCTCGCTGCTGCTGCTCATCTCCGCTATATATATATAAACCAGCAGTTGAATGTGCGGGTGTGTGTGAGTACCGGCGGGTGTGGAGTAGTCCGCGTCGTCGTCCACGATCTCCGCGTAGTCCTCGGAGAGCATCGTGGCCGTGTTCGCGTCCCACGAGCTCGCCTTGCCCTCCGAACTGCTGCTGCTCATCTCCGCTATATATATATAAACCAGCAGTTGAATGTGCGGGTGTGTGTGAGTACCGGCGGGTGTGGAGTAGTCCGCGTCGTCGTCCACGATCTCCGCGTAGTCCTCGGAGAGCATCGTGGCCGTGTTCGCGTCCCACGAGCTCGCCTTGCCCTCCTCGCTGCTGCTGCTCATCTCCGCTATATATATATAAACCAGCAGTTGAATGTGCGGGTGTGTGTGAGTACCGGCGGGTGTGGAGTAGTCCGCGTCGTCGTCCACGATCTCCGCGTAGTCCTCGGAGAGCATCGTGGCCGTGTTCGCGTCCCACGAGCTCGCCTTGCCCTCCGAACTGCTGCTGCTCATCTCCGCTATAACACAAATCAATACAAAGTTCAAAATGTGTTTATTCGAAATAAGATTTTACAATAGTATATTTCATTACAAGTGCGGAAAGGCTGTCATTGCAAAGAGTTCCGACAAATGTGTACCCGAGCCGAGGCGCAGCCGAAGGCGAGGGTAGACAGTCGGAACGAGTTGCAATGACGGTTCCGCAAGTGTACTGAACGACTATTTTTAATACAGTTGCGAAAAAATGAAGCAATTTAATAAAAATATCATCATCACTACATATTATAAAACAAAGTCGCTTTCTCCGTCCCTATGTCCCTATGTCCCTTTGTGCGCTTAAATATATAAAACTACGCAACGGATTTTGATGCGGTTTTTTTTAATAGATAGAGTGATTCAAGAGGAAGGTTTATATGTATAATACATGCGTAATATACTTAAGGATAAGCCACAATAACCATTTTCCCGTGCGGAGCCGGGGCGGGTCGCTAGTAAAATAATAAAAACAATAAACTCAACTAACTTTTTTCTTCACCCATTCTGGTATGCAAAGAGCACTATGCCCATACAGCCAAGTCTTCAGTAGAATGTTTATATTGATATGAAATGAAAATGAAATTTAATGTGATGAAATGATGAAACCTAATCTAACTCATTTAATCAAATAAATTAATCTGATATTGAAACAAATTAGTAGCTCCTTTTTAGAAATATACGTATTTGCTTGAATCATAAAAACTTTTATGATTTTTTTTAGTAAAAACTTCATGGTTGGTTTTTCTTTTTAATAGACATTATTTTGACAGTTGGGAAAGAAAACGCACGAGTGCGGGAAAGGTAAAAAAAAAAGCACGAGTGTGTAATAGCCCACTTCCCGAACGCTATACCTCCCTGCAATACGCCACTTTTTGAGCAACTGTATTAAAAATCACTTTTCGACGTCGAGGAGAGTTCACGATTTAGCTGTCTTCTGTGGAGAAGAACTCTCGGAAGACAGCGTTTTTTGAAAAGATATAATAAGTGAGGGGATAGAGGCTATTAGGCCGCTCTACTCCCACTTTGATTTGTGTTTGTAGAAGTGATGTGAAAGTGGGCTTATCTCATAAATTTTATATACCTATCTATTTGGTACTAATACAAATAAATACACACAAGTACACGAATATTCCCGCTGGACACGAATATTTACTTTATTTGTTTCTGTTGCTTATTTATGTTACCTAAATAAAATTATTCGATTACTTCAATAATGTAATAAGTATAAAGGCCTTTTTTAATGTAATAACATCATTTGACTACTTATTGAAAAAAAAAATACACTTTAAATAAACGACAATAAAGGAACTGTAATGTGTATATTATTATAAAGTACTAGCTTTCCGCCCACGTTAACAATTTTCCCGTGGGAATAAGGCATTTTCCCGCGGTATATATAGCCTATGTTACTCAGGGTGATTGAAGTTTTCTAATGGTGAAAGAATTTTTGAACGTTCAGTAGTTGTGAACGTCGTTGCGTTCAGGGACATTTTTCTGTTTTTTCAAAGTTACTTTTCCACCTTATAGAGATGTACACCGTATTCAAAAAAATAAAATAATAAAAAAAAAAACAAAAAAAAATATCATTGACTCACTTTTGCACTGGCAGTTCAGTTGTTTCCATGCGGTAGCTTGCAAGAGGAAATTATAAGTTAAAAAAAGTTATATAATTTCACTTCATATTACAAATTCGCCTATTAAATACTACTGTAACAGTCCACAGCTGGACTAAGGCCTGGTCCCACGCTTGTTACAATTTAATGTGACTAAAAATATGTTTCATTATGTGCCAGAAAGAAATGGTACAGGATACCAGAATGGTATAAATTATTATAATTGCCACGAGAATTCGGGAACGCAATGCACGTACATAAAATTACTTAATAGGTCGATAGAAGATTGAATAAATGTCAAGTAAATATTGGTTGCGACTTACTGGTTCTATTCCACAGCGAGGTCTGTGATTCAGTGACTAGTCTACAATACCCGTCCACCAGGTCGGCCAAACTTTCTGCAGCCTGAAAACATACCACTAATATTAACCTTTTAACCGCCATGGTCTGAAATATAAGACTTACCATAGCTGGCGGTGGGAGCAAGTTCTTAGAAAATATGCTTGGCAGTTAAAAGGTTAATAACAGATTTTTGACCTCTCAAATTTTTTTGTATTGATACAATTAAAGTTTATTAAATTGACTTTTTTCAATCGCCATACATTCTATTTACAAAATTAGCCTCAACTTATCGTGTGTGTTTCGTGGTTAACCTACCTCACAAACCCTGGGGTCAAAATCATTGAGCTGCCTATGGCTTCTGACATGGCTCATCATGTAACGACTACATCCGTCGATAGTAGCCGAGATCAACGGCTTTACGTGCCTTCCGAAGCACGACTCATCTTTCTTTTCGGACAATCAGGTGATTCAGCCTGCAATGTCCTAACCAAACTGGGGCAAGTCTCACAAAGTGATATTTGTCCGACAAACCCCACCGGGATTCGAACCCGGAACTTCCGAAATGTGAGGCGAGTATTTGACCACTCGACTACGGAGGCTGTTAGTTTAGGCACCTATTTCACGGGAGACAGAAGACAAAAGGGACGCAGTAATGCTTTAGAATGAGATACAAATACACCGCGCTCACTCTTGCGCATAACTGCGTCCCTTTTGTCTTTTGTCTTTGACTACCGTGAAATACCAGCCACATATTCAGCTGCAGAAAGGTTCATTAAAGTTAAAGCTTCTTTAAATCTATTGCTGACTCTTTCTTTGTCAACAAGATAAATAGAGTCAGCAATCGATTTATAGAAGCTTTAATTTTAATGAATCTTTCTGCAACTGACGGTTAGACTCTTTTGATAGGTGTAATATTACCGGGGTAGTCAAAAGCAACAACTGTGATCCAAGTTGGCGAATCGCGCCGGTTTGCGAATCGATGAAGTTGGTGATACGCGTCAAGTCCGATCCGTCGGCTAAGCAGTGAACTATCATAAGGTCTTTTAACGTTAGATGCATAAAATTTGATTTTGGCTAATAAATTAACAAAACATTTATTGATTCAGTGGCGGCACGAAGTTCGCCGGGTCCGCTAGTATATAAATAAAGAAGATTGACCTCGACACTACTGCAGGTTATGGTGAGCGTCTCAGCGGCCCCCTTCACGCGCAACTGCAGCGCCGCCTTGCCGCACGACGACCCGCTCTGGAACACATACAACACCTGTTACAACTCTACTTATATGCTTCAAATACAAAACTAATAATTCAAAATGAAAAATGAAAAAAATGAAATGAAAAATGTTTTATTCGAAGTAAGATTTTACAAATCACTTTTCGACGTCGAGGCGGGTTCACAATTTGGCTGTCTTCTGTGGAGAAGAACCCGCCGGAAGAAACTCCACAGGCGTTGCATCTTTCTAATTAATAATAGTGTCATTTGAGTTTGAATATTTCATGCTACGAATGTTTGAATGAATTGTCACTCGAGTTTGGTTAAACATTTCAAATTACATACATTTGAATTAATTGTCACTCGAGTTTCATTAAATATTATAACTAAATGAAATCGGACATTTTTCAATTCCTAGCAGGCTGATTTTCAAGAGTAGCGGTCTAAAATTGACTTTGGTTTTGCATTGGGTTGAAATCGGGATAGATTTTGATTTCGAAAGTAGAGCCCCTGTATGACAAGATGACAACTAAAACAGGTCATTTAACAGAACTGATTTGAACAAATATGTCACCTGTTTAACTAACTAGGTACTCATGGTCTAAGAAAACAAGGTCTAACCACTATTGACGTAACTGACACGAGGCTACGTCATTTCTACGTCATTTTGCCTATTCATCCTTGTCGAATGCGTGTAATAGACAAGGATGAACAGCGCAAAATGACGTAGCCTCGTGTCAGTTACGTCAATAGTGGTTAGACCTTGTTTTCTTGGACCATGCTAGGTACTCAAGCAAACCTAAACTTCATTCGTGTGTGTGTGTGTGTGTAAATGGCTCACCTGTGTCTGCGAGGGCTGCGTGCAGTTGGACTTGAGCGTCTGCACGGCGACGATATCGCTGAAGGGCGCTATTTTGGTGTACGTCGGCGGCTCGCCAGCCTTGTGAGACACGTACGATATGTCTGCAACAGCAATGTACAACATCATTATGATATAATCATCCATTAGTTCAATTAAAAAGTACGGCGAAACTGGTGATAGGCAACAATTTTAAATATAAGGGTGTCATACATAAGTGAATTTAACAACATCATCAAAAGGTGAGTAGTGTTAGACATTAAAGCCTATTGTACTTTTCAAAGTACAGAAGCCAGCTAATGCGGCTGGACACTCGCATTACGAAATTCGCCCCTATTATTATGGAATACTTTCTAGGTCAAAGTGTCCAGCCGTATAGGGCGGCTACATTACAAAAAGATTGCCTAAGACGGATCAATAATTCTGACACCAGGGTTGTGAGGTAGGTTAACCTCGAAACCCACACGATAAGCAAGCAACCGATAGATATCAGGTCAGTTCGTTAGGAATATCCCTGTCCCCATTGCCAACCTACTTTAAGTACATGTCACAGTCACAGATCATCTACATAGTCTTACAGCCTAAAGTACTTTATACAGGACATTACCGATATCAGGTCCGATGGCCAGCTCGACGGGGATCGCCCAGCCGGTGCCGAGTGCTCCCGTGAATGTCTCGCGGTCGTAACCGTAATGCGTGTGCATGGTTTCCAAATACTTCAACATACAGTCAGTGTCTGTTATGTTTGCAACCTGAAAATTACATAAAATTAATTACTATCATAGAAATTATTTTTTGTCAAACATATTATCTATATGGAAGTCGTGATTCACAACTAAAAAAGAAATGTAGTTCCTAGTTTTTCGTAAAATTAGGTAAAATATTCGTCATTGTACTTGTATAATGTAATGTAATTTTTTTAGGACAGCGCGCTTTGTAGAATAAATATTATTCTAGCAAAAGATTTGTGTATTTATGGGACTTACGTACCTTTTTGAATTGCTGCTGAATGGCTTTCTTTAGGACTTTGGGCTTGATGCCCTCTATGACGGACTTGGGCAGGAACTTGTGTAGGCCGAACTCTTTCTCGAGGTACTCGATATTGGACTTCTTGTCTAAGGATATCTGCATGTCCTTGCAGAAGTATCTGAAAGGAAATGGCAAACAACATTGATTGAAAATATTGAAACCAATAAATTACATTTACTAGTTTTTTATGTCTCGGTGGTCAGTCTCGCAAAAAAATAGAAAATAGTTTTTTAGTAGTTTTTATGGAAAATGCAATGATACTGAGCCATACAGCCTAATCCATAGTTGTACTTCTCACTTGTAATAAGGCCTAATGCGTGCGTGGGTCACACATTATATGTTTTTGGTATAAAATTGAATCTCATAGCAGTATTACTCACTTTATTTCTAAACACGCTATTTGTACCGCCAGATCCTGGTCCACTAGTGGGTGGTTGGCGTTGAGGTAGTCATGGCGCACCTGGAAAACAAATATTTTGTTTTTAGTAAAGTACATAAATAACCAAGGCTCATATTTTTAAGCCCCGACAAACAAGAGGGGTGTTATAAGTTTGACACGATCGAGATCGATATTGATTTCAAGAGTCTCTAAAAAGTCTCTGGTCATCTACCGCACCTGTAACTAGGTGCCGCTATGTGTCTAAGAAGATCAAGTACGTAGAGTCAGTATATACAGGGAAATGCGTTTATAATAATTGATAATACATTTTATTTACATTCCGCTTGTGTGTACAAATATACTATACATAAATATAAAATTTCAATGTCATTTTATCTCATTGATAGTACTAAATCCGGCGAAGTGAGAATGTTGCGAATCCGACCAAGTGCGAACAAATGGTGTGTGTGTGTACCTGGTCGTAGTACCTGAAGCCGCCACTCGCTCGCCGGCTAGCGCGAGACCAGCTCTGGTCATACACCGCACCTGTAACTAGGTGTCGCTGTGTGTGTGTGTACCTGGTCGTAGTAGTAGTGGAAGGTGACGCGGTCGTGGTCGCACATGGCGCGCAGGTTGGCGGGCAGGTAGCGCACGCGCAGCTCCAGCCGCCACTCGCTCGCCGGCCAGCGCGACACCAGCTCCGACACCGGCGTGTCTTGGTGGATCCACCGCACCTGGTAGCAACCAAACAGAAGCGGTTTATTAAGTGAATCGGTTGGTAATGGGGGATATTAATTTTGACAGTTCTAAAAACCAAAAAAGGTTTCATTATGGTCATAAGAGATGGCGCTGCACTAACTCTTATCACTACATAGTATAAAATAAAGTCGCTTTCTCCGTCCCTATGTCCCTATGTCCCTATGTCCCTTTGTACGCTTAAATCTTTAAAACTACGCAACGGATTTTGATGCGGTTTTTTTTAATAGATAGAGTGATTCAAGAGGAAGGTTTATATGTATAATACATGCATAATATACTGAAGGATAACCCACAATAACCATTTTCCCGTGCGGAGCCGGGGCGGGTCGCTAGTGTCAAATAAAATAGACGTGCTTGAAGGTAGGAAAAGAAGTTACAAAATTTAGTCGCAAAAAGGTCACTGGTAAAACGAATCAAAAATGTAAACGCAACTCAGCACGCAAAAACACGAAACGAAATTAAAACACAATAAAGTGCGTGACGATTGACGTGACAACAACAGTGTTGCCAGATTTTTATCTGCCCTGATCGGTTTGACAAGCTCGCTTTTGACATTTTATTCGACATGCACACCATCTATCTGAGTCAATAGAACCTTTTTTTTTCTTAAATGCCATCTTGAAAATCCCTCATTGTTGGTTGAAATCGAAGTATGCAAAGCACTCTTATGCTTACTTTGCCAGTAGTGAATGAGTCGCCTCGATCTAAGTAAGTAGCGGTTGTCGATGAAATAAAACTTTTTTGTTGATTGAATCGCTCTTTTTAGCGCCTATCTTAACTTGCCAGTAGTGACCTGCCTAATTGATGCTGATAAAATGAAACGGTAGAAAATTGATGGTTGTGAGAAGTAAGAAAAACGCTCCTTTAAGCGTAGGTACTTCTGTCATTGGCTAGCCACGCTCTAAGTGTCTATAAAATAGAATAGAATACCCCGTCCCTTGCCTATCTTACCCTGCCACTTGCGAGTAGTGAGCCGTCTCGCTCTAAGAGCCTAACTCATCTTGCCAGAAGTAAGTCAACTTTTTCTAAGCGCCTATCTCACCTTTCCAGTAATAAGCCACTTCTATCTAAGCGCCTAGCTATCTTACCTTGGCAGTATTCTAAGCGCCTATCTCACCTTGCCAGTAGTAGCCACCTATATCTAAGCGCCCATCTTACCTTGGCAGTATTCTAAGCGTCTATCTCACCTTACCAGTAATAGTCATCCATCTATATCTAAGCGCCTATCTTACCTTGCCACTTGCCAGTAATGAGCCACCTCTATCTGTAACGAGGGGCATTGCATGCTACCTCTTTGCCTCGTTTCTACTTCATCTCTAATCTCATTTACCATTTCTTTCTCTAAATTTGAATATTTAATTTTGGAATTCATTCAAAAATCATCCGTCTAATCATTCATTTTTATTTTCACTTCTTCCCTCTGCCTCAACCTCCTAAGCGCCTATCTCACCTTGCCAGTAGTAAGCCACCTATAACTAAGCGCCTATATCTAAGCGCCTATATCTAAGCGCCTATCTTACTTTGGCAGTATTCTAAGCGCCTATCTCACCTTGCCAGTAGTAAGCCGCCTCGCTCTAAGCGCGAAGCAGTTGGCGTACACCCGCTCGCCGGTGGCCAGCCGCGTGGATAGGCAGCGCAGCACGGAGCGAACATCCTCGTCGGCAGACGCTCGCACCACGTTAAACCCACCGTTGGGCAGGTGGACCTTTAGTGTGGACTGGTCACCGGCTGCCGACCCTGGAAATGATACAAAATCACTACATAGTATAAAACAAAGTCGCTTTCTCTGTCCCTAAGTCCCTGTATGCTTAAATCTTTAAAACTACGCAACGGATTTTGATCCGGTTTTTTTTAATAGATAGAGTAATTCAAGAGGAAGGTTTATATTATAATACATGCATAATATACTTAAGGATAACCCACAATAACCATTTTCCCATGCGGAGCCGGGGCGGGTCGCTAATATTTCTTATAAATTAAACAATATCAAACACAAGGGAGAGGTGAAATTTCTTTTCATTTTTTTCAGTGTTCTTTGTACATGACGCGAACTAAGTATTATTTTATACTTGTATCTATGTATGTATTTTTCTGGTCAGACTTTACATCATATTACATGTAGCTGTGGACATTCGTACAGTAGCCAGCCCATGCAGCTCTACATGTTGACCTTAAGAGCGCCTATATTCCGCAGCGGTAGGGGTGAATTTCGTAGTGCGAATGTCCAACCACATTTGCTGGATTCTGTACGTAGTTCCAATCCCAACCTCTGGCACGGGCAAAGCTTGGAGGTCTAATGAACTGAGCCCGCATAGGGTTTCGTTCATTATGGCAAAACAAAGCTCTTCGTTACGGGCACTGATCGAAACGGAAAGTCGTTTCAGGACTAATTGAATTCTGTTAGGGGTTCGTATCTAATAAGAGGGTTTCTTACGGTTTCTAGGTATTATATTCCTTGCTAACATTATCGTTCGTTAGTTCATTAACAGCTCATATATTATGTTCCCACCGAGGGGCTCGAACCTACGCTGAGTCAGGGTGAACAGGCCTTAGTCGATCACGTTGGTTCAGTGCGAGTTAGTTGACTTTACACAGCTTTTGAAATTCAGTAAACATTATACTGAATACTGAACATTCATGTTAATGATGATCTTATTTTATTACAAAAAAAGACATCTAAATAAAATAATTAATTATAATTAATTATTTTATTTAGATGTCTTTTTTTGTAATAAGATTCACATTTAATTAAAATAGTTGTTATTTAATTATTAAACATAAGTACATAATGAATGACCTTAAGAAATTATCTCACAACAGCGCGAATTTCTGCAAACATGACTATACTATTATATATTCTGTGATATTATTATGACTGACTCGTATAAAGGGAAAACTACCATAATATGTTACCGAGCCTTTATTCGTTCATTGAAAAAATATTAGGAAATCAATTATTCAAAACAGGGATGTGATGGCGCACATTTTTATGTAAAACAGCTAAATATATGCCTAAACTTGTCATAAAAAAAATTGAGTTCAATCAAAAGTGAAAACATAAAATACATTGCACAAACTATGATTCAACAAGGTCAATAATAAAAAAAACTTTATAATAGCCATCAAATACGCTTCCTATTTTACATAAAACAAAAAATATATGAGAATTGTTGTAATATAGTCATCAAACCGGTGTATTTATTACAACACATCGGATCGTAATATACAAGCTTACTCGTACAGACAGCCACACTCATAAAACCTTGGTACACCCAGGTGGACTAATGGGGTGAACCACGGGTTGGGACTGAAATATACTCGTCCATGGACAACGGGAATAACCGTGTTTTTTTTGATTGATTGATTGATATTTATTGATTGATATTTTGAATGAGTGATATTTAAAATAAGAGCGTCAAATTAGGTGGATTAATTAGTCGGATATTTTAGCACGCACCCCAAAATTGTGCTATTGACGAGTTTTATTCTCCAGCCATCGTAATAAACTTCAATGGCTGCCAATCTGCCATCGGAGGAAGCGTCACTTACTTTCACTTCTATATTCTGTCCTCTTAACTTGTAACTCCCATCGATATCTTTAAAACTTAATTCGCAATCTCCTGTCCCTATTTATAAGCGTAAAAAGGACTTAGCATTTAAATTTAAGTTTTTTTATATCGTTTTTATATAGCTAACATTTTTGTGGCAGAATAAAGACCAAGAAATTATGTTTTGAATTTACTTACGAGGAACAAACATTAATAAATTAATTTAGGAACTTTGGGCACCCATTCAGATTAAATTAAATGTAAATTCTTTTGTAGACCACATTGTAGACCATAAGAATTAACGCCTTTATCCCGTAGCACTAAGAGCCTAAGATACTTGATACAAGTGTATGTTTGACGTGTAGTCGACAGTACGAGTGAATGAATGAGTTGTATAAATGCATACAAATTGGTACGATCCATACAAACATGCGCGTGGGCAGCGTTGCTACAGCGGATGTGAAATGCCTTTTTGGGTAAGCTGCTTTTATGAATGGAGCTTCGCAACGAAATTCTCGGTTATATTCAATTTATGTGTTTTGAGAGAGTAGGTAAGTGGGTCAAGTAGCCAAAGAAATTTAGTAATTTAATGGTATTGTATGATTGTATCAATCGACCGCTTTTAAATGGACGATATTATAATAAATTAACTTTACACTCACTTTTCCCACAATACGGAGGTATTGGTTCGAATCCCGGTCACTCGTCAAACAAATATCACTGTGTGATACTTTCCCCAATTCGGTTAGAACATTGCAGGGTTGAAAAATAAAAATGACTCCGTGCTTCGGAAGGTACGTAGTATAAAATCGTTCCGGCTTTTATATGGAAGTAGTAGTCACACGAGCGATGTCTTGTCCCTTGTAAGAGACGCAGTGATGCGTTAGAATGAGATACAAATACACCGCGCTCACTCTTGCGCATAACTGCGTCCCTTTCGTCTTCTGTCTTTGCACTTTGACTACCGCGAAATGCCAGACTTAGGCGGCTCAATAACTCTGACACCAGGGTTAGTGGGGTAGGTTAACCTCGGAACCCAAGCATGTGATCTCACCTTGGTGCGCCGCGTGGCCCGGCTGCCTCTTCGGCGAGGCGGGCTGCATGGCGCGAACTAACGCCCCCTCCGCAAACCGCCCTCCGCCGCCCTCCGGCTCATGGCTGCAACAAACATACAACACCTTCAATATCATTATGTTCTAAACATAAACATTTACACATCTCGCGCATTAGGCAGCCAGTTAAACGACGACGTATGACGTTGAAGTCCAAGTCCGGTGAAGCTTGATCCGTCGTACTTTTTCGACTCAAACATAGGTTAAGTAAAAAAAAAGTATGACGTTGAATAAGGGCCGCGCGTTACACAGCCACGAAACCCTCACATTATTATCTTTATTGCTGCAGACTAGCTGCCTAGTGCGCGGGGAGTCTTAAAATCCGGACCTATCCGGATTTCCTCTATTGTACCACTCACCGAAAAGATGTTTTTGTTTCTTTGGAACACCTGTACATCAGAATTTATTTAATTGAATAATAAAGTAAAGTACCCCATCAGAAGATTTAATCGTGACGCCTTTCGTCATATTAGTTTGCACAAATAGCGGTGACGAAGCTTTTTATTTTGTTTGAGAATAACGGAAGCCGCAAATAAAACAATTCCTTCATACTTTATAATTAGTCTTTGTAACTGGACTATAATGATGCACTAATTTATTTAATACGCGCGTTATAGAGACGCCTCGTATTTTTATTGTCATGCCATGATCTAATTTAAGTGGTGCAGTCAAAATAATTATTAATTTTGAAAGATGTTGTACAACAGTTTGACTGACAGGCGAATCTGTTATCTCCAAAGGAAAAATTAACAACACTTTTCTGTAAAAAAAATATTATTTTATTTTATTCAAGGTTATAAATAAATAAGGACACGATTTTTGGACCGTTTGGCCACGATTTGTTCGGTTTTCGTGCTTCAAGACCGTGAAAATACTGAACCAAAGCAGATTGACAAAAGACATTGTTCAATTTGTGTTAAATGGCATTTTTCTACGCGTGAAAATGCACTGTCCGTTTTCTATGCCATGGCCACAATAGAATATGTCGTGAACCGTATCCAAGAATTCAGGTCTCTCCGAACAAAAAAGAACTTATTATGCTGCCTTTTACGGGCTTCAAGTATACATGTACCTATATTAAGAAAAAAATGTGTTTTTAAATTTTTAAACAAACGTTATGTATCTCAATAACAATATTTATTGTGAAATAACGTTAGGTACTTTATAACACAGATGAACTAAAAAAACTATTTTTTAATGTTAAGTTTGTAATCAAATTGCTTTCGTATAATGTATGAGCGATTATGCAAAGATTATCTAGAACGTATTAGAGCAGTGCTTGGTAGTGCAGCCATTTTATTTTATCATGATTTATGGCAGGATGGAAGCTAGAGCGCTAGAGAGGGACCGCAAAAGGGTGGCGGGCGAGGTAAAAAGACAAAAACGTCACTGACATTTTTGCTGATATTTGAGAGGACAACGGTAATCCACGGAGGATTATAGAACGCATTTAGGTAGCTATTTGGAACTTTATGATTTGAATGAAATTAGTTTTCAACGAATTCGGATTAAGAGGTTTTTTAAATTTTATGTTATTCTTATTAAGGCTAAACAAACGAATACGACCAATTGCATTTGTTATCTATCTTTACCATACAGATGGCGTTAGCTTAATGTTACTTTGTTCTATCTGAAAATAGGACACATAAAATACAAGAGTGTTTAATCACCATAAACGTGCGTAAAGGCTAGTGAAGGCTGCATTTCTTGTTGAATTTATTGCATTTTTATGACCAGTAAAGTCCCACGATTCCCACCCTGCAATGTGCATTATTCACACACTTACCCACCCATATGTATGCAAGTACATGCACGCACGATCTGCATTCGAACGTGCGACCAATCGATGCGGCGGGGTGTGAGGGGTTGGCTTGGCACAGCGTAGATGGACGCTGGACGGACGTTGCTTTAAAGAACGCAATGTATTATACTAGGCCTAGGGTTACCATATGTAAATAGAGGGATGCCTGTCTATGGTACCTAGAATGCCTGAATTTTCAGAAAAATGCCTTTCTAACTAAAGCAAAACGCTGTGGTAATAAGTAAAAGCCAACATAATAATGAAGAAGTATAGTTATTACTGATATTTGTCAGATGACATTATTTTTTTAATAGTTCTTCTCTAATAAGTACATAAATGTAAAAATTTTCACGAGATAGTTTTGTAATTTTTCTGAATAATCAATGTTGCTTTTAATTATTCAATTGTCAGCCGCTTTCTTTATTTACTCCACTGGGCTTTGACGAGAGAAAAGGTATTCAAGTGCAAGTGCGAAAATTAAAAATGCCTGTCTCAGATCAATGCCGGCCGCACGCCTGTCTAAACCTTAAAATGCCTGTCAAATGCGGCAAATGCGGCAAATGCCTGTCATATGGTAACCCTAACTAGGCCGCCATTTAGTACTTTTTGTTTTAATGTTTTCACTATTGTTTTGTAAGAAAAAGTCTTGTCTCAGTGATATAGGGAAAATACTCGTTATAAAAAAAACTATTGTTGTTTCTCAGGATCGGCTCTATTCTTTTCATGTAATTCAGAATCTGTACCTATTCTAAACCACAAACCAGACAGACCCATATAAAGCCCACATTCTAAACCATAAACCAGACCAATTTGGCTTGGTTCATATATTGAGAATTTCGAATAAAGAAATCTCTATGAAATTGCAAAGTCTTAGCAGGTCCGGTGAAGCTTGATTTGTCGTACTTTTTCGACACAAGCATAGGTCAACTAAAAAAAAGCACTCTTGGATAGATGGGCAGGTGGAAGTGAAGTCTAGGGGAAAGAAAAGATGGTATAGGAGAGTGAAGATCGAGAGATCTTGCTCTTGATCTTATAAAAAATAAAATCTCTTCTTCAAAATATTTAGGTTTTTTTAGGTGAGCTACGCGTACTTAGCACCAATAGTAGTGATAGTGACCCTCAAAGAAATATACGTTTTCTCTAGCCAAATATTTTGGTCGAAATAAATAATACCTATATATACGTATGTACATAAAGTCATCTGATCCTAAACTCCTCCCACGAGCCGGATTTCTTCAAGACCGGTCATTCGGTGAAGATCCGTCGTCAGAAAAAAAGCCGGATTTCAGTGGTCAATAACTTATTAATAAGAATGACAAAGGTACGACGACGGTTTATACATTAATAAATTATTTATGTTATGTGTTTCATAACATTTTCATTTATTGCGTTATGTGTACTTATGACATTAATATCGTCCATTACCATAGAGGATAGGTGAATGTATTGTGTGTGAATCACGATCTATCATGTTAGAGCTTGCTAGTGCCAATGTCCTTACTACGACTACGCAACAAGTCAATGACGATACTTCCGCCCACTTAACTCACTTATAAAGTAAGTCAATTATTAAATAAAGGTCCTTTAAATTGAATTTAAACTTAGATTAACTTAGAAATCGGTTTTGTGAAATCTTACTTTGTAAAGCCTTTGACTTGATGACGACAAAATTATGAAGGTTCGACCCTACAACAGTTGAAAAGGAAAAAATAGAGAAGTCACTTGGAAGGACAATGTTTTACCATATTTTCTAAGCTTAGAGTCTGTTGGTTTTTAATTCTAAACGTGTTTTAATATACAAAAGCTACTATCGAAACTTCTGATATGAAAATAATTTACTCAATCAACCACAAAAACCTAACTCGTTAGTTTGGCTATTACCCAGATTCACTGAAAATTTAGTTAGACTTTAATTAAAGTTCATAATAGAGAGCGATATGTAGTGTGTTCGCGTGACTACCTGAAATTTCCCCCGGGCTACCCTCCTCGTGAATTGCAGTCTCGGCGTAGTTGCTCGGAATATG
Organism: Teleiodes luculella; assembly: GCA_948473455.1. Taxonomy (NCBI): domain Eukaryota; kingdom Metazoa; phylum Arthropoda; class Insecta; order Lepidoptera; family Gelechiidae; genus Teleiodes; species Teleiodes luculella. The sequence goes on from OX419603.1 coordinate 8,009,153, forward strand.
ATAGATAAATAGAACTGAATACTATATTAGAAGAGTTACACCAGTTTGCACTAACCTCGTCTTGGCTTTTCGTAGTTAAGAAAGACTTAAAAGAATAATTGGTTTTCACTAACAGTCTAATTGGGCTCATAAAAGTAGGCAGAAACTAAGCAGTTTAAAAAAAGTCTTAAGGTTACTAGCAAACAAAATTTTCACCAAATCTCACCTAAATACTTTAGGCATCAACTTAAGCGATTCTTAAGTTTAGTGCAAACGGGCATTAAAGTTTTTTATATTTGCTATCTCATATGGCGATAACTACTTTATTCGAATAGCTATACTTAGGCAGGATTCTTCCTGACAGGATCAAGAATCATTGGTGGTTTAGTGGGTAGGGTTGTTGTCTTCCGTTCGGGTTCTGGGTTCAAGCCTCGGCTTAATTCAGGATATTTTTAAAATTGATCTATGCTTGAGTCGAAAACGTAAGACGAATCAAGCTTCACCATACTTGCGAGGGAGCGGATGGCTCTACCCCAAAGTACCAACGCGTCTAAGGGTACGTTAGTAACTATTTATTAATCTGTGCTAAGGGAGCCTCGATATGGAAAAACATCGTGAAGGAAAATAATTCTGGATAGATGGATGAAAGTTGACACCTCATATGGACAGCGTAGGACGGATCGTTCTGGAGGCCTTTGTCCTGTAGTGGACGTCTTGCGGTTGAAGTATCTCGACCTAAGGCCTGCTCACGCCGATTTAAGGTAGCTCCAGTCCAGCGCTTCGGTAATGAAGGGACGGTTGTGAACTGATATGATAACTAGCGAAGATCCATATTAACCAATCTAACCAATAAAAAAACGATATCATAATATAGATACTCGTAATTACACATCATACTGCTATTATCAGTCCAGTAGCATGTTATTATTTTGATAACGATCGCGTTACTCACAACTCAATCGACACTTCCTCACGGGTTTCATCACGTGCTGGCTATATTTGGACACCCTGTATACAGTAGACAGTAGACACTATGGTCTGTTTCATATAAATCCGGACAAAAGTTCATTGACCTCTTTCTTTTCTTGCTTGCTTATCGAGTGGGTTTCGTTGAAAATTATTAATAATAATGTAACGCCAAAATGTCTGCCAAGAGCCGCTTACCCTGCCCTCTACAACGGTATGCCAAATTACGTATTTTGCAATAATTTCCTATAGTTTTATCGTATCGTTTGAAAAAAATGTGCCCACTGTATGCAGACGTCAATTACCTTTTGTCCGGATTAATATGAAACAAACCATAGTTGTTGAATGATCGACAAATTACTAATACACCTTTTCTATGGAACCAACTCTGAAGTCGTGGAAAAAAATCTGCTGTTTTATAAATTTTCGTCCGGTAGATGAACTTCATTCAACTTTTATGAAACAACATTTTCATTTTGCAATTTCATAAAGTTAAAAGTTGTTTGAAAGTTTCAATAAGAAAAGTTGCTCATATTCATGAGTAAAATCCTAATGAAACTTAACAGAATATTTGTAACAATATTAGGTAGGTATAGTTGAACTAGAAGGTGGTTTCAGCAACATGGGACGTGAAATAAAATTTGTACCATTTGATAATTAGAAATGACGTGTTGCTCTTTTATTTTAATTTACAAACATACTACTATTATGAAACAGCCCAACAGTTGCACTTTCTATCAAATCATAACGTAAGGGAGAAGTTTCATGGTCTCTACGCTTGGCAGGCAGGAACATAAAAACTAATTTGACTACACAGCAGGTCCTATCCTACGTTATCGTACAGAATAACTAATAGTGTTATGGTAAGCTCAATTTAGGACATGCCTTCCTACTTTAGCATACAAACAATGTGAGTCAGAGGGTGAAGGAACGGACAAGTTCATTGAACAACATTCCGCTGTTAGCCGCTCGTAAAACTATATTCAGGGTGGCCTCAAGATATGACTGATATAACTATTGGGAACAGTTATGCGGAAGGAAGTGGAACAGTGGCTGAAGTTTGCATTTGGACGTGGAAATGGGAAAATAATAGCCCTTCGTAGCTGCGTATATGGCGGCCGAATTACATCATTATGGTAAGGTTTATAGAAAGGGAGCACTACATCACGGCTATATCGCCCGGGATCTAAAAAGACTTGTATGAATAATCTCATCGAAGATGGCTTATTTTGAACTAATTCAAACTGCAATGCTCTTACAGTAACAGTTTACAAGTGCGATCCAAACCTCAGTCCGATTAGTGGCAGAATTTCTTGCTTTTAGCCTTTGCGGTAATTTCTTCGTATAAATAACCATTTTCCCTCGGTAAAAACTAGCCTACATATATCACCATGTTCCCATCTATTACTACGTTAGTGAAGTGAATTACATAATTTTTTTTACCACTCAAAGAAAGCTAGACAAACATACAAAAATCATGCCAAAAAGGAAACGAGGGAAGATTTTAACAATTAAACTGCACAAACTCCCTAAGGAATACCAGAGAATAAAAATGTTGACTTATTATTATATTTTCATTAAATCACCACGTAACTAACAAATTTTCATGAGTCACCCAACCAAGCGACAATCTATTTTAAAACAACACAGTCAGAACATATAATTAAAATCAGCTTAGCATTTTTTTGCTTTACGTCCTTATATTAATAGTCTTTTGTTTATGAGCTCAGTGCAATTTTAACCGTGGGATAAAATTATACTGTAGAGTCGACGTTTAAACCCCGTTTTGAGAAGTTAAATTTCACAGGTAGAAGTCCAATGTGTCCATTGCGTAGCTAACATATTTTCTATACTACATATAATAAAACGAAGAATCGGCGTGTCTGTATATTGATTTGTTTTTGAAAATACTGATTTTAGATGATAAAGGGAGTGTAGGTGAACACAACAATACAAGTTTTGAAAAAAATGTCCGTCTGTCTGGAGTATCAGACTGAACTGCGACAGCCACTACTGCGACAGAGTGAACTGCGACTCTGTCTGTCTGTTTGTACACGCTAATATCTGGACGGATTTTAATGAATCTGTACAATAATATAGCTTATGCATCAGAATAACACATAGGCTACTTTTTACCGCGGGAAAATACTTCTTTTCCACGGGAAAACCTGTTAGCGCGGGCGAAAAGCTAGTCTCAAATATTATCCCTTTAATTTCTACTATACCATCTACCTACGCAATGTAAGTCGAATAGTGCATGTGAAACGTATAAATGGCAGTTATGCTATAAGGTGCCCTGACAAACATAGCCTTGTTTTGATAATGCAGGGTAATAAAAGCGATGCACAGCAGTAAAAGCTGCCGGTTTTAATTATCCTTCCCGATGTGCATGTAATTTTTTACTAATTATGTGATTGTGGTTAGAACAACTTAGTCCTGTTTTTAAGAGTTTGCGTACTGGTATAAGCACCCTACTGATGTTGAAAAAAGTTCAAAATAAATTTATTTATACGTTTGTTATGTTGCATTTGTAATAAAGTGTGAAAAATATTTGAAAAACAAAAATAGGCTAGCATAGAAAACCATTTCAAGACTGTAATGTATTTATAATGTGTCAGCACAAAAAAACATATATTAGGCATATATGTTGCTATTTAATTCGGGGGTAATGAAAGAGCGGCAGTTAGCATCTGATTGCATCGTTAACAAAATAGTTACTATGTGTAATTTTAATTATAATTTGTATCACTTCAACAGTTTTTTTATGTTCGTTCGAGAGCACGCTAAGCTAGTACTTTATATAATGTACTAGCGACCCGCCCCGGCTCCGCACGGGAAAATGGTTATTGTGGGTTATCCTTCAGTATATTATGCATGTATTATACATATAAACCCTCCTCTTGAATCCCTCTATCTATTAAAAAGAACCGCATCAAAATCCGTTGCGTAGTTTTAAAGATTTAAGCGTACAAAGGGACATAGGGACATAGGGACAGAGAAAGCGACTTTGTTTTATACTATGTAGTGATAAAACAAGGAGGGTGTTATCCTACACTGGGTTGAATGTGTCAAGCCGGTCGACTTACTGTTATTTTATGACGTCGTCGTCGTGGCGTGGCATATCTTTATCCAGATACATACAGGGTTACATTTAGTTTTATACCAGTAATTGTAATATTTAAGCATGTACCTGATGTAAACTTTGTTGGCAACCATAATAAATAAATAATAAATTAAATGCAAAAAATCTTTTTTAAAAAAAGCTTTTACTTCAACGCTCTAAAAAGAAGAAAATAATTTTATCCTTAAAAATTTTAACTATCAACTTATAACCTCATTATATACAATTCATATGATCATAAAAGCTTTATTTTATTTTAAATTACAATTTACTAAATATTGGTAGGTAATTAAACCTCGCGACAAGCTTTTATGATCATATGAATTGTATATAAAATGAGGTTATAAGTTGGTAGTTAAAATTTTTAAGGATAAAATTATTTTCTTCTTTTTAGAGCGTTGAATTAAAAGCTTTTTTTGCATTTAATTTATTTTTTACTTTTTAGCTATCGTACGTTACATCATTTTTGGAGTTACTCTTAACGTGCCCTTTCATTTGATACCCATATTGTAAAAGTGCATTAAAAATAACTACTCCGCCATCTTGGATAGCCCGCCATATTGGATTTAGAGTGACGTCACATACCATATCGTGCACTGTCATCCAAACTAAACGTGTATACAAAATTTCAGCTCAATCGGTTGAAGATATCTACTTCAAAATTGAGTTCAAAGATTCCACCCGAACAAACTTACATACATACATACATTGCAAGTTAAATAAAAGCTTTTAAAAATAAATAAAATGTATGTACGTAAGGTGTATTTTGAACTTTATTTACACGAGCACTGTACTGGCTTTCTATAGTGGCGCGGAAAGCTGTCAGCTCAGAATGGTTTAGCAAATATTACCGCACTGTTTCCAGGGTAACGGTGTAAGGAGTCGCGTGTCTACACCTTTATACGTCGAGTAGGAGTCCAAGTGGAATCGATAACACTTTACGGATTAGTAGGATTTGAAAGTTGTATGAAATAAGCAAAGACATGTTTGCTTACTACACTAAGATCAGTGGAAGGTGAATAGGGTTGACTTTTGCCTGAAGTTAGACAAATAATTTGTGTTTCTAAATGTTTCACAACTACTCTAACACGCTACTCTTGGCAGACGGTTTTGGGATCACAGTTGTTGTTACATGTTGATTACACAGGTGAACACTGCTATCCATTTTCTGAGCTTTACGTATCTTTGGTCGCTTCCTATGACACCTTCAGGAAGAGTTCAGTTTGTGCTGTTATGACAACAAAGACATGTTTTACTTTTTAAAGTACAGATCTTAACCGGGGATATAAAGTACCACCAACATGCAAAATATAATTTAAATCGGTCCAACGTTTCCAGAGATAAGCGTGTACAAATAGACATACAGACAAACAGACGGACGTCTTTTACAAAACTTGCATTTTTGTTTTCAGCTAAGGAAGTGCCCTTATCACCTACAAAAACAAATCAATGTACAGACACGCCGATTCTTCAGTTTTATTATAGTATAGATAGATAGATTGAGTGTCGAGAGGTGTCCCGAAATATTCATGGTTAAAAGACAGTAATTTTGTAAATGTACGCTAAAAACGTGCAATTTTGTCATTAATTCGCTACCCAATTTTCAGTGGCGACAATAGTCAATAAAATATGTACATAAATATGAATACATTAATATAATATATGCGTTGCTGGACGTTCCAGGCCAGACGTCTGCTCTGTCCATTTTAATTATGCAGCGCGGCTGTGGATATCCCAGCAATTTAAATTAAAAACTCAATTAAAAACGTCTCCGTACTAAGTATAATTGCTTTCACAGGTTGCGTGTTACCTTTATACTTGTGGTTATTATACAAGGTGTCTCAAAAGAAATTTTATATTTAATGGGTCGATTAAAAAAAAAAGTAAGCGCTATATTAATTTTACTGTTCGATCGAATAAGTGCCGAGAACGCGAGGGTCTACATTTAAACGATAGGTATTATTATTAAGAAATAAATACCCAAAAAGTTAATTTTAATAATTAATAAAAAAATGTCTATATACGGCTTACTTTTTTTTTAATCGACCTACTAAATATAAAATTTCTTTTTAGACACCTTGTATTATAGCTAGCAACTATAATTAAGCAGGTTGCGCAAGGTGTGAATATTTATTTTATCCCATTTTCTTGTAATGCTACTTTGAATAGGTGAGGCAGTAGTTAAACAAATAAATATCTTTAAATACATTAAGTATAATATTTTATTTATTATGACGTACCTATGCCATCAAATATATTATGTACCTATTGGTGCATAATGGTAAGTATAATACTTGTGGTGATCACGCGACACAATTTTTGTTTTACATTAAACGAAAAGATTGCATAAAAACCGTCTAACTTACTAAATATATTAACTAAATCTACATCGAAGAGACAGGAAACTATATACTTAATTAGATTATCATATCAAAAACCAACAAACGGGAAATTCAAAAGAAATAAAACATAAATAACGAATCGCTAGCGTAAAATTAACTCATAAGCACCTAATAAAAACCGCATTAATTTTAATAAACTGTCATGGCGTCCGGCGGGCTGTCAACAAAATACCATGAGTTTATCACGCTGACCCACAAGCAACTGTCAAAAGATATCAACTCTCCTTACATCAACTCCCACGCATGAATCAAAAGATATAATTTGGAGGCCAACTACAAAAAAGTTTACATAACGATGTAGGTTGTTTGTTCGTAATCTTGGTACTGTCTCGTTATGTTCCATATTCACTGGTTTTTCAATGAATGTCACTTCACTTGGAATAATCCATGGTCTAAAAAAAAAGGTCTTGCATTCGGGCCACGTGACATGACACAAGCCTACGTCATCATGCTGTTCATCCTTGTCTATTAACACGCATTCGACAAACAAGACCAAGACCAAACGCAAGACCTTGTTTTCTAAGACCATGGAATAATCAAAGAACGTTGACAAATAGACCCCCCACACTGGCGTCTTTCGATCGTCCATCCAGCGTCGCGTCGTCTCGTCGCGCCACACAACATTTCTATGCGAATTGCGATCACAACATGTCTTTGTTTCACTCGCTTTCCTGCTTATATTTGTATACGCAACGGCTAGCTCTGGCGTCGCGTCGCAACATCATCATAATTCATCATTAACAGCTCATACATGTCCCCACCGAGGGGCTCGAGCCTACCCTGACACCAGGGTGAATAGGCCTTAGTCGACCACGCTGGCCCAATGCGGGTTGGTCAACTTCACACACAACCCTTGAATTACTTCGCAGGTGTGTGCAGGTTTCCTCACGATGTTTTCCTTCACCGTAAGAGCGTCGAATAAACGTACATATGAATTCGAAAATCGAAAACACATTGGTACGTGCCGAGGTTTGAACCCGCGAATTTCTGAATGGAAGTCAACGGCCCTAGCCACTAGGCCACCGACGCTCTCCGTCGTCGGCGTCGCGTCGCAACAACGACGGTGGAAAGACGCTCAAAAAACGCCAATGTGGAGGGGTCTGTAAATCTTTTAATTTTGTGAAACTATGCACCGATTAGTCAACAAGAGTCAGCTAGGCTATTTTTAACTATGAATCTTTTACTTTATTAGTTTATATCTAGCTAGAGCATGTATCAAGAAATGAAATGAGTTATCCCAAATCTCTGAGGAAACTAGCTATCTCTTAAAGTAAGATACGATAATTTTGTAATGATAAGGTGTTTTCAATTTAGTAAATAAATACAAATAATAATCTATATGATAAAACTGTAGAGGTCGAAAATCTGTACATATAAAAATATGCTAAAAATCGAGTCAGGGCGATGTAAGAATAGTGATATATAGAATATATTTATTTTTATTATATTTAATTTCTAACACCTATTCTCATTAGTAAAACGGATTTAAATTAATTGGATAGGAAATTCCTTATTGATCGCAGAGCATAAAAGACAAAGAAAGAAACGTCAAAAACATTGGTTTACAAAATGTCTGCCAACAGTTATTTTTCAACAAACAAAATGACATTTGATTTTTAATGCGTGCTAATAAGTTACTAATTGCAATCCTAATTTGGAGGCGCTACAAACAAGGAATGGATTAGATGACAGCTCAGATTATTGTGTTTAATTTTGGCTGTCAAGGACTTTTGTGGTTTTATGCATTTCGTTATACATCACATTTAAATGTTGAACCACGTTGAACTAACTTGTATATTGGGGACCCAATGAAACTTTTAGTTTTCTTTTAAAGGACACAGGACACAAAAACCTCAACAAGACGTCTAGTTATAATAAAACGTTCGCTACAGTAAAAAATACATTAAGCAATCTCTGCCTTTCCTCGTCTTGAGTTTGTAAAGAAAACGACGCATCTACTCAACTGTAATTCATCTTGTTGACGTCACCAAGACTCATTCCCTTAGGCGACTCATCGCTTAGGATAAATTCTAGAATGTCTAGGTTCTACAATCTACAATAACTTATAAAACTTGCGAAACTAAAAGGCTCTTTTGAAATATAATACTTGCCTTGCCTTCCCCTATACAAGTGTTGTGGGTTAGCCAGGTGAACCTGTCTTTTACCTGGATTACGTAGGCTAGGGTCTTTCGTACAACATCTACAGAAAGCGTTTGGTTGGTCCAATCTAAGTCGAAAACCGCACATCAGACCGACCGTAGCCAGACTCATCATTCTAGAATGTAGGTCTGCCGACTCATTCCTACATGCTATGAAAATAATATACTAAGGCAACTAAGGTGTCGCCGGCCGGCAAATTGTAAAACTCGTAATTTTTTTAGAATACTTCGGCATTTTGAATACGGTCGCCATTCTGTAGTATGCCGATGTAGAATGCATTCCACTTCTTAATGAGCAACGTGGTATGATGGAGTTGAATGGTGTATTATACTTATCACAAATGGCTTGATATACCTACAAGAATAAATAATTGATTGTTGAAATACAGTAATTAAAATAATTTAATTTACGCACTAACTCCACTAAATTCGCAGAAGGACACAACTGCACCGGGATTGGACAGAATAGGAAACAATTGGACAATCTGCCGCGGCATTTTACAGAATGTGCTCGACTTCTTTTGGCATTTTATAAAATGACACGGCATCTTACTTTGTCTTAACTGCTACTTACAGCGACCTTAAGTGGGTCATCAAACACGAGAATTCGCCACTTGTCACAATTTGCCTTTAGCATATTGCAAATTGACAGACGTTTGTAAAATGCCGATGCATTCTGTAAAATGACAAGTTCTACAATTTGCCGACGACATAGGCACTAGACACCAATTGGACTATGTATTTATTTATAGCATATAGTAGGAGTGTCTTCGGTCCCTGGAATGCGTAATCTCGTGATTCATACCACGTCCGCAATATCGTTAACGCTTCCAACGATCATTCTATATTTAATTTGGCAGTTATACGTGTTTTTTTATGAAGTAATTAAACGATTAAACTCGAGTTCAATCATAAATTATGATGATTTTACTAACTATTCTCAATAGGAATTTAGAAATAAGAAAAACCGGCTTATTTTAAATCTAATTGTTAATGATCAGCTTTTACGAGATCGTCGCACGTTGTTGAGTCCCATCGTTCATGGAATAGGTGGGCAAAGTAGGCATTCGTCGACCGTATTGGCCAAGTGCAAGTTGGTCGATACAATACAAAAAAACACACACACACATCGATCTCACATTACATACAAATTATCAAAGCGTAACTAACACTATGCCACTAAATTGTTTAGCTATTTATTGCCTTTCGACGGACAATACCATAGACGGAAAATGAACGTAAATCTTACTCGTTGTAGTTGACATTGCTTGACTTCATTCATCATATTAAATTACTAATCGTCAATATAAACAAAGCACCGATAATATCAATGTTTATTACGAATAAAAACCTCGTTTGTCCACTTATTTCGCCCCGGGGTCGTTGATTAGGCCAATCCATTAGTTTCGTCACGAATGTGGGTGAGTGGGCGTGGGCAGAGTAGGTGACACCCTTTGGGCATCGGTGCCCTTCAGCGGTGACGCAAACAGGTGATGTGTGGACACCAGTATTCAGGTTAATAAAACCTTAATTTAAAACGGCCATTTTCATTAAAACGTGCTAATGAATGAACGCAAAACATTGGAACAAAAAGTATTGTTCGTTTGTTCGATACCAGTTCGTGGAGTTTACTCTTTGTGTTGTATATTATGTGCCCGTAAGCTTTTTAAACAATTTGTACAAAATCCGGGACAAGACGCATTTTTTACTCATCAGCTAAATGAATCTTGAACCCTCTGACCAAGCCTTCATTTGGTCTAAGCCTAAGCAACGTGACACTGGAACATCCGATGTCATCAGCAATAGACAGCGAACAAAATATATAGATAAATTACCCCAAGAGCAAGCAGTCGTAGAACATTAAAACGCCACTTGACAATATGTGATTTAAGAGAATACCTGTCGCAGTATATTATTATACCACGCTAAGCTTTGATAAAAATGTTACCAGCCACCAGGAACACGAAAACATAATTTCAAGATAAACGACGCCCATTAACGACTAATCATACCGAACTGCGGAAGTGGCCATCCGAATCCACAGCGTCGTTAACTGGAAGGATTAAGAGCTGCAGAGAAAATAGGTTAACGTTAACTGAATCGAGATGTCGCAACACGAATACTCAACAACTAACATTCGGGGCTTAAGATAACGCAGGCGGCAAAGATACTATAATTATATTTTAAGGAACTGCTGATCTCTCCTTTCCTACAAACTATAATACAAGATAAACTGACTAGGTATTGAGCGCCTCGGCTCCATGTCACCATTATTGCTTGGTCGCCATTTGCTAGCAAATTGAAGGCGATAAGAGATCACAAGTATCTTTAAGATATAATGCAGTATTTTAGCTGTCTATGATGCCCTTAATGCTCTTACAACTGATGTTTTCATGTTTGAGGAAGTCAAAACAAAAGATAAAAGGAATGTTGAACAAAACGTTTAGAGCGAATGATTGAATGCGCGTCTTAGGAATGAGCGAAATATAGATTTAGGTTAGAAGTATCGACAACATAAACAAACATTACAACTTAATGTATTGCTGTATTCGAATTTTTTATCACCGATGTATTGTTTGATGGTAGAGTTTTGGGAATAATAATCAATCAACATTATTCTTAAATTACTAACAGAAATAGTTAATTATGCAGGCCTTTGTGTAGTGACTACATTATTGCTACAGGACAATGTAATAATTCTGTAGTCAAACTACATCTTTATAATGGTGGTATAAAAAGCTAGCATGCAAAAATTTGAATAATATCCAAAAACTATTAGATGACGCCGGAAACAGAAAGTTATTAAAATCAACCACCATAAGTTAGCCACAACCCAAAAAACCAACCTCCTTGACCTGACTCTGGTGTATCGCCAAGTGCTGCTGCTATAGTGTCCTGATGATGAGGGGCACAGCAGCAGCTGAAGACTGTTCGGTCGCGGCTGCCTCTGCTTCTTTGCTCTTAACTTCACCACCTCTTCTGTTTTCTTTCCTTCCTTCTTAGGAGGTTTAGTATCTACACTCCAACGCTTTTGTTCTTCATGGTCATCCAAATGGAGATCGAAACGATCTTTAATAACACCTCTTCTTAACAAGTCAGGTGTTGTGTCAATTCTATCTTTTTTCCGAATTTCGATTGGAGATAACGGTGGCCTACGGTCGAAAACCACTTTGGGAAACTCATTGCTCCGCCGCCAAAGTCTTGGTGAGAGCGGCCAAAACCTGGTGTGAGCTGGTTCCATCACCATGTTTATTTTAAATTTTGTAATCACTGCACCTTTTATTCACTATAATTTTTCATTTGAATTTTCTTAGACTTTATCGACACGGCTGAGTAAAAAAATATGTTTTAAAATTTAAAGTACGAAGTTTACAGAGGTGTCACTAATTAATTAAACTCATGGTTTGATAAGTTAATGAGTAATCTTAATGTTGACCCTGATCCTCGAGAACACTCAACTATAATCAAATCAAATTAGAAGCTCCGAAAATTCTACCTTGAGGAACCCCACGCGTCTCGATCTATCAAAAGCTATTGACAAACTGAGCAATGTTACAACTGCACGGTAATGCTCTCTATTCATCGATGCAAGACGCCTATGGTTCCGATAACTTGACTCAGGTGATAGAGGCAATACGTGTTTGAAATTACGATGGGCACGTTTCCCGGATGTGGAAATAGAAAGACGGAAAAGGATGAGAAAGGATACATGGTTTTATAATCAAGTGAATTCTTCTTGGATCTGTCACTATTTAGATAGCTATTGAGAATAGAATATAATTAAGGAATTGGCTAAGGAGCAAAAATCAAAAGATAACTACCAAAACTGATCTAAAATTATTACAGTATGTTTATAAATAATTTATCTAATATATGTTCACGGCCTCATAGGTATTCTATTTCTTATACCAAGAAAGGTCAATGACTATTGCGAATAAATTGTACGTTATCAAGCAGATCTGTATTCGCAGATTTCGATAAGAAGTGACGTAGTTTTACGATAAGATAAACAACTCATGCACTTAGCTGTTTAGCTTGGCAATACTATGAGTTGTTGATGGACAATACCATAAAAATAGAATTATACTTTTTTTTAATAGAATTCTTGAGGATTTTTTATATTCCTAAGCAATGAACACCAAAATAGTATAGTAGATACTAGAGTAAAAGTCTAGCAGGTGGATAAGTTATTATGTCAACATTCAAACCACGTTCGATGCCGGATATATTAGTATGAAAATCAAGTGCTATAAATAACAATATAGCCATCGCTAATAATAAATATTCATAAATTATAACACAGTGTAACATTATGGTCACGCATGAGTAGAGCTTCCGATCTCGAAAGACATTCAGAGAATAAAATTAAACTTAACAAATCTTAACTTGACAAAGTGACTAAAGATAAACCCTCCTAATATCTTAACAAAGATACACTCTAAATGGGAAAATTCTGCAAACACAGCTGGCTTCGGCGAATAATTACATTCTGTTTATAAATGTCACAAGGCATAGAAGGAGCTTAATAAAATAACCATAGCACGTCACAATTCTTCCAATGACATTTACTAAGAAAATAATGCAGTTCATGCAAACCACCTAGACAGAATTGATGCCAAAATAATATTAAGACCGGAAAACTTAAGTTTAAAATGCTTTCGTTAGATATTACAACGCTGAATAACATTTACGCAGAAAACAGAACGTTTCATTCAAATGACTTAGCCGAAAGATGAAAAGATAACATTGTAGATCAAAAAGTTTGACGACTTCCATATAGGGTAGCACAGTAGACATTGACTGAGCGAATCACATTTACTCAGAAAACCAAATTCAAATTACTTAAGCGAACTTAATGCAAGGATAATATTATTCCTGGGTAACTTAGTTTTCATCTAGGATATCTACTAGATACTGACGTAAATACATAATTGCTAAGATTTCTTAAGTATGTGAGGAGCATTACAAATTATTCTCAATATAAAACGACGGAAATTATACGTACGATTGTGAGAAATATACAAGAATCGATTATTTTTATTCATTCGCATATATTTATAATGGAATTGTACAATGCACGCACATAATTAAAACTGAAAAAAAAATAAAGATTAACATGTGTGGCCAATTATGGCTATTTCTATGCTTTGGAAGGCTTATCAGGTTAAATGCTTAGCAAAGCGACCATTTTGAGTGAGTAGCAGTGAAAATAAATGGAACAATCATGAATCTGTCAAATTAGCTAATTGAATTAGAAGGACTGAGTCAAGCATCGATTACACTTTCCCAAACATCATTAATTACTTTACCACTACTCCTGCAGTACTAATTCACCGATACAAGTGTGATTTAAACACAGCAATGTAATTCGAACAACTAGATACAGTGGCGTGTGATCGTCCTTTCAATTGGCTGGATTCCTGAAAGCAGACAATGGCCGGAAGGCTACCGTCGCTCTCTCACAGCACATTGTCTGTGGAACGCCTAATGCGTCACCACTGGGCAGCTTGATGAGTTTATAATTACTAATAGGTATAACTTAGTGTATGAAACAGTGATTTAACTTGTGGCAAGATCTTGTGGCATGTGCAGTTTTAAAATTGGCGATATGATTTATGTTTATTAAACTTATACAAAAAAATATAGAGTCGCAAATATATATAAATATACCTCTACAAAGTAGGTACCTACATACAAAAGTTCGACGTCCTATTTTATTTTTATTTGCGAAATGATGTTTAACTAGATCACAGATAGGCAGATCGCAGTGTACTACTACTATACATATAAATACTTTACTATCACCCTAAATAACCTGTGTATCACAAATAAATATATTTGATTTGACCCACAGATTTATAGTTTTTTATAAAATAAACATATTAATTCAACAAACTAAATCAAATAACTAATATGTAGAGACTAGGCGGTCTTAAAGCCAAAATAGCGCCATTGTTTTACAAATAAAGTCTCGTCCGTTGGCAGACCTTTGACTTGATTCACGATGCCTTTTTAGAAACTGATTGTTCTAAAGATAGACCGTCTGGTTTGAAACTGATAGAGATTTCCTGTTTTTTCTTATTGGATTTTCTTTTTAATTTACCTTATTTTGTTATCGAATTTAATTTCACATTTATGAAACAGTTGTGTTGCGTTATTATGATTTATTGAGTTATGTCAGAAGCCTTGGGCGACTTAATTATTCTGACACCAGTAGGCCTACTATGTAAGTATCGACACGCTCGAGAAGCTGTCAAACGCGACATAGTGACATTAGAGCCATAGTAGTTCTGTCAATATGTCGCGTTTGACAGCTTCTCGAGCCTGTCGCTACTTACATAGAAGGCCTACAGGGTTTGTAAGGTAGAACCTCGAAACCCACACTATAAGGAAACAAGCTTTACATTTTCGTGTCAACACACATACGTCACCCATCTTTCCCGCAGGGCTAGGCAAAGACCTTCCTTCCATTTGCTAAACTGACACATTCATTAATCTCATCATGCGTTCCCGTTTAGAGTACTCCTGACCTGACGGTGATCATAAAGCATGCTATTGTAGTAAAGCCCACAGTTGTTCTAATCACAGCAATATCCAGTGTTAATTGAAAATCTCAAAAGACATGTGCTTTTTCGGTGAACTTTTTGGAACCTAGAATATGCAGATTAAGAGCCATTATGACCAGCTAGACTATACAAGCTGTTATTTACGTATACAGCAGTGACGCGTGTTTACTAAATGTACCTTGTGGAGACTTCCCATGGGGTTTTGGTCGGGTATATTTAGCACGGCGCTTTCAAAATATTCGAACTACTAAATATACCCGAGTTGGGGTGTCATGATCGGGTATATTTAGGAGTGAATGATGCGCGCCATGTGTTTACAAATGTACCTTGTGGAGATTCCATGTAGAGTTTTGGTCGGGTATACTTAGTACAGCGCTTCCAAAATATTTTTACTACTAAGTATACCCGAGTTGTGATATCATAATCGGGTATGCTTAAGAGTGAATAGTATTTTGAATGCCAGCATCGTATGTCTACAAAATGTACCTCCCCATAGGATTTTGGTCGAGAATAAATAGCATGATAAAATATTTGAACTACTAAGTGCACCCGACTTAGAATACCATTAAGAGATATGTTTAGTAATCAATTGTTAATTGATACTTAAACACTAAGTATATGTGGTTGTGATATGATGAGATGGACGGCCCCATAGGCTATTTGGTAGTACTTCTGCTTTAGAAGCACAGGGTCGTGGGTTCGAATCCCTGCCAGGGCAAACCTTGTGTCTGGATGCTATATAATTATATACTCGTATGTGTGTATATTAGTTATCTGACACCCATAGTACCTACAGGCTCCGCCTAGTTAAGGGTCAGATGGCCGTGTGTGAGATGTCCCCACATATTTATTATAATTTTATTATTATAGTTAGATATTAAAAAAAAATACTCTTGATACAGTGAACATAAATTTAATACAATCAAATAGTACATCAATCACTTTATTTAGCAGTTAATACAAATTTTGGTGTCAAAACTTACGATTCACTAAGTTTATAGTTATACAAATCATTTAAACCACGAAAAACCAATAAACTTGAAGAAAAAAATGTTTAATATCGTTAACCTACACGGCAGCTATCGAAACTAAGTCAAATGTCATTTAAAGTAAACAAACAAATAAAGAAGGAAAAAAATAGAACGCGAAGCCGGTGCGCGACAGAGACGATTAGAGTAACGAAAGCTACGAATTATATTCGGGTATAGATAGTAGCTACCAATAAAAAAAGTGCAGTCCTAACTATACCCGATCAAAGCCAAGCAAGGCTCTTGTAACCTAAGCAGGGTATGTTTAGTAACGGTTTATTTTTAAATAGTGCTACTAACTATACCCGATGTAGGTCGAGTCGGCGTGTCTTGCAGAGGTATATTTAGTAGTAGACACTTTGAAAGTTGTTCCTCCTAACTGTACCCGAAGATAGACAAGCTCGTGACGTCACTGGCGTCTCCACAAGGTACATTTAGTAAACACGCAGCAGTGACATATATCCGCCATGATGAATGGCCAGCGCGCGACGGATAAGGACGGATAGGACGAATCAATCACAAACAATTTACGAGAGAATCACTCGGATTTGCCGGATTTTCTGCCAACCTTTTATTATACCAACGTGTTGCTTAAATTACGCAAAATACAGATCAGATCACGAAACTGAACAACTATAAAAGTCAATTGAAATTTTAACTTTATTTTTAAAACTATATTAACTACCACCAATTAAGTAGTAGGTGGTAGTAGGTACTGATACCTACCTACTATTGTCAACTGGAATTATATAACTACTACCCACAAATTATTTGAAAGAAAAATATTGAATACCGTAAGTAAAATCAAATTAAAATGACAGCCTTTATTTTTTAAATACAAGTCCCTTAGACATAATCCGTATGATTTCACAAATTTGTAAATGTAAATAAAACATAGGATTCTTTTTCAAGGTTAACCTACCTCACAAACCAATGTGTCTGAATTCAATAAATTCTTTCATTTCATTCTTTTTTTACGTCGATAAAGAAGCATAATTTATGTTTTTAGTTTTCCTAAAATAGTTTCTATATCGACATCAGAAGGAAGGAAAAGGCTTGTAGCCGGATAAACTCTTAACAAGACTGTGTAGTAAACTGTCGTAGTATTGTGTAAACACAGCTGCTAGCCGGGAGGCGGGTCAACGACCTCCACTAATAGATTCGCTACTATACCTACCACCTACATGAGGTATCTAGATACCGACCGCATCCGATCAGTCTATCTAGACAACACAATAAACGAGTGTTCCATTATGTGTGTGACTGTGAATTGAGTACGGGATGTTGCCAGTTTATGGATGACCTAATTTTAAACTAAATGTGAGAATTTTATTCCATTTAAAAGCACTAGAAATTTTTATAACGTGATATTTTTTATTGCAAAAATCTAAGAGTGCTACGTTTTGGCACGTTATAAAATATATCTACCACACCATTACGTACCTATACTAAAAAAAAGAAAAAATAAAAGAAACTCCTCACATAAAATATAACGTTCTTTAGAAGGAAATTATATTGAAATAGATATATAAAAAATATTAATAGATATGTTTCATGCCAATATTAACATTCATATACACAAGACATCCTTTAAAAACTAAACATCCTTTAAAATACTATTATAAAGGGTTTGGTTAGCGATCAGAAACCGAAAATTCACGTATTCACATTGAGTCACGTAAACCAATAACTTTGCATGAAAAGTACATTTTCGTTCTTGAGCTTCAAACTTATGTTCATAGGGACATTGCCTTTTAAAATTACAGCTGTTTGCAAGTAATTTTATAGTTCTGCTCTCTATCAAGGCATAGTAAAGCGCTAATATACTGCACATTGCTACGCTTGCTACGGCGTAGCACTTTCGTAGCACATTGACCTCACTTTTTACATTTCCAACTTTGAGTACTTGATATTTTTTAGATGCCAATTTTCTTGTGTAGACCTGTATTGTACGAGTATGTATGTATTAAAATATTAACAAGAGCGAACGTGTCAGTAATAGCGTGGCTACGAAAATAGCAATAGTTTCAGTATTTCACAATAGCACAGTTGCCGCGTGGCCGGTGAAAATTCGGTTTAGAATGGTCGTCCACCAGCGCAGCGCCTTATTAAAATATTAAATGCGATCGAGATTGTAAATATAATATTGACTGTACAAAAGAAGTACCTATACAAAGCAAAATTCACACAAACGGAAAGCAGTCCTCTGTAAAAAGTACATTGTAACTTTCTTCAATTTAAAGTTTGTGCAACTCGGGGCAGCGTGGTTGACCAAGGCCAATACACCCTATTTTAAGGGTAGGCTCGAGCCTTTCGGTGGGGACACACATATATGGGCTGTTAGTGAACGAACGAAATCTCTGCTTTTGTTCTATTTGCACACCTTTATTATAAGTTTGCGAGTTATATTTTCATTGACTCTGTCTTTGAATACACTTTTATTGGTTGCCTAGCCTAGTCTATGCAATTTATGATTTAAATAATTTACTTACTCGTGTTATTGTTCCCATTTATTTATAGCTACATTGCTGCCATGGCTACACTATTTAGTTGCAATAAATTAGAAGACGGTGCGTGTACTATCTTTAAATTAACGCTATTAAAACATTTAGTAAACATTGAAATTTATGAACGAAAGTTACATACAAGTTTTAGATAGGAATTTATGAATACTGTTAACGAACAGTATTTATAAATTTGGAACGCATTTGTGAACGTCTTAAAAAAAACAAAATAATCCAACTCTACCTACATACATCCCCATTGAAGAACTGAATCCTACCCATCTTCATATTCTGAACTAGGGTAGGTTAGTAGATAAGTAAGTAAGTAATCAAATGTTCATAAACCTGTAGTTAAACATAAATTACAGTACATTATTACGCCGACTTTACAAAAAGTACACGAGTAGTATCCTTGTTGAGTTCAGTGAGATTGCTTTTATTGCTTCTGTCGTATGCCAGTTGAAATTTCCTTATTCTCCTCAACTTTTATTAAACAAACAACAAGGGTATTATTATGTTTATCATTTTTATTATCAGCGAACTTGTATTTGAGTGGAATGGATGTGGGAAACTATAGAGGCTGCGTGTCAGTCAAATGTGTCTTACAAAACAAATGAAAGTAAATATGTGAAAATTGTATATGAGAAAGAAATTTGAATCTAGCACTTAGAAATAAATAGTACCAAATTATGAGCAACCAATTTCACCAGATCTTGCATCAATTCAAATGAATGAATGAATTTAGTAGAGAGAACGTTACTGTCATAAACATACAAAACTATCACATTTCACAATTTGTATGGGAAGTCAAAATCTGAAGTCGCTTTTAACGTATATTTCTTGGGAAAACTTGTAGTAAAAATGTTCTTCAAACCCAATGAATTCTACATTAATATACTTAATAGCTCAGTCTCTGTCTTTTATCATGGATCCTCTATGTTGTATAATATATTTAATCAAGCAAAATATAAAGTCCATTGATATGACAGTTAACAACGACCACCAAATTTTCCGGCGCCAGAGCAAAGCCTTCTCATTTTGGACATACCGGTGATGCGACAGTACACGTCAATCACATATCTCCTGTTTATTTAAATCCAAACAGTATAGTTAAGGTGAAAGGTTGGTATGTCTCACTTGATAAGGACGACAGGTCGTATAAGCAGGTGTTTTTATGCGTATTTACTCGATTAAAAGCTTTATATAAGTGTTAAACTGTCGGAAGAAAATCAGAAAAAGGTTTGACAAGAAGTACTCAAACGAGACATTGATGGCTTTATTTAGCAGTCACGCGATCCGACAGCCATAACAAGATTATAATTAAAAAACAGACAACAAATAATTAAGTTAAACGGTAAAGTGCTTCCTGTATTAAATATAGCTTTTGTAGATTTCTGATAACTAAAATGGGAATTCAAAATACTTGTTGGATTGTAAGGCTGTCATGTCCTGCGTTTATACATTACATTACACGAAACTACATTTTACAAGTACAATTTGAAGTGCATTGCCTACTCAATACGACAAATATCGAATGGTTCACATTTAAGACTAACTGGCTAAGCCATGAACATCTAATTGTACTTGTAAATGACAGCTTCCTGTAGTAGTAATGGCGCCATGAAGACAATTTGCAGTTACCTACCTCAAAATCTACACACTAAGTGTTTCAACTTAATATTTAAAGTTTCCCATGTACGTGAATTGTAAATATCTTATGGAAATTAAATACTTTAAAACGAAATTTCAAAAATAAGTAAATATTTGTTATAAATTATTGTCGTAACAACATAAATTCATGTGAAATATACCTATATGTATTAGCTAAAGGCAAAAACAATGGTGTCTGCCGTCAGCCGTTGGGTCACAGCCAAAGGACCTATGAGTCAGGTCTACCAGGAATTACTGCAAGCGAACCTTGCCGCAATATTTGCACATTTCCTGTTTTATTAGCACTAAGTATAGGTATATTGTTATACGTATTAACTTCACTCTGAAAATGCCACTGACAAGCGAGCTAGAAAGAAGCCTCCCCGAGTGGCATGTCCTCTTGATTATAACTAACTAGCGACCCGCCCCGGCTCCGCACGGGAAAATGGTTATTGTAGGTTATCCTTCAGTACATTATGCATGTATCACTACATAGTATAAAATAAAGTCGCTTTCTCCGTCCCTATGTCCCTATGTCCCTTTGTACGCTTAAATCTTTAAAACTACGCAACGGATTTTGATGCGGTTTTTTTTAATAGATAGAGTGATTCAAGAGGAAGGTTTATATGTATAATACATGCATAATATACTGAAGGATAACCCACAATAACCATTTTCCCGTGCGGAGCCGGGGCGGGTCGTTAGTTATAAATATAAACCTTCCTCTTGAATCACTCTATCTATTAAAAAAAACCGCATCAAAATCCGTTGCGTAGTTTTAAAGATTTAAGCGTACAAAGGGAGGGACATAGGGACATAGGGACGGAGAAAGCGACTTTATTTTATACTATGTAGTGATTAGTACAACTGTACTCATAAATATATCAGAAATTTGAAACCCATAGTACAGGCTCTAGGAATTTGGGGTCATAGGGCCGTGTGTGAGTGGACCTCAACATTTATTTTATTGAAACCAAATAATACAATTAAGTCGATCAACTTCCTAATTTCAATCAACTATAATCAACAAAACGTTTATTTATCAACCAGTAAACCAACTGACTTTATAGAGAGACGAATCAAGCTTTCACAAACTTCGACATCAATCGAGGATCGACCACTCCTGTTCTCAATTACAGCAAACACGATCTTTCAGCCAGTGGCTAGTACCCCAAGCCGGAATCCACTTACGGGGAACAACGACCCAGAATTCAGTTTGAGCAATTTGTGTATAGGCCGCCGCGATCTGTGGCCAGAATCACAATTTAATCACGCCATTATTGGAGTGACGCGATGTAGGACTGGTGGACATGAGTTTATTTTATTTTATTTGGGACAATAAACAGCAATGTACAGGAAAAAATACACAAGAAAGAGTACAATAATTGAGTATACATACATAATACACTGCCAACTACATTATCCACAGATAAAATTGCAGAGTGTAAGAGAGTAAAAAATCAAAATAAAACAAATGACTATGAGGATGTCGAAACTATGGGTACACATAAATAAAAGTTCAAGAGGCTAATTAAAAAAAAGCGACAATCACTACCCAACTGCCAATATTATTATCTTACAACAGAAAGTAAAATTAAAATTATTCTAAGAGGTCTTTAATAAGCAGACTCCTGAAACTGTGATAAGACAAGGACAAGATGTCAATGTGTGTCAAGTTTAGGCACTATCCGCAGTTAATTTAATTATAGCCTGAATAAAATATGATTAGTATCCGATATTTAGGCTCACAACCGCGGTAAATATCCCGTCTATAGCATTTACTTATTTGACTTATATTCTTTACCGTATCATGATACTCGAATCTCATAATTGTTGCAATTTCCAGTGCGGGAATACAGCAATGTAGCAAAAAATACTCTAATCTAATTGTTAAGTTAAACAATTAACTGGTGTTATATATTAACTATGTTTACAAACAGACAAATTTAGGAAATCAAATCAGAAATATGATCTAATGATTGTAAAGAGAGAAAAAAAATACTAATATGTGGGACATCGCAAACACGGCCATCTGACCCCAAAGTAGGCAGAGCCTGTAGGTACTATGGGTTCAGACAGCTGATATACGTTTGTCAATATATAAATATAAAACATCCAGACACATGGCAAACACAAGTGCTCATCACACGAATGTTTGCTCTAGGCAGGATTCGAACCCGCTACCCTGTACTCAGTAGACAGATGTACTACCAACTAGGCTACGGGGCCGTCCGTCGGGGTTTTAAAATTAGTATGGAGACATCCGCCCGAGTCTCCGCTATGATAACCTAGATACTCTTTAGGTGCGGCTTCGAGCCCTGTCAGGTTAACGTCAATGCCAATACCGCTACCATTCGCGAGACACCTCGCTTACGTAAGGCCATATTATGCGTGCACGCGCCTCGACATTTACGACCTTAACAACGTCAAAGACATCGAAAATACATCGAAGTGTTGGTGATCTCGTGTCATCTACAAAATAACAGCTTAGGTAGCTCAGTGATTAAAATAAGCCGAGCCGAACCCAAATAATGGGAAATGACTAGGATAAAGGAGAGAAGAAAACTCGCCACACATTACGGAAACTTCTAGTATTAATTCCTTTGGAGCACACGTCTAACGAATGCCACTTTGCGATACTTTCCCCAGGTTAGGACATTGCAGGCTGAATTACCTAATTATTCGAAAATATGATTTAATGTTTCAGAAGCCATTGGTCGGTCCCGTCCCGAGTATTATCTGCGGATGTATTCGTAATACCAAAGTTAATGGGGTAGGCCGAAACCCTTTCTACCCACACGAAAAAGAAGGAAGACCTACAAAATATAATAATATGCAGATTATTGCAGATAGCTGTTAAGAAAAATACAGTTCTATTCGCAATTTTTACTAATTTGGTTGGTCTCCATATGCACACAGGTGACAAATGTTCTTCTATAAGACAACATAATATCTTCAAAATCAGTGATGCCCTTAAACTCGTGAGCCATAAACGTTCTCAAAGATTTACGAGCTAAAACAGAAACTGAAACGTGAGCCGATGTAATAATCCAACTAGTGAGGTAGGGTTACCGAAACGTGCTAAGTATAACGCATGAGTCAGTGCTCCCGAGTTTGTTTGACAACACGCGTGCGCGAAAGCGAACGATCTGTAGCGGTCTAAAGATTAGACAAAATATATATTACTAGCTTTCCGCCCCGCGGCTCCGCCCGCGTGAACATTTTTTCCCGTGGGAATGAGTTATTTTTCCGCGGTAAAAAGTAGCCTATGTCACACTCCATCCTTTTCACTTACTCTATGCCGAAAATCAAGTCGATTGGTTGCTTAGTTAGGGCGTGAAGTAGTATAGAAGTATGGATTACTAATCTTCTAAAATTTGAACAATTTTTTTCTTTTTAAGAAATTATATTGATGCAATACTGCTATTTTTGCAGCTTTGCCTTCATCATAAACATTTAACGTCAAAAAGAGATCTTTCTTAGCAACGTAGAAAGAAACTATGTAGTAGCAACGTCATACAAATAAGTAATTGTCGAATTCACTACTGAATGTGGTCCTTTTATTGTGACGTCATAACATCATTGACACTTCCTTTGAATTTTTTTGTTGTATATTGTTTTTATTACTTTATCGTATCTTGTTTTATTTAGTTTTTATTATTACACACTTTGTTGTGCACTTGTGCCGTCATGAGTAATAAATGTCGCTTTCTTTCCAGGTTGAAAATGAAGGTTCTGGCAAGGCAACAGCTGTAGACGCCCGTAGACTAGACGTTCTAAGTTTAAACATGCGCGTGAGTCAGTGATCCCGCGATTTGTTTGACAACACGCCCGCGCCTGCGCACCACGATTACTAGTCGTAATAGTAATGTTGAAGTAAACCAAAGTCAAAGTATTTATTTTTTAACTTTTTGTATATTTACATCACTTTGTTAGATCAGTTACATGTTCTTAACTGGCGAATTCAAACATTTTGCTAAATTCTGTGGAGAAGAGAGTTCTTCTACACAGAATTTAGCAAAATGTTTGAATTGGCGAGTGCCAGAAGCAACTCCTCAGATCAGAAAGGCGACTGATATTTGCTTTGATTTCTCCATTATTCCATTTTATCGAATTCTAATTTAATGACATAAAACATGTTGTAAGTCTGCTGATGCTGCTGTTGTTGTTGTTTTTAAGATATTTTATCATTATGTCACAAAATCGACGTATCTAGCTTCACCGGACTTGATTAAAAGAAGGCGATTTCTACACACCTCTATAAACTAAAATAACTTGTAGATGGAAAACATTGAGTAGAAAAAGAAATGGTGACAAGTCGGGCTGATTTCCAACACTCGCCTTATTCCAAGGATTTCGCGGTTAATTTAACACCATGATCTGTTAACATCTGAAGAGATTTTCGCGCGAACGTGTTCTCGGAAGAGTTATTTTAGAATCGGCGCGAACTCGATGCGATTTTGAACTCAGGAACTCGAACGCACATATCAAAATCCAATAAAACTTTCTGAACATTCATTACCTATAAAACTTTAAGAACTTAATATCGACAAATAAATCGCTATTTTTATTGGATTGTGCCGTTTACTTTATACATAAAAGCAGTTATAGGATTACTTGAACAATTCGTAAACTTTACGCAGAAACCTACACGCCCACGTCTGTAAAGAAATTCAGATCCGTGCATGAATCGCACAAGCTTGAACTAGTATTAAACACGGAAATAAAAAAAACTAGAACCTAAAATAGCCACCAACTGGACTTTATCACTAGGTATGGAAAACTAAGTGTGTTATTTAAAAAAATTTTTTCATTCAATGCCCACTACAAGGTTCTATTTGTGGAAAAGAGCCCGAAACCATAAATTAAATCTTATATAGAAAATAAAATATATAAATTACTTTATATAGAGATGCTTATAGGTATCTTAACTTCACCAGCTTAGACGATTGTAAAGCACACTGAACGATCACAGTAGGCGAGGATTTACAGCCCAAAGGCAGTATTTGGGATTCGCGAAGGTGGCTCATTGATTTAAAGCCTACTTTGCTTTGGATATAAAGATTAAGATTTATGCTCATCTGGCAAGGTTGAAAGGGTTTTAAATTGGCTAGCTAAGAAAAATCTTTTTCTTTTATAGAGAGCAGTATTTTTATTTTTGTGTTAATTAACTCAGGGAGTGGGTGGTGGCCTTGGACCTGCCTTTTATAATGTAAACCACAAAAGAAAATTATTAGGAAAAAAAAATATCTTGAGGTAAGAAAAATATCTTCAGGTAAAACTTATAATCTGCCAGAATCGGAACTAAATTGTTCTGTCAGAATCAGGGCGCCAGTGGTTTATATCATAAAATGGATCAAGACTGTACTGTGTGCAACAAAATAAATACCAGGAAACCTTCTAAAACATATTTAATGTAACATGACAACAATTTAAAAGGTCTAAAAATATCTGGTGAAATAAAAGGATACCTAAAATAACACCGCTGTCTTCACAGAGAACTATTCGTATAACAGTCTCAACAAACAAGGTTACATACTTAAAATTATTAATTAAGTTTCACTGTTATGGAGTTAAATGTCCAGCCGTTGGATAAAAAATAATATAGGTTACCAAACTCACAACGAGTACCTTATGGTTTTAAAGAAACATGTTAATATAAGGTTATCTTTATATAAAGCAGACATGTTTCAAAGGAAATCTAACATTAAATAAAATCTTATGAATAATATGAAATTCTGCAACCATCTTCCGAAGGTAAATCTGAACACAGGTGATTACATGAATAAAAGATAATCCAAAGTAAGAACTATTGGATAGTTTAAGAAAAGTTTGTTTTATCAATTACCTACATGGTATTGAAATGAAAGGTACGCAGTACTAGTAACCTGGCATTAAAAACGTGGTTTTAAAGAAAACCTTTTAAAGAATAATAGGTAGGTACATAATACCAGAAACCTAAATGTGGGTGGGGCAAAATCAATTCCCTATATAAAAACCCAGCATAACAACTGCATAATAAGAAAACTTGCATAGGGAAACCCTGCATATCAACCCTGCATATCAAGAAAACCCTGCAACAAAGAGAAAACTTGTTACAGTGATGAACGTCTAACAGAAATCTTTAGTTTTGAATTAGCATAATATTTCAAAGCACTTACCCATTACGGGGTTTTCACTGTTAAGAAACCATGTTGGGAACAGAGCCCGGACGACAGCCACCTCAAGATGTCCGCGCCATGTCGAGGTTTCAATCAACTTTTTCTTTAAGAGTCCAGACCGGAAAGGGGTCTCTGAACAAACATCCTTCACATACCTATTAAAGAAAGAGAAACCAATTAATCAAAAAGGTTTTAAAACATAACTATCGAACATGGAATTGAGAATCCATTTGGATAATTTACACTTACCGTTGTCCATCATAATTTCACTTGAATATAGTGTTGCTGCTATAACGCAAAGAAGAAAATGAACGAGTCATTCCTCGAATCACTTTGACAGACCGCGCGTTCCGAAACGCAACACCAAAACAATCAAGCCAGAATTCTTTTTAAGGAAATAAATTATTTTTAATTTTATTTTAAACAAATTAAGGAAAAACAAACGGAATAATAATCCATTTGGATAATGGTAAATAACCTGTATTTCCAAGACTAATATTATTGAAAATATTTATACGAAAACAATAACTGTCTTTTCGACTATTAGAAACGTTCCGAAACTTGACTCCAGTGCTTAAAAAAAATTTTAGATTTATGGCTTTGGATACTACCTCTTTTGGAAGAAGTCGAGAATAAAATGAGTAAAAAAAAATTATCAACGCCAATTAATTTGGAAAAATAGCTAGTATTTTCTACGATGTATTATTTTTATCAAATGACAAAAAAAACGGTGTTACAAGGTTACGCGGAGAACGAGAGTATAGAACCTACTATTATATAATATATCATGTGATTTTAAACTATAATAAGTAAGATACCGCGTGTTTTCGATTTTAGAATTCACAATATATGTAAGTACGTTTTTCCGACGCTCTCGTGGTGAAGCAAAACGTCGTGAAGAAACCTGCACACACCTGCGAAGTAATTCCAAGGTTGTGTGTGAAGTCGACCAAACCGCACTGGTACAATGTAGTGACATATTCACCTTGATTCAGGTATGGCCTGACCCCTCGGTGGGGACGTATTTATGGGCTGTAAAAGACGACCATGTAAGTTACACAGATCTATCGAATTAAGTAGCAAAGGGTGATTTTAGTTTTACAGTAGGTAGTTAAATTAACTGCTACTTAAATACTTCTTGATTGCATTTTAACGATACAACCACAGAAATTAATCTGAAAACTGTAAGCAGATTGCACATTGCAGAAACTGTACAAAAAGTCTATGGGAGAATATCCTAACAGATACAAATTTTCGTCATTTTCATAAAAACAATAAACATAATACATAATAATGTATGTTATATAATGTGACGCAGTATATTAAAAAGGTTGATAAAAAAGGGTTGAGACTGGTCCCTAAATAAAAAAAATCTGTTGTATAGAAAACTATAGACCTCCTTTACATAGGACAGAAGAGTCAACAGTATTTGCAGAATATAAAAGAGGTAATTAGGTAAATGTTTATCTTGTTTTTTTTTTTTTCATTACCATGACATGTCAAATCCACTTAAAAGCACGGAAATGAGTTTGGTAAATCAATGCGACATCCACCCTTAGGTTTCACATAAACAAACCGAAGACTAATGCAGGCCATTAAAGTTTTAGATAGTAAAGTGGAGTGGATGGAAGAC
Source organism: Teleiodes luculella (assembly GCA_948473455.1). Taxonomy (NCBI): domain Eukaryota; kingdom Metazoa; phylum Arthropoda; class Insecta; order Lepidoptera; family Gelechiidae; genus Teleiodes; species Teleiodes luculella. The sequence goes on from OX419603.1 coordinate 8,037,322, forward strand.
GCAGGGATGGAGAAACGACACCAGCTAGGGTTGGCACTCTAATATATTATTTATTTAATTGCGAATTATGTAGGACTTAAAACAAATATGAAGAACGAAGATATGTGAAAGATCAATCTGCTCTTAATTAAACTTAACATTTACAACACAAAGATATGTGCGTGCTTAGTGTGTACAATACAATACAAATATTCTTTCTTGCCACAAAAAACATAGAATGATTACAAAATATAGAAATAATAGGTCAATTAGGAGACTTCGATGCAGAGAAAGCAATCTCTACCAGGCATACTTTTTAAGAAGTCACTAAAGCATACGGATATCAAATTAAAAGGTAACGAAAGAGGACACTGAAACTTTAAAACTACAAGATAATAATCTGAAAATACGGTTAAAACTATAATTTTAGCCTAAACAGAGCATCCCTAGTAGAGCAGGCAGTTAAAATGTCACAACTCTATTTCCGACGCACGCGCACACCAGTAAACATGTCGGGGGACGAGTTTAAGACGAGTTTAAAAGATGCCGACTAGTACGGATACTAACTTTAGTATAAGTAGTTACCAACAGAAGTTAATTTCAGTTTTCAAGATCACCGTACATTTTAGTTTATAAAGAAAGAGACGATAAATAGAAACTCAGAATGACTCGTGTCACTCAAGTGTAGATAAATGAAAAGTCTAAAAGTAAAATAAAGTCATTTAAGCACTTTGGGGGTCCTAGGTCTGATTATGGTTTCCTAGCACCTTAAATCAAACTACGATTCGGGATGTGCTAGAAATGATAGCGTAGAGCTAAATGAGGAGCGGCCAGCGGAGTCAAATAATAAATTCTATCCTGCAAACGAAGAAAAAATACCTACAGAAAAACTTAAAAATGACCTTAACAAAACCAACAAGATCTGCCTCGTAAGCTCAAACAAATCAAATAACATATTACAAAGAGCAGAAGAAACTCTACTAACTCAATATCAATTTTGTCACTATTTAATCCCAAATTGTGGCGTAAAGCAGCTATTATCAGGATTGGAGGAAAAACTGAAAAATTTCACAATCGACGACCACTGTGTAATAATTATAGGAGAACACGACTTCATGAAAACCACGAACTTATTCGAAATGATTGCTTTTATTCGCGAAACTTTATCTCCATTAAAACACACGAACATTGTTATATGCCTCCCAACTTATAAATACTGTACTAATTTATATAACTGGCGAATTGAAATGTTCAATAACTTATTGTACCAAGATATCATGGCTTATGAATATGCGTACTACGTAGACTCGAACAAAAACTTAAAATACGACAGCACTATGTTTAATCAGCGTACAGGCGCAGTAAACACGAAAGGTATGCAATACATTTTTAAGGACATAAAAGAAACGATAAACTATTTACAAACATTCAACAAAGAACAGTTTTTTCTATGAGTGCTCCTCAATAACACCGGAACTACCAATACCAACAGATATACACCCCTGTATCAGGGTGTTTCACCAAAATGTGCAGGGTTATTTCTCAAAACAAGAAATTCTGGAGGTCACGATATCCGAATTAAATTCAAAAAATAAAAAACCTGATATTATTTGTTTAACCGAAACTTTTGTAAAGTCAGGGAGTGAAAGTAATATAAATTTGGTAGGATTTAATGTAGCAACAACTTATAGTAGGAAAAAGTGCAAGGGAGGTGGCAGTTGTATACTTCTAAGCTATGGTTTAGAATTTCAAGAATTAGATTTGAAGGAGTATGCGCGCGACTTTGTTTTTGAGTGCTGTGGGATATATGTTAAATCTTATAATTGCTATGTAATATGTATTTATTGTAATCCTAGTTCAGATAAAACACTATTTTTAGAAATATTAGAAGATGTACTACACAGATATTCGAACAAAAATAAGGCTAGACTAATAATAGCTGGTGATATAAATATAAACACTTTGGTATCCTCTAAATCATCGAAACATTTCATAGACTTGACAAAAAACTATAATTTGACTCTACATGTGAAGGAACCAACAAGAAAGAATAGTTGCATTGACCATATTATTAGTAACTTTGACGACGCTACTGCTGAATTGTGTCACTTGTTTTTATCTGATCACGATACTGCTCAAATTTTACATATACCTGTGCATAAAAAAGATGAAGCTATGAGTAATTTTAGTATGTTAGTTCGAGATTACAGTCAAGACAATTTAATTAAATTTCGAAATCTCCTAGAGCAATTATCTTTCTCAGATATACTTGAGGAATCTGACTTAAATAAAGCAATGCAAAATTTTTACGACACGATATCAACACTCTATGACTCATGCTTTCCATTAAAAAAAATAAAAATTTCAAACAAATATAACCACCCAAAATGGATCACCAAAGGACTAATTAAAAGTTGTAAAACAAAAAGACGGTTACGCTATCTATATTATAAGAGTAAACAGTGTGAAAAAAATAAAAGAAAGAAGCAATATAGAGTATACTCCAAATTGTTAAGAAGCTGCTTTTATACCTCCCGGAAAATTCATAACAATAAGTTGATAATTAATGCTAAAAACGTAGGTAGAACTTCTTGGAACATAATAAAAAATTATAATAATAATATCTCGAATACGAACTTTATTAAGGAAATAGACATAAATAATGAATTAATTACAAATCCATCATCAATAGCCAATCACTTTAATGATTATTTAATAAATTTAACAAATAATAATACTAAGAAAACTAAAAATACTAATAAAACACGATTAGTAAACAGTATCTATATAGAATCATTTGCATCTAGCGAAATTGTTAATATAATCGGATCGCTAAGAAATACAAACGCTACCGGATACGATAACTTTTGTACAAAGGTGATTAAATATTGTAGAAACCAACTTGCCATACCACTAACATATTTGGTAAATTTGTCATTCGAAAAAGGTTTATTTCCGGAGCTGTTGAAAAGATCTATAGTCAAGCCTCTACATAAGAAAGGACCCCAAACGTGTATTGAAAATTATCGACCTATCACACTTATTCCAATATTTTCAAAAATATTTGAAAAGGCAATGAAAATTAGAATGTCAAACTTTATCAATAAATTCAATATTATAAAGAAGGAACAGTTTGGATTCCAATCTAATAAATCGACGATATTGGCCATTTACAACTTAGTACGTGAAATCATAGAGAATATTAATGCTAAAATAAGAAACACGGTAGTTTTCTTTGATATGTCCCGTGCTTTTGATTTTGTATCACATGACATTCTACTTACGAAATTAGAAAACCTAGGTATAAGAGGTTTACCGTTAGATTGGATTGCATCATATTTAAAAAACAGAATACAAGCCGTAGAAGTAAAAAGTTTAGATGGTAAAGGATGTGTAGTGTCTAACAAGTCACAGTACAGAGTAAATGCATGCGGCGTACCTCAAGGCAGCGTACTTGGTCCGCTGCTATTTTTGCTCTACATTAACGACCTCCCTGAGGTAACACAACACAAATGTATTCTTTTCGCTGATGACATTTCGGTCATAATACCACAAAAAAGTAATTCAAATAATATAGCTTGCTACGAACAAGACATAAATAGTACTGTAGGGACAGTAATTTCTTGGCTCAACAATAATAACTTATCAGTCAATATAAATAAGACCAATATCATGCAGTTCGGTACAAATAGGCAGAAGAAACTAAACCTGAATATTGAATATAACGGCGAAAAAATTAAAGAAGTCAATAGTACAAAGTTTCTAGGTATCACACTAGATGATAAGCTCACTTGGGTAAAACACATAGATTCACTCAAAGATAAACTTCATCGTTATGTATACGTCTTAAACAGATTGCGATACGTTTCGACAATAGAAACCACTTTGGCAGCCTACCATGGCTATGTAGCATCGTTACTCAAGTACGGAATTCTAATCTGGGGAAACTCTACTGAGATTAGTAAATTATTCATAGCTCAGAAAAAATGTGTCAGAGCTATGTGTGGCGAAAATCCCCGAGTATCGTGTGCTCCTTTGTTTAAACGTTTAGGTATTCTTCCATTACCATGTCTATATATCCTAGAAATTGCTACATTTGTAAAAAATAATATGTCTTTGTTCAATCGCGTTGCGGATATTCATAGCAGAAATGTAAGAGACCCAAATAGGCTTGTTTATAATAGCATACCACGATTAACTATGTATCAAAATCAATGCAGCTCAATGTGTGTAAAAATCTTTAATGCCTTACCAAAAGAAATTAAATGTTTACCAAAAAAAATATTTAAACGTAAATTATTAGTATGGTTAAAAGATAAGAATTTTTATAAGATTAGTGACATTTATAATATTAAGAAATAGAATAATTATTTATATTTGCATGTTCTGACTGACATTTTATTTTAACAAAGAAAATTATGTTTGTATTTTTTTTTAACGTACAAATATTTTAAATTGTTTAAGATTTGCATGCCGTAAAAGGTAAAATGTGAGGACATATTGTTATATTTAAGAGCTTATTTGACCATGTTTTATGCAAATAAATATATTCATTCATTCATTCATTCATTCATTCATTCATTCATTCATAAACCTTGCAAAACCACATAAGTCTTGCATAAATGGTCTTTGTAAGGTCAGACTATTCAATTCATCACAGAGCCTTTATGATACAAGCTGACAGAAAGAGAAGATGAAAACAATCCTACAAGTTACAAGTGCGTGAACTATTTCGGTGGCAAAAATACAAGCAAGAAGAAAATACCATGTTCTAATAATATAATCATCCCGTTTACCTCAGAAGCTACCAACTTACCACCGGGGAACACCTGCGATTAATGGTAAATGGCAATTATAATTATCTGAGAAGATATCATTGTTCACTGGAATTGCAAGGTTTAAGGAAACCAGGTCGTTGGGAAATACCTCTATCAGTATACCTACCTACAGGATACACTATTATTAAAGTTTAAATCCATTTATATCATGTTCTAGAATATAACGGGAAATTTAACCACAAAGAATAGTAATTATTATTAAACTGACGCATGTAAACAATAAGCGGGTGATGAAACTAAAATCAACCAACGTAATAAGGATATTAATCATAAACATTTCAAACAAAAATAAAATAACAGGAAAGAGATTAAAGTCAACACCAAACCATAAGTGCCTAATATGGCGAGTTAACTCGAGGATCAAACACTTAACACAAAACTATAATTAAAAACATGAAAAAAATAAAGAAACAAATTTACAAAAAAGGAAATCACAGATATACACACTTCGATAAACTTCGTTGAACAAATTTCAAAACGCGATTCGCTATTTTAAATCGAAAATCGAACGCGCGTCCGCGACTCACGCGCCGCGGATCGAGACTGGCTGGAGACAGTTGGACACATCACTCATTTCCCATCTCTGTCACTCTTAAAGAGCTTTCTGTTGCTAGACAAGGAAGAAAATAAAGGCTGCTTAATTATATTGAGTTTAATTTCATTGAAAATTTTAATCCGGTTGAGAGAACGTGTAAAGTTAACATCATCAAATGCTAGCATAGAGTCACTGCTTGGAATCTAGCGACTTAATAAGTACGCAATGAACTTCATCTGTAGAGGGATATCCCAAGATATAGTAACAAAATGATATCCATAGGCTTTTCGTTTCGCGGGGGCGTAATTTCGCAAGCGAAGTCAAGGCCGTTTTACAAAACGATTAACCCGTACAAATATAAATAAAAGGCTTATACTTCCACAAAATGTCAGCTGGCAGCTGCTTGAAGGAATGCAATGGGTTACTACATGCCGTAGGCTCGGTGACGATATTTTTAGTCTGAAATTAACACATGTTGTAAAGGCATCAACTTTCAAGGTAAATGGCGTACAATATGTCAATACTGCGAGGTGTGCTGTTCTGTTTGAGCTTTTACTTAAAACTGTCGACAAGCAAGTGAAAGCGGTTGCGGTTTTACAAATAACGTAGGTAGGTATTATTATTTTCTAAGAAACCACAGACGTTTTGTTAAAGGTTTTTAGGTTGAAGGTAATGACTCGCTACAGGCACAACTACAAGTGTTACATGAAAAACATTCATTTCATTACCCATTCAAATTTATTTAGTTCGATAGCAGCATCATTTCAAAATTCAAATACTAGTATTTTTTAATGATTATTAGACGGTTTATCTATTTAAGGCTGACAAGTAATAATTTTAATTAATTGTTCTCATAAAAAGAGAAAAAATTCAATTGCTATACCATATAAAACAACTTTTACTAGGACATACGATAGACTTAGAGTATTACGATTGTGACCTTAATTACTATAGTAGATCTACTGGTTACTATAAAATAGATCACTCTAGATCGATAAATTTACAATCAATAGTGTCCTTAGCTTGGAATGTGAGGCAAGAACTGGTAAGTGGTATAATGGTAGGAAAAGATTTACCTAATAGAGAATGAGCAAAAAAATATCTTAATAGCAATAAAACTGTCGGATTAAAACTGGTTGTTATTGTTTTTGCTATAATTGATAGATAGGCTGGTCGATACTGGACATGATGTAGCTTTTCCTGTCTGCTAGGAAATGAACCAAAGTTCGAAGAGAGATTTGACTAAGCCATTTCAAAAAGCTTAAATATTTTTTTTTACTTTTCGATATTATATTAGGTCCTTACAATTTTTTCCTTGTAAAAAGTTATCCAAATTTTGAAAAAAGTGGTAATCGCTTGGGGCAAGATCTGCGTCACCCACCATACTCTCCAGATCTTGCCCCAACCGATTACCACTTTTTTCAAAATTTGGATAACTTTTTACAAGGAAAAAATTTCAAATCTGATGAGGCAGTCAAAACCGCCTTCAAACAGTTCATAGACTCTCGCTCCCAGGATTTTTTTTCCAAAGGTATCAATGATCTGCCTATAAAATGGCGGAAGTGTATCGATAACAACAGCGCATACTTCGATTGATTAAATAATAATTTCATTAAAAAAAAATTGGTTGCCTGTAAAGTCGGTATACGGGCGAAAGTTTTACGTGACAACGACTTTGAGTGGTAAAATAATTTTAATGTGTGCCTTTCACTTTTTATGTCTGTCTCTCTCGCTCTTAGGCGGGCTAACCATGCCCGCCCGAGTGCTTGTTTAGGTGGACGCGTGCCTCTCACTCGCTCTCATTGTGAGCGCATAACGTGAGCGGAGCGTAACGCAGTTTCTTGAAGTGTCACCCGGCAAACCAATTTATAAGACGTTATCACGTCAAAAACTTGTTTCACTTTTTTGATACTGAACGGCAATTTCATATGTAAGGACCTAATATTATATCACTTTTAGTTAAGTCTTACATTCATTTTTCTGGGAGATCCATGGTTGAAACGTCTAAAAATTAAAATCAGAATGGAAAGTATGGAATCAGTAGAATTCTGCGAGTACATTGAGAGGTTTTTAAAGACGCACTTAAAATAATGCATTTTTTTACATTATTTACCATGTACATCTGTAGTTAATTTGTAGACTATGTGTACCATATACGATCATGGTAATGGTTACAAATACATCTTTTGTTGAGTGTATATTAATAATATGAATACATAATTTCAAGGTCTGTGTTATTAAAATAAAAAAAACAATAGACTGTGGGTGGTATCCAGGCGACTAACTAAGTGCGTGCTATAGTGTGAATGTTCATCGAGCTATTAAGAACGAAATATTAATCAACCAATAGAGTATATTATTTATGATTTAACATCATTTACACATAGCTTATTCATCATGCATTTTATATTATATATTATGAACGTTTGCGCTCGTTTTAATCCTTATAACGGGAAAATAAGCATAAACATGAATTTTCATGTTTATTTAAGACTTTGGATTAATAGAATACGCTACTTTTTACAGCAAGAAAAATCGTATCAACACGTACAAAAGTAACTAATCTGTCAAAACCGTTAAAATAAAATGTATAATGCAGAAACGTGGTCCGGAGTTCGCGACTCAAACGTAAGTAAATAAAAAAAATCGTGGGTGTCACAGTAACTAGTAACAACTGTTACTGTTATTGAACCGCTACTCGGAGCTGTCTGCGAGTGTTTACAACAACTGTTACAGTACTCGTGCTCATCCCAAGTGGTTGTTGAGTGTTGAGTGCCGGGCGCGGGCGATGCGAGATGAGTGCTTGAGTGTGATTGCGAGGGGAGGTGAGATGTTGTTATAGATGGAGCGTCAGTCGCATTAACTTTGAGTGGGTCATAGTTTAGGATTGAAATGTCTTTGTGGGGGGAAACAATTACAATCAAATTGTGTAATAAATATTGTTCAAACTGTTGTTTTTAACCCCCGACGAAAAAGAGGGGTGTTATAAGTTTGACGTGTGTGTCTGTCTGTCTGTGGCATCGTAGCTCCTAAACGGATTTTTTGTTTGCAAGGTGTCACAATCGAGAGTGTTCTTAGCTATGATCCAAGAAAATATCTTCAGCCATTTGAAGATTATCAGCTCTTTTCTAGTTGTTGAATGGATAAGTAACGATTTTGTGTGGGGGGTTATTTTTTTTTTAATTTAGTGTTATTTTTTAATGCACTTCCTTGTACTTTCGCATCGACCAGGTGAACAGAACACAGAATGGTTTAGATATGGAGATTGATCGTAATCATTTGATGGTCGTTTTTAAACCTAAATCTAAGGTTTACCATCGATACCCAAGCAACTATAGAAGGTAACTGAGGAAATGGTAACCAACAAAGCCTGCCAAGCGTCGGGGATAAAGATAATTCATGTTTTTCAAGGAGAGGCCTTAGTAAGCTATAGTTACAAATGTAGTGTAGTAGAAGGGGTTACAGGGTCTGAAAGTCTCCGGCAAATTTCTCAGAAAAGCACTCAGCAAGCAATTCTAAGAGAAAGAGAAGAACAAACGCAAACGAAAAGTTCAACTCAGCGGCGAACCAATTACCAAGTTCCCAGTGCAAACTTCCCGTTGAATTAACTGTTGAAGTTACTTTCAATTAATGCAGTTAACTATATTAAATATATACAGTTGCTCAATCGGAAAATAACTGCTTGATAAAACTTTTTAAATCGTTGCATACGGTAAAATGACTTGCTTTGGTCAAGATTTTAAATTACGTACATACTTTGACATACATAAATAATCATTCACGCCTCTTCCCGAAGAGGTAGGCAAAGATCACTTCATTCCAGGTTCTTGAAAAAAAAAACACACACACACACATAGATACATAATATATTTGCACTTGTGTCCAAATTACAAATACAATAATTTTGTGTTCAAAATATATAATAAGTACATCTCTATCTGTATTTTTTGTAGTAAAAATTCGGGTTACCCAATGGATACGTAGAGTCACGTAGTTTAGCATTCAATTGTCTCGTAGCATATTTGCTACGCTGCTGCGTAGTAGTTCACCAGTTAACTGAATATAATAATGCGTTCTCTGTACTATTTTACAAAACAATAAATAGGGGTATATTTCATAAGACTATATTCATATTACTATTTATTTAAACTAACAGCAGGGGAGGTAAAACCAAAGGATAAAACATAAATATGAAAAAAAAAATCGCAACCACATTTCTTTTTATATGATGCAATATATTATGAAAATATCCTCGTACATGTCCGTATCCAGATGTTAACAATGCGTGTTGGGTTTTTAATAAAATAGCAAGTGCTTGGCTCCGTGCCAATATAGCAATTTCCCATTCATAGAATATGTACAACCATCTTTTGACGACGATATTACGCGTGAATATGTTTTCGCACAACTGTTTGAGTATCCGCCAATTCGGAAAAATGGAATAAGAGAACTCACGACAACTTTATCAGACAGACGAAGAAAAGGTAGAAGGAAAAAGAAAGCGAGGTAGTCCAGGAAGAATCATTTTGAAATCTCTTATAAAAGTAGACATACTTGCAATTCCAACCTCTTTCACATTTATATGACTCAACAATACAGCCGACAGCAATTTATATTAAACAAAATATCCTCTATAGTACCGGCCGATGCAACCTTAGTTGATATTCAAACGCGGCGCGCGGGCCCGTTTCCGATACATTGCGCGCCATATATGGAAGCCCACCCGGCCAATGGCAGCCATGGGATGTCCAAATGTTATCGTTTTGTTTTAAACCTTCTTTTTATTTGTTTTGAATTGGGTTTTCAATTTAGTTTTAACGAAACGAATATAAATAAATTGAATCAATTTGTTACTTACACAGTCAAAAACTTGCGTAAACTAACTATGCAATACCTAATTATTGCATAAACAAAATACATAAGTAACTAGGCGTCTGCCCTGAGACTTCGCCGGCTGTGGTTATCACATTTTCCTATTATAAAAAGTATTCTATGTTTCAGTCTAGGTTAAAAGCTATTTACTTACCAAATTTCATTACAATCCTTTCAATTATTTTTGCGTGATTGAGTAACAAATTAAAACAAACTTTGATATTTTATAATATTGGTCTGATAATCGGTACTATGCGGCAATCGGGGGTGCCCCTTAAATTGCATAACATAAAAAAACCCTATTATTAAAATCCATAACAGTAATCGGTACTATGAAACTGATTAGTGACAATATTTATAATGAAAATGTACAATTTCTAAAAACCTAAAGCACTTTATAACCTGTAGAATGCCTGTAGATGACCACTTGTTTTGGAAATTATGAAACCGGTTGAAGATTAGCAGATATATTCTGGAAGTAGCATATAACTTGTTGTTTAAAAAATTAGTAAATAAATACTAACACTGAATAAAGTTGACTTAATTCATTCAACAATCAAAGATCGTCTTCCTTCCTTTTCGACAAAGTACCTATTCGAGTATGAACATTATGGAACCAGTAGAAAACAAAAATTAGTAAGTATTTTTTAATTCATATCAGTATATAAACACATTACCGACAGGGCGTGTCAATTCGTGCCAACCACTCGATTAAATAAAGCGTTTCTTAATTACAATAAATATATCAAAGCGTACAATTAAACTGCCATTAAGGTGGCAACACTGAAACGTATCAGGAAGAGTGCTACAAATTATTTATTATTTTATTTATCGGTAAGGTGCGCGGGCGCCTTATACGGAGCATGCGCCGGGCTATCGGACAACGTTGATAAATTGCTACAACATTATTAATAGTGGAAGCTGCATAATAGCTGGCTTAGACACTAATATTGTTTTTATTAACACTTTTGTTTTCACCGATGGAGAGGTATAGTGTCAGGGAGTTAACGCAAAGTATTTTTTACCACAGATAACTATTCTCAGCAGAAAACAAAAGCATTTTAATATGGGTGGCTCCGGGGCGGAAACTGAGATTTTAATAAAAGCTAGTTATTTAAAAACATTTAGGTTGCCTGGTAGAATTTGCTCTAATAAGGCCGCTTACGTTTATACCTTATTAATATGTTTGTATTAGTGTCCTTGAGTACTAAAATATATTCTACTCTTAATATCGTACGAACTGAAAAAACAGTTTATAAGTTTGTAACACCGTTTTTTTTGTCATTTGATAAAAATAATACCTCGTAGAAATTACTAGTTGTTTTTCCAAATTAATTGGCGTTGATAATTTTTTTTACTCATTTTATTCTCGACTTCTTCCAAAAGAGGTAGTATCCAAAGCCATAAATCTAAAATTTTTTTTAAGCACTGGAGTCAAGTTTCGGAACGTTTCTAATAGTCGAAAAGACAGTTATTGTTTTCGTATAAATATTTTTAATAATATTAGTCTTGGAAATACAGGTTATTTACCATTATCCAAATGGATTATTATTCCTTTTGTTTTTCCTTAATTTGTTTAAAATAAAATTAAAAATAATTGATTTCCTCAAAAAGAATTCTGGCTTGATTGTTTTGGTGTTGCGTTTCGGAACGCGCGGTCTGTCAAAGTGATTCGAGGAATGACTTGTTCATTTTCTTCTTTGCGTTATAGCAGCAACACTATATTCAAGTGAAATTATGATGGACAACGGTAAGTGTAAATTATCCAAATGGATTCTCAATTCCATGTTCGATGGTTATGTTTTAAAACCTTTTTGATTAATTGGTTGTTCTTGTTCTTTAATAGGTATGTGAAGGAGGTCTATCCAGTGACCCCTTTCCGGTCTGGACTCTTAAAGAAAAAGTTGATTGGAACCTCGGTAAGTCTGTTGGGATATTTATTGAGACCTCAAATTCTCATTCTACTGTTTGGTTTTGAACCTTTTTGGTAACACACGTGGTTTGTTCTTTAGACATGGCGCGGACATCTTGAGGTGGCTGTCGTCCGGGCTCTGTTCCCAACATGGTTTCTTAACATTGAAAACCCCGTAATGGGTAAGTGCTTTGAAATATTATGCTAATTCAAAACTAAAGATTTCTGTTAGACGTTCATCACTGTAACAAGTTTTCTCTTTGTTGCAGGGTTTTCTTGATATGCAGGGTTGATATGCAGGGTTTCCCTATGCAAGTTTTCTTATTATGCAGTTGTTATGCTGGGTTTTTATATAGGGATTTCATTTTGCCCCACCCACATTTAGGTTTCTGGTACTATGTACCTACCTAATATTCTTTAAAAGGTTTTCTTTAAAACCACGTTTTTAATGCCAGGTTACTAGTTCTGCGTACTTTTCATTTCAATACCATGTAGGTAATTGACAAAACAAACTTTTCTTAAACTATCCAATAGTTCTTACTTTGGATTTTCTTTTATTCATGTAATCACCTGTGTTCAGATTTACCTTCGGAGGATGGTTGCAGAATTTCATATTATTCATAAGATTTAATTTAATATTAGATTTCCTTTGAAACATGTCTGCCTTTATATAAAGATAACCTTATATTAACATGTTTCTTTAAAACCATAAGGTACTCGTTGTGAGTTTGGTAACCTATATTACTTTTTATCCAACGGCTGGACATTTAACTCCATAACAGTGAAACGTAATTAATAATTTTAAGTATGTAAACTTGTTTGTTGATACTGTTATACGAATAGTTCTCTGTGAAGACAGCGGTGATATTTTATGTATCCTTTTATTTCACCAGATATTCATAAACCTTTTTAATTGTTGTCATGTTACATTAAATATGTTTTAAAAGGTTTCCTGGTATTTGTTTTGTTGCACACAGTACTGTCTTGATCCATTTTATGATATAAACCACTGGCGCCCTGATTCTGACAGAACAATTTAGTTCCGATTCTGGCAGATTATAAGTTTTACCTGAAGATATTTTTCTTACCTCAAGATATTTTTTTTTTTCTTCTAATAATTTTCTTTTGTGGTTTACATTATAAAAGGCAGGTCCAAGGCCACCACCCACTCCCTGAGTTAATTAACACAAAAATAAAAATACTGCTCTCTATAAAAGAAAAAGATTTTTCTTAGCTAGCCAATTTATACCCTTTCAGTGTCGTTCCCAACGTGTGGCCCTGTAAGATTAGTGCTGTGTGGAATGAAAATTAATTTTAAATATTTCTTTTGTTTTTGTTTCTCAAAAAATAGTTATACATACTATACTGTTTTTAGTACTTAAGTGTTTCTTTTAAGTATTAAGGTTTCTATATTGAACATTTTGGTGCTGTATTTTACAGCTATATCGTAAGTAAAGAGTACTCACTATACTTTATATTGTTACAATGGATACTTTAAATTGTAATGTTAATTTTCTTTTAAAAGATGAGATAACTCACGAACTCCTAATTAGGAACATATCTTTTGACATTACTGCTTCTGTGGATAATTTGCGTAAATTATTACGTGAAACTTTAAAACTTTCTAGGAGGGGTAGTATAAAGCCATCTTCTAATAATTCTTCGATAACTATAGAAGAAGAAACTAAATTGATGATTGCCAAAGGCAATGAATTTCTTTCATCGTGTTATGCTGGGGAAGGTCCGTCCTTCTTCACTGCAAATGTTCGTGCTCGCCTATGCGGACGTGCTAATTATCTTTTGGTTCGTTTGTCGCGAATTAGTAATCCTCACCAGGAACTGCTGGTGCTTCAAAACTCTTTGATTAAATTTTTGTCAGATCAGGCCAAGTCATCTGATTCTGAATCGGATGACGAAGACTCCGTTCCTTCTCCCGTTCATAAAACTATTATTTATCAACCGGCTACTTCTTGTAACTTGAATTCTTTGAATTTGAAATATCGTGGTGACTCGTGTGTTCGTGCTTTCATAGCTCGCTTGGAAGAATTACAGCTTGCTCGTAATATACCTAAAAAAACAATATATACTGGCTTTCCAGAAATCCTTGAAGGACCTGCTTTGTATTGGTATCGTGCTAATAAAGACGCATATCATGATTATGATTCACTCATTAACGCTTTACGCTCTGACTTTGACATTGCTGATTTTGACTTTCGGCTATTACAAGAGATACATTCTCGAACACAAGCAAAGGATGAATCGATTGTGGTTTTCCTGTCTATCATTTTGGGAATGATGTCCCGACTTACTAAAAAATTATATGACGAAGAACAACTTGACATTATTTTACGAAACATAAGACCTGAATATAGTCGAGAACTCGCATTAATTGATGTCAAATCCATTTCTCATTTGCGAGAACTTTGTAAAAAACTTGAACTCAATAAGGCTCGTATCTCAAATTTTGTAGAACCTTCTACTTCCAAGGACACTACATGTGTTCCTGATTTTAATTATAAAAGTAAAACTTTTAAATCACATAATCCCAATGTTAATAATAAAAATGTTTCGTCTGTACATCAGTCGACTTCGGTTGAGGCTAATAAAAACTCTTCTGCTCATTGCTTTAGATGCGGTAAAAATAATCATTCTACTTCTCAATGTTATAAATCTAAAAATATTGTTTGCTTTAAATGCGGCAAACAAAATGTAAAAACTCCTGACTGCCCAAAGTGTAATAAGTCAAAAAACTGAATAAGTCAGTCTCTCTGAGTGCTTCTACTTGCAGGGAGACATATTTTAAACCTCCTCTTTCTGATAAGAGACCCTATTTAACTGTGAAAGTATATGACATTTGTGTCAGTGGTTTATTAGATTGTGGTGCTGCTTGTTCGATATTAGGCGATAATGCTCATAAGGTTTTTCTTGATCTTGGTATTCCGATGCAAAATCTTAAACAACCATGTTATATACGTGTTGCTAACGGTGCCGAATATTATTGTCAATATTATATGGATGTTCCCATTTTATATAAAAAGATTGTTAAAATTATAAGATTTTACATTCAACCTCAAATCAAACTTCCTATTCACTTTGGTATAAATTTTTGGAAAGCATTCAATCTTGCTCCTGAAGTTCTGTCTTGCATAAAGTCTATTTCTTGTAATAACGTAGATAAAATTGATAATATTCCAGAAAATGGTTTAAGGAACATAGATAATTTAACTGAAAAACAAATTGAAGAACTGAATCACATGAAGTCTCTCTTCTCTCAAATAGATACTGAAAAAGTTGGACTGGGTCGTACCCATCTTGCCCAACATCATATTGATACAGGGGATTCTAAACCCATCAAACAAAGGTATTACAGATTAAGTCCAGAAAAATTAAAGTTGCTAGATGATGATCTTGATCGTATGTTGAAACTTAATATTGTTGAACCATCAAATTCACCTTGGAACTCTCCGGTTACTTTAGTACCGAAACCAGACGGCTCTGTCCGTACCTGTTTGGATAGCCGTATGATTAACGCTGTTTCTAAAACAGACGCATATCCTCTCCCTTATATTAGTTACATTCTTGACAACCTCAGGGATGCTAAATTTCTTACATCCTTGGATTTAAGTGCAGCTTATCATCAAATACCTCTTTCTCCTTCTTCAAAGGAAAAGACTGCTTTTACTGTACCAGGACGTGGTTTGTTCCACTATAATGTAATGTGTTTTGGTCTTGTTGGTGCTTCAGCCACCATGCAACGATTAATGGATAACCTTTTTGCTGCACAATTTGATAATAAAGTATTTTGTTACATAGATGACATTATAATTTGTACTAATTCATTTGAAGAACATATTAGAATTTTGGAATCAGTTTATGTAAAGTTAAAATCTGCTAACCTTACAATTAACATGAAAAAGTCTCTCTTTTGTCGTCCAGAACTAAGATATCTTGGTTATGTTGTTGATCGATATGGATTAAGAACTGACCCTTCCAAAGTGGAAGTTATAACGAACTTTCCTGTGCCTTCTAATGCTAAGGAAGTCAAACGTTTTCTTGGTATGGCAGGGTGGTACCGCCGTTTTATCCAAGATTTTTCTCGTAAAGCTAGACCTTTGACTCGTCTTACTAGTAAAAAAGTTCCTTTTGCTTGGACTAAAGAAACAGATGAAGCTTTCTCTGTACTTAAAAATGCTTTAATCTCTGCTCCTATTTTAAAATGTCCTGATTTTACTTTGCCTTTTTATATTCATACAGACGCGTCATCTTTTGCTATTGGCGGCGTTTTGACTCAAAAAGTAGATGGGGTGGATCACCCTATAGCTTATTGTAGTAGAACTTTAAATGCTCAAGAGATTAATTATACTGCAACAGAAAGAGAACTGCTCGCAGTCATTTATGCTTTAGAACAATACAGATCCTACGTCGAAGGCAAATTATGTTACATTGTTACTGATCATGCCTCTTTACAGTGGTTTTATAAACTAAAAAATCCCACTGGCCGTCTTAATAGGTGGGCATGTCGTCTAAGCCAATTTACCTTTGAAATCATTCACAGAAAAGGTAAAGAACATGTATTACCTGATACTCTATCTAGAATAAAAATCGCATCCATTGAAATTGATCCTCATACTATAACTGACCCATGGTATATTAAAATCTTTACAGGTTGTGCTGAAAATGCAAAGAAGTTTCCAAATTTTTCCATCTTAGAGGGAAAACTTTATAGACTTTCTAAAAATAAATATAATATCACTTCTCAACATGATTGGAAAATTGTTGTACCCTTAGAAAAGCGTCTGGAAATAATTGAAAAATATCATGATGATCCGTCAGCTAGTCATTTTGGTGTTGCTAAAACGCATAAAAAGATTTCTGCTATTTATTACTGGCCTTCTTTATTTGAAGATGTAAAATCATATGTTAGTAATTGTGAAACTTGTAATACATATAAACCTGTTAATACTGCTCGTGCAGGATTCATGGGCGAACCACGTCAGGTAACAAAGCCGTGGGAAGCAATTTCTTGTGATATTCTCGGTCCATTTCCTCCATCTTATTCTAGGAACCAATATTTGTTTGTAGTCTCAGACTATTTCAGTAAATACGTACTACTCTTTCCTTTGAGAAACGCAACTGCAAAAGCCATTTGCAAATGTATGTATAATGGTGTATTTCTTGTACATGGTGTTTGTCGTGTTCTTTATACCGACAATGGAGCTCAGTTTACTTCTAAAGAATTTCGGGATCTTCTTACTAATGCAGGCGTTCCTCATATATTTTATAATCCCCGTTATCATCCTCAAACTAATCAAACTGAACGAGTGAACCGAGATATTGTTCGTGCTATTGCCTCGTATGTGCGTTTTGATCACCGAAAATGGGATCAAAACATTCCGGAGATTCAATGTGCATTGAACACTTGTGTTCATGAGGGAACTAAATTCACTCCTTTCTTCTTAAATCATGGTCGTGAAATGATTCTTGATGGTGCTACGCATATTTCTCAGACACCTTTTGATGGGTCTGCCTTAAATACTGATTCACAAGAGTTTGCGGAAAAACTTCCCAAACTTCAAGATGTTTATAAACAAGTGAAATGTCATTTACATAAGTCATATCAACAAAACTGTAAATATTATAATTTAAGAAAAAGACCTTTAGAGTTAAGCGAAGGTCAAATAATTTATAAAAGGTGTTTTCCTTTATCTTGTGCTCCAAAACACTTTTCAGCAAAGTTAGCTCCCAAGTTTGAAAAGTGTGTTGTGGACAAGAAATTAAGTAAGTTGGTCTACTCTCTCAAAAGTTTGGAGGGTAAGTCCCTTGGTACGTTCCATATCAAAGATTTGATCATCCGCGGTCATAATGAAGGTGGTTGAAACATAGTAGGTGTATATAAGTGTGTTAAGTTAGATAAATATTCTCCTCGGTGGTATTTGCAATATATATTTTAAGTTTTCCTATCTTAGCGTAATGGACTTTGACTTTTAATGTGACAAACCAAGACGATAAGTATGCATACAGACTAAAACAAGACTATGGACTATTTTAATTGTTAAGGACAAATTTTTGTCGTTTTATGTTAAGGTTGTTTTTCATTTTCTTTTGGTAGTAGTTTAAGTACATACTGTGTTTTTCTCAAACTTGAATTTGAAAACACTTTGTCTATTTTATATTTAAGTTAGTATATTTTGAGTCATTTTGCACCCATAGTGATGATGACTTCATGTACTCTCTTTTGAAAGTTCTTTAACTCTTATGAGTTCAGAATGTGATGTTTTTGACAGAAGTTTTCTTCTGGTATACTTAGCTCATAGTAGCAAGTCTTTTTAGCTCATAGTAGCAAGTCTTTTTAGCTCATAGTAGCAAACCTCCTTATAAGGAAGGGAAGTTTCTTAACTCTTTTGAGTTTGGAATGTGTTTTCTTTTTGACAGAAACTGTTTTTCTGGTCAATACTGCATACAGTTGTAGTTCTATTTTCAGGAAAATAACATTCTTTATTTTTCGTTTTCCTTTAAAAATTTGCTCGTTGGTAGTGAATTTCTTTTAGCTTTTGAACTCTGGTTTTTCAAAACCATGTTCGGGGGTTTTGTTTCCAGTTAGCTTTTAGTTACTACCTCATGTAGATCGGTAGCGAAAAATTTTATTTGAAAATTAAAATTTTCAAATAAAATTTTTCATTCCCAACTAAAGATGAACTGTAACACCGTTTTTTTTGTCATTTGATAAAAATAATACCTCGTAGAAATTACTAGTTGTTTTTCCAAATTAATTGGCGTTGATAATTTTTTTTACTCATTTTATTCTCGACTTCTTCCAAAAGAGGTAGTATCCAAAGCCATAAATCTAAAATTTTTTTTAAGCACTGGAGTCAAGTTTCGGAACGTTTCTAATAGTCGAAAAGACAGTTATTGTTTTCGTATAAATATTTTTAATAATATTAGTCTTGGAAATACAGGTTATTTACCATTATCCAAATGGATTATTATTCCTTTTGTTTTTCCTTAATTTGTTTAAAATAAAATTAAAAATAATTGATTTCCTCAAAAAGAATTCTGGCTTGATTGTTTTGGTGTTGCGTTTCGGAACGCGCGGTCTGTCAAAGTGATTCGAGGAATGACTTGTTCATTTTCTTCTTTGCGTTATAGCAGCAACACTATATTCAAGTGAAATTATGATGGACAACGGTAAGTGTAAATTATCCAAATGGATTCTCAATTCCATGTTCGATGGTTATGTTTTAAAACCTTTTTGATTAATTGGTTGTTCTTGTTCTTTAATAGGTATGTGAAGGAGGTCTATCCAGTGACCCCTTTCCGGTCTGGACTCTTAAAGAAAAAGTTGATTGGAACCTCGGTAAGTCTGTTGGGATATTTATTGAGACCTCAAATTCTCATTCTACTGTTTGGTTTTGAACCTTTTTGGTAACACACGTGGTTTGTTCTTTAGACATGGCGCGGACATCTTGAGGTGGCTGTCGTCCGGGCTCTGTTCCCAACATGGTTTCTTAACATTGAAAACCCCGTAATGGGTAAGTGCTTTGAAATATTATGCTAATTCAAAACTAAAGATTTCTGTTAGACGTTCATCACTGTAACAAGTTTTCTCTTTGTTGCAGGGTTTTCTTGATATGCAGGGTTGATATGCAGGGTTTCCCTATGCAAGTTTTCTTATTATGCAGTTGTTATGCTGGGTTTTTATATAGGGATTTCATTTTGCCCCACCCACATTTAGGTTTCTGGTACTATGTACCTACCTAATATTCTTTAAAAGGTTTTCTTTAAAACCACGTTTTTAATGCCAGGTTACTAGTTCTGCGTACTTTTCATTTCAATACCATGTAGGTAATTGACAAAACAAACTTTTCTTAAACTATCCAATAGTTCTTACTTTGGATTTTCTTTTATTCATGTAATCACCTGTGTTCAGATTTACCTTCGGAGGATGGTTGCAGAATTTCATATTATTCATAAGATTTAATTTAATATTAGATTTCCTTTGAAACATGTCTGCCTTTATATAAAGATAACCTTATATTAACATGTTTCTTTAAAACCATAAGGTACTCGTTGTGAGTTTGGTAACCTATATTACTTTTTATCCAACGGCTGGACATTTAACTCCATAACAGTGAAACGTAATTAATAATTTTAAGTATGTAAACTTGTTTGTTGATACTGTTATACGAATAGTTCTCTGTGAAGACAGCGGTGATATTTTATGTATCCTTTTATTTCACCAGATATTCATAAACCTTTTTAATTGTTGTCATGTTACATTAAATATGTTTTAAAAGGTTTCCTGGTATTTGTTTTGTTGCACACAGTACTGTCTTGATCCATTTTATGATATAAACCACTGGCGCCCTGATTCTGACAGAACAATTTAGTTCCGATTCTGGCAGATTATAAGTTTTACCTGAAGATATTTTTCTTACCTCAAGATATTTTTTTTTTTCTTCTAATAATTTTCTTTTGTGGTTTACATTATAAAAGGCAGGTCCAAGGCCACCACCCACTCCCTGAGTTAATTAACACAAAAATAAAAATACTGCTCTCTATAAAAGAAAAAGATTTTTCTTAGCTAGCCAATTTAAACCCTTTCAAGTTTTCCTTAAATTTTGGCGATGAAAAAGACGTCAAGCCCTGTAAACTCTTGTATTTTTAACCCCCGACGAAAAAGAGGGGTGTTATATACAGGGCGTCCCACGGCTATGCCACATGGAGGGGAAGTACCTTAAATATTGTAGGTAGAACATTTTACTGAAAGAAGACATTATTTTATTTCTAAAAACTATTAAAACTGCATTCATACATTTTTTAATAATTACATGGTTGAACCGGGAATCGAACCCGCTACATGAGGAAAAAAAAACACCCTGTAGTTTTATCATACCAATCGAAAGGCTCCTTCATAAGGATTATTTTTTGCTAAATAACATAGTGTCAGAAATAAAAGAAAGATCATGAATTTTAACATTTGATGTGGTCGCCGAGATTTTTTTTATGCATGGGGTTACTAGCGACCCGCCCCGGCTCCGCACGGGAAAATGGTTATTGTGGGTTATCCTTTAGTATATTATGCATGTATTATACATATAAACCTTCCTCTTGAATCACTCTATCTATTAAAATCAAAGTCCGTCGCGTAGTTTTAAAGACAGGGAGTGTAATAATCGAAAGAGTGCGACTTTGTATTCAACAGCGTAGAGGTCATAGCAATTAATAAAATTGATAAATTTTGTATTAAAAATGTTAAAATACATAGACTTCCTTTTATTTCTGACACTATGTTATTTAGCAAAAAATAACCCTTATGATGAAGCCTTTCGATCGGTATGATAAAACTACAGGATATATTTTTTTCTCGTATAACGGGTTCGATTCCCGGTTCAACCATGTAATTATTAAAAAATGTATGAATGCAGTTTTAATAGTTTTTAGAAATAAAATAATGTCTTCTTTCAGTAAAATGTTCTACTTACAATATTTAAGGTACTTTCCCTCCATGTGGCATAGCTGTGGGACGCCCTGTATAAGTTTGAGGTGTGTGGTGTGTCTGTCTGTGGCATCGTAGCTCCTAACTAAACGGATGCGCCGATTTTGATCTAGAATATTTTTTTGTTTGCAAGGTGTCACAATCGAGAGTGTTTTGAGCTATGATACAAGAAAATATCTTCAGCCATTTAAAGATTATCAGCTTTTTTCTAGTTGTTGAAAGCATCAAGTAACGGTTTTGTGTCGGGGGTTATTAATTTTTTTAATTTAGTGTTATTATTCCATTGCAATGATCCACGAATCACTCACTAATTTGAATAGAAATTAAGACGATAGTGTACTATAAACAAATACATAGGTAAGAAGAAGCACCAACCAAATTTTCATTGTAAGGGGTTACAATAAAAATAACCCCTTACAAATGAAAATGTAGATGGTATCGTCAATGAAAAAGAAATCAATGCATTTACCACTTCAATTTTCTAGTCACTACATAGTATAAAATAAAGTCGCTTTCTCTGTCCCTATGTCCCTCCCTTTGTACGCTTAAATCTTTAAAACTACGCAACGGATTTTGATGCGGTTTTTTTTAATAGATAGAGTGATTCAAGAGGAAGGTTTATATGTATAATACATGCATAATATACTGAACGATAACCCACAATAACCATTTTCCCGTGCGGAGCCGGGGCGGGTCGCTAGTATGAAAATAAAGAGTAGATGTGTGAGGATTCAAGTCAACGAACTCACGCATGTCAAGACATATTAAGTCATCAGCCTTGGCGGCCGTTGTTTTCAAATGAGTTCGCTCTACTATAGAGCTTCCATATACATCAATGTTTGTATTGTAACTAACTAGGGATGCACGATTTGCACGAAGCCATTACAATATTCAAAAACCTAGCTATCCGTCCCGCTGCTCCGCCCGTACTATTATTATTTTATCCTGTGCCCGCGCTAACAGTTGAATGAGGAATAAGGTATTTTTCGGCGGTAAAAAGTCCAGGGTCTATTTTTTCTCTGTAGCAAGTTTCATCAAAATCGGTTAAGTGGTTTAAGTGTGAAAGCGAAAGAAACAGACAGAGTTACTTTCGCATTTATAAAATTAAGTACGGATAGGGTTAAATGAATAGAAGAAAAATTATGTCAAACTGATTGATGTGATGTAAGACGAATTAATTTCAAACCGTAACTTGTGAATCTAAGTGTTCCATAATTGTGTCCAAGTTGATATTAATACCAAAGGCTATATTTTGGCCAGCCCTAGAAGCAAGTATATTTTTGTCAGCCCTAATTTATTTATGGCAGACACACCTTAGCATCGTGTGTGGTGTTAGCACTACTCTTAACTTAGGTAGGTCATGGCTACATCAATAAAATGCTATTAATAAACAGTATAATTATGATGAAGATAATATATTACATCATACTCGAATCATACGGTGAGCATAATCATGATATTATTTTTTATTATTATTATTTAATATATATATATTTATTTATTTATTTATTTTTTTTTTTTTTTTTTAATAATTATAATGCAAAAAAACTAAATTTAAATAAAATATAACCGATGTTTGTGTAGCTTTTCAACAATGAAATAATTTTTGAAATCGGTTCATTCGTTTCGGAGCCTATCGATGCAAACAAACAAAAACCTTTCCTCTTTATAATATTAGTACCTATAGACATAATAAAAAAAACATCACTGGAGGACAGGTAGGTATATGAATTGCCTATTTAATCAATGTATTCAAAAATCTTGTGAACATGGCCCTGTTGTACATTTTGCGTTTTGTACATTATGCCCCGGGGGAGCACCAGTAGGCCCAGTACGTAACTATATCGTGTCAAAGAAAACGCGATATAGTGACATAAGAGTCACAATAGTGCTGACACTATCTACTGTTTTGACAACTACTCGAAATCTAGCGCATATATCTTTTAAAATCCATTGATGAATCAAAGAGATGCTTTTACAAAGTTATGTATGACACATTTTAATATTATTGAGTTGGTCTTCGTGGGTGGCTGGAACCAAGGCAAGCTGCTTCGGGCTTAAATGAAATATGCGGAGGATAAAGATCTTTTGTACCTATGATATTAACTTCTCTTTGTAATGAGTGTACAAAGTATATGGCTGTAATTAATTATGTATGTAGGTACCTACTTAAGTAGTGAATCGGTAAATTGTGGAATTTTGATTTATTTTTAAATGCTTATTACATCCGTATTTTTGCGCCTGCCAAACGTGGGAATTATGGCAGGTGGATTATGGAATATGGTAAAAAGATACACGTAAATAGCTACGTAAACAAAATCAAATACCTGCAGTACAATTTTATTAAAGGCACTTTATTTTCATATCTCAGCCAAAAGACGTCGCCGCCGATATTTACCTACCTTATATTTTTTTGCCGCCTCGCGGTTGGCAACGCAAAAATGATATGATATTTGATGATACAACGATACGTACATAAATACTACAAAAAATAAGTTAATGGTTGATGACAAAAAACGCGTAATTTAGCTTGACGATTCAGAACGAGACACGATTATTTTTTGTCACGAGCAAGCGCCATCTTGTTTTCATATTAAGTACAAGAAATATATTAGCGTAACTAGGTATGACAGAAAAGAAACGAAGAGTGAAAAGCTCAACAAACAAAAAGGAATATTATTATGTTTCTTCAGTAATAAAACGTAATATTAATAAATACGAAAACATGACTGTAATAACGTGCGAATCATTGTGCTTTTCCACTTTGTAAGGTAAACATAATTCACTTATAAATACGTCATCATAATTCATCTGAATACTAATAGAAAGTTGCACATTTGAATCATGAGGTGGTACATTAAAACCACAATTGAAGGAAATTATACAAAAAATAATAAAGAACGTAACCACTGACCCAAGCAACCTACTTATTAATATTTCCGCGAATGTAACAAAATAATTTTTACGTGTATGAAGTACTCAGCTGAGAATGAATGAACTAAAACTATTGTCAAGATCACCAAAACCGCAACAACAGGCTGATCGATTCGTATTACTCATGTATGAAGATTTCTTTAAATCATTAGGAGGCTAAGTAAAAAAGTTAACTAAAGACAATTCGTGGTTTTGACAAAATCTGGTCGAACTATCAGCTGCCTTTCTATATAATTGTTTAAAAAACATTAGAATAGCGATTCCCCAGCTCAGAAAACACCATCACCATACATATTTCAAAAACAATCAATGAAGTCGAAACTTCGAAAATCATATACCAAAATTTTGTAGCCTTAACCGCCTCGGAAACCTACAACCACCCTATACGTTCCTAGTGCGGTGCGGTGAGGTATCGATTTAGCGCAATCAGGACCGGTACCCGCCGGATATTGCATTCCCTATTCATGACGTTTGCATGGGACACACCTACAGGTAGGTATAGGTATAGGCAGGAACATGGGCAATGTTAGAACTCGTTACAGATCGACAAGGATTTAACTAAATCAACGTGACCAGTAAAGTAAATGGAACTAACTAACAGTCTTTTGTCGCTAGTTTTTCGCTGTAGCGAGTAGCGCTTAGACACCCCCCACACCAGCGTCTTTCGAGCGTCGTCGATGTCGTGCGTCGCGCATACAATGGGAAGTTTTCCAGTAGCAAATTAAGAAAAAAAACTTACAAAAACAGCTCAACAGATGGCACTAGTAAAAAGTGATGTAATAAATACCGAAATATTGGACTATAAAAAAAAAAAAAAAAAAAAACATTTAAATTAATTAACTAATTTATTATCCTAAAATTAATCTTAGTCAGAATCATATACAATCCGACAAAAATAAGTCAAAAAGTCTACAATAAATCTCACAGTTCTCATTCTAAAGAAAGCTCGTTATTTTTTTTTAATTTCAAGGTTTCAGAAAATTTCCCTTTATCGGCGTCCGTCTTTTCTGTCACTCGCCTTGCCAATGATTGTATTAGGGACGCACAAAGTCGACGCTCGAAAGACGCTAGTGTGGTTCTCTTATTCATAAGCAGACTTATCTGGAGTAGAGTCTAGGAGAAAATACACGCAGAATATTTTATGATTGTATTTTACCTGTAATCATCTGAAGGTAAAGTCGCCAGCACATATGGCTGGACATCACCTTGAGAGCGTCTTTATCCCGTAAGAGGAGCTCAATCTACCTATCATGATTTAAAAAAATAAAAATTCTAAGTAAATATAAAAGAAAGTTATTTTTTCAAATTAGTTTCGGATTACCGGCGAGGTTTTTATTTTACTAGTCAGGCTTTCATTACTAGTCGATATTTAAACTCTATGGTTTATTTGCTCGGAGAACGACCGTCTAGTATGTAAAGATTATATTAAATCAGTAACATGTTCACAACACAAAGAACTAAACAAAACGACCAATTAGCATACGTCGTCCTAGTGTTGTCACGCATCGATATTCGACAGATTGAGATATTTGGCCCGAGGCTAGCGAGTGTTATTGGCTAGTGATTGGCTCAGTGTCGATTATAATATTATCGTAATTGCTATTATTTATCTATATTTTTACACACATATACTGTAAAAAAATTGCATAAGATTATACAATCTCCGAGACTACAAAATACTTCATTAAAAATTTTGGCAGATGCGATCTGAACAAAAACTGACTAGAGCTTGTAGTCTGACAGCTGATATACATATTTAAATAGATAAACTTTTACTTATATGAATATATAATATCCAGATACAAGTGCTCACCACACAAATGTTTGCCGTAGGCGAGTTTCGAAGGCAGGTAAACTACCGACTAGGCTACAGGGCCGGCAAATTAATGAGGTTAGTCGAAACGAACCGTACGAAAAGAAGACTGTCGATAATCGATATGATATGAAATTATATATCGATAACTGTCTCCGCCTTGGAAAGCACGGTGTCGGTGTCGCAACCAGTGATATACCAGCATCCGCCCGCCCACGCCTCATGTTATCTTCATACTGCGCTGGATCAAAACCATGAATGAATGATTCAATAGTTTCATCATTATAAAACTACCAAGTAGATACGAGTATATTATAACAAAACAGTGGTATAATTTTGTGTTATATGACAGAACTGTCGTTGAAAAGATGTATTAGAGCAAATTGTAGAGCATAGCAAACAAAAACGCTAATAATAGAATAGAGCATGAAAGCGACTATTATAGCAAAATTGAAAGGTTCTGCGATACTTTGAACGTATTTTAAAAGGGATTGGTATTTGGTAACTCGAAACAAAAATAGTGTTGTAATTTTTTTTACGTTTTAATGACATGAATAAAGCTTAAATAATGTGGTTAATTACGTGCGGTAAGTTAATGTACCTACTCTGTGGGTAAGGCAAAGATTTTTAGTCACTTTAAGACTAATAGTCGACCGACAGTTAATTCTAAATAATACCACAAGCCATGCATTTCTAAACTATGATGTGTGCGTACGTACGTATGCTAAAGACAGAATGGCAGCCCACATTCGGTCGCTAAACTTGTTATTTTGAGTAGACATAAAACATTTTCTTAAGTTTCTATCAACCTAGCTTAAAGCCAGACAATATTAATACAGAAGTAGGGAAAACAAGTAGAAATTCAATGACGATACAATTTTATAACGAGTCGACCGCCGCATGTAGTAATCAGTAATGATTAGCTGTTTCACAATAAGCATCAAAGCTTTTATACTGCATACAGCAGCACCTTAGTTTTAATCTATTGTATCTAAAGTTAATAATAATACATAATATTCTATAGTATGGCAACACCCAAAGAAACCTGCGCAAAACGGGAACATTATTGTTAGCTGTCATTCCAAATATAGCATAACGAAATTAGCGTGCAGAACTGCAGACGGAATTCATTGCTCGTCTCGTCCTATCTGTCATAAATACTATCAAACACCGACGAAGTTGCCTCGGCTGAATCACGGAACAACATCAGGGATGCCAGCATACAAATTAAATCAACATTCTAAAGCTAATTTGCTTATATACGATCGCCATGTCGACATGTAAAAGAAAAGTGTTTTCTGACGTAGTCTGTCAATTTCGTAAGTTTTTAAATTTCACGTTTTCATAATATTTTGGATTACTCTACAGGCCTTGCATCTAATGAATACTTTAGAACAGCAAAGCCGTGACGTGAAAAAAAAGCAAAGCACATCTAACAAGCACAAACTCGATCTTATTTTAATGAGAATATAATAAAAAAAACTAAATTTTTGCTTCAAAATTATTCAAATCTTAGGCTGTATAACGTTTCGTGCGATTTTTAAATATAGTTTACGGTTTCTTTATATTTCCCAGCCCTGAAACAGAAAACGCATCAGTATTCAAGCTGCTCCGCAAAACTTTCAGTCTGCAGGCCATTCCGACTCTAATATCAGGATATAAAGTGCATTTCAGCCTAATCTGGAAGATCAAAATCGTGACAGATAACAATATCAAGCAAACTTCGCGTTTGCAAACGTTTCAAACGTATTCTCTGGGTAATAAAGTTGATATTGCTTAGTTGAAGTGAATGAGCAGATAGACGTCGAAACTTTGACTGCTCCGTCTAATGCAGATGTCCCGTATTTATGACGCTTGCAATATTGTTAGCTAGCGATGGCATAAACAAAAATATTGCAATGATCCTATACAACTACACTACACCGCACGCGTCGTAAAATAAAAGCGTATTTGCATGTACATGAAAACATCGTGAGAAAACCTGCACACACTTGTGGTTGGTTGGCTTGGTTGTGTGTGAAGTTGACCTACCAGCACTGGGCCAGCATGATCGACTAAGCCCTGTACTCTGATTCAGGGCAGGTTTGAGCCCCTCGGTAGAGTTCATTCAAAGCTTCTCCAGCAAGTGTCTAATTTTTGAATTATTTCTAGAAAAAAATAAATATGATATAGTATGCATAACCGAGCACTGGTTCTCAGAATGTAATATGTATATTAACTTTGATAATTATTGTGTTGCCAGTTCGTTCAGCCGAAGGCCTAATAAAAATCATGTCGTGGGTGGCGGATCCTTGATATTATTGCGTAAAGATATTAAATTTAAAAATCGTAAAGATATTATTGGACTTACGGTTGAGCGAAGTGTTGAGGTATCTTGTGTCGAGTTGAATAATCATATTATAGTGTGCGTATACAGGCCGCCATATAGTCAAAATTTTGACATTTTCGAAACTGTGTTGGAGGACATTTTGAAAATCACCTCCAACAGTACAAAACAAGTAATTGTATGTGGGGATTTTAATGTGGATATTTTAATTTCAGGCAACTATACAGATAGAATATTGAGTTTATTTCGGTCATTTAAATTGGATTATGTTTTTCTTGAACCTACCAGAGTGACACCCACATCATCCACTTGTGTCGATAATTTTTACTGTAGTTGTGATTACACCAGTAAGTCAATTTTAAATTCATTACCATCTGACCACTCAGGTCAAGAAGTAGTGTTCTCCGCTAATCGATCTACTGTAAATTTTGAAATAAAAACTAGACCGATTACTGCTGGTCGTGTGGAAAAATTCAATACCGTTTTGACTGAGAAATTGCCCTATATTGAATGTCTTTCTGATGATCCTAATGAATTATATACAAATTTCTTCACCGTTGTATTTGATGAGTATGATAGAATCTTTCAAGTTAAAAATAAAATCATTGGCACATCTTTCAAATTTAGTGATTGGGCAACAATTGGTATAAGGAAAAGCAGAGACAAATTGTTTGAGCTGTACGAAATAAAAAGCTACACTAATAGTGACACATTTAAAGATTATGTTAGGGATTATTCAAAAACTTTCAAAAAGG
This sequence comes from Teleiodes luculella, assembly GCA_948473455.1. Lineage (NCBI taxonomy): Eukaryota > Metazoa > Arthropoda > Insecta > Lepidoptera > Gelechiidae > Teleiodes > Teleiodes luculella. Next base: position 8,066,782 of record OX419603.1, read on the forward strand.
TCTGCTTAGTCGCTAAAGCCAATTATATAAGTAATAAGATTAAAAGTGCGGACGATAAAATAAAGGCAGTTTGGAAAATTATAAATAACGAAACTGGAAAAATGAAACAACGCGATAATGATATTGTTCTAAATTCAGTCAAGGGACCTGTTGCTACTAACATAGAAGTAGCCCAAGAATTTGAGAACTTTTTTTCTAATATTCCAATAAAAACGACAGAACTTCTTAATTCTTCACCTTTTGTCTCTGCTTCGATACTTGAAAAACACATAAAACCTTGTAAAGATGAATTTAAATTTAAACATGTAAATGTAAACACTGTTATCAAAGCTTTTAAAGAAATTAAAGTAAAAGGAACAGAAGATGTATGGGGAATGTCTGTTAAGGCTTGTAGTAAAGTAATTGACACACTGGCTCCATATCTCGCCGCCATTTTTAATACATGTGTTGATGAAGGGGTCTTCCCAGACTTAATGAAATATAGCAAAGTAATACCCTTGTTCAAAGCTGGTGATAAAAGTGATCCTAGTAATTTTAGACCTGTATCTATTTTACCAGTCCTAAGTAAAGTTTTTGAAAAGATTATACTCAACCAATTGCTGTCTCATTTTAATAAACATTGCCTACTTCATAAACAGCAATTTGGATTTACAAAAGGACGTTCTACCACCGACGCAGGTGTTGCGCTCATAAAGCATGTCTTTGACGCATGGGAGGATTCTTGCGATTGCATAGGTGTCTTCTGTGACCTTTCAAAAGCACTTGATTGTGTTCAACATGAAACCCTATTGCTTAAATTAAAACATTATGGGGTCAAAAACAATGCACTTAAACTAGTTCAGTCCTATTTAGAAGGCAGGATTCAAAAGGTACAAATAAATGAAATAAAATCAAAGGGGTCTTTAGTTACAATGGGTGTGCCGCAAGGTTCTATATTAGGACCTTTCTTATTCTTAGTTTATATTAATGATTTGCCATGTGTTGTACATAATCTGTCAAACATTGTTTTATTCGCGGATGACACTTCTCTTATTTTTAAACTAAACCGAAGATCACCTCAGTATAATGAGTTAAATAGCACTCTTCAACAGGTTCATAACTGGTTTACTGCTAACAACCTGGTATTAAACGCAAAGAAGACTAAATGCATTAAATTTACCTTACCAAATGTAAATAGCTGTAGGAGTGACATTGTGTTAAATAGTGAGCGGCTTGATCTGGTAGACAGTACAGTCTTCTTGGGTATAACTATTGACGCCAAACTGCAATGGAGTCCTCATATATCTTCTCTGTCGGGGAGGCTTAGCTCGGCTGCGTATGCAGTGAGAAAAATAAGACAGTTAACAGACATAGCAACAGCTAGGTTAGTTTATTTCAGTTACTTTCATAGTATAATGTCTTATGGTATCTTGATGTGGGGCAGGGCATCCGATATTAACACAGTTTTTATTTTGCAGAAAAGAGCCATTAGGGCAATATACCAACTTCGCTGTCGGGAATCACTTAGAGAACTGTTTAAAGAAATAGACATCTTGACAGTTCCGTGCCAATATATTTATGCAAATATTATGTACGTTAGGAAAAATATCCACGAATTTAAAAAGAATTCTGATATTCACAAACGTAATACTAGAAATGGAAATAAACTAGCTCGTGATAACTATAGATTGGCTAAAGTCAGTACTTCTTTCGTGGGGCTCTGTGTACGCTACTATAATAAAATACCTGATGATATTGTAAATCTTCCAGAAAAAAGGTTTAAATGCCACGTGAAACGGCATCTATGTAAGAATGCGTACTATGGATTGGATGAATATTTGAATGATAAGAAAGCTTGGTGTGTAGAGACTTCAGCTCGACACGAGAAACGCTGTGCTTAATCTAAGGTAATATTATTACTAAAATTTGTTTGTAAAAACCTACGTAATTGTGCAACATTGTAGTGCGGTCGACTATGCAATTGGGAAGCCGTTAATTAGATTGTCGTGATAACATCTGGCTGACTGAGTATTCATGCTCACTAAAGTGTCCTGACTTGCGGTGGCGTGTGGGCCGGGTCGTTGGGTTCCCTCTAATATGGTTGAGCCCGGCGATGGCTGTCCCATACGTCAAACCCGTGAACGTGGTGCTGCTTGGGGGGACTGGTCTGCTCTAGTCGATTGCCGATTGTTTTATTGTTTATATAGTTTAGTTTTTCTACTTTGACTGGTTGCCTTCCTTTAATTTCATATTTCGTCTGCACTCTTTGTTATATTAATCAAATTGTATAAAATAATAATTACCTATGTAAAAATATTTTGAAAAGATGCAACGCCTGTGGAGTTTCTTCCGGCGGGTTCTTCTCCACAGAAGACAGCCAAATTGTGAACCCGCCTCGACGTCAAAAAATGATTTGTGAAATCTTACTTTGAATAAACACTATTTGACTTTGACTTTGACTTTGAGTCATTTAATAACCTCTCAGAAAGAATCATTTAAAAATTTATAAGTTTAAACATTGCACAGCACAATGAAATCACACAGTGTCAGATAGCATATTTTGGCGCATTTATCTTTCTGCTGGGCTATCATGGGATTTCATGCGTGACAAGACATTTTTGTCACGTTTAAACATCCTATTGGAGGAAATTTCAACATGGCGGGTTTCTCACAGAATATTGCCAGTTAAATGTGCGATAGTCTTTTGTCATATCACTTTGTGCTACGGGAGCTGATGACCCACAATTTCCATTATATATTTATCAATGTTGTATACAACACCTCAACGCTGACAGTGACGTAGAGGCGATGACAGAGATAGCCGCGACCCTCCTTCACAAAAACCTAAGTGTCATCGGAAATACGGCTGGTGATAGAGTGCTGGTACTCTGTGGGTGAGTTATGCCATAGAGTGTGCTATCTACACTAAAATATTACAAAGAGGAAAAGATTGTTTCTTTCTTGTTGATTTATAACGATAGAGGTCTAAAACTACTGAGTCAATTTAAAAAATCTTTCATAAATGGAAAGTTATCAAGAAGTAATATTACTGACTATGTTGCGGGAAATAAAAAAATAATTAATGGTAACAACCAACTACGATGTCTTGATGTAAATATCAAAAAATTAAAAGTGACGCCCTTAGAGTATAAATGGAAAAGCCATTATAATTTTTAGTTTCGCCAAGTCCTTAACAAATTATAAAATCTTAGCAGTCTGTCACCGACCTAACACGGAAACGCACGATTAAGATGTCTAATTGAATAAGTAAACAAGCATAAATGATAACATTAATCATAGCTTAGATCGTGACAATACGTCCACCCTAAAAGGCAATTGTGGACAGTTTCCTAGAACATAGGTCACGAAACACGACCTAGGATTTAATTTAATACCTAGCAAATAGATGCTGATTAGATCAGTAATAAATTGTCATAAATATATAGGTACGTATATATATGCTTATTCAAGTACTTGAATCATAGAATAAAAGAGACCATAGCAACGAGTACCGTACTTCTGGTTAAAATTTCATTTTAATATCCGAAAAAGTATTCGAAAAAAATTGCAGTCAGAAATTTTGAATATCCGCTAAAAAATATAACAGAAAAAAAAAAAATGCACGTTTTTTTTTTGTTTTACCTCTTTTTTAGCATAGCTTGTTTAAATAAATAAATAAATAAAATACCACAAATGAATATATTATGCTCGATGATGATAGACAACATAACTGTTAAATGCACACCTTCTGGTATTAGTAGAGTTCGTTTCGTAAATATTTGCGACACAGTATTCATAGATATTACAAATAGCGACGATACCTCCACCACAAAGCGCCCTCCACCGTCATTTTAGCACTAACACTATAGCCTATTAGTCTTACCAGCGGCGCAGGAGTGGTAGAGAGAAGGTCACTCGCTTACTTAGCATGCCATACACAATGGAACCTTACCTGCAAAACAATAAAATATAATCAGTGAGTACAATATTTAAACACATTTAATTAAAGTACAAAGTTCTAACACAGTTTTTAAGCAGACCGCCCTTTCCCGCATGTGTAAGTTCACACCTTTATATGTAAAAAAATTAAATTTGTAAATATTTGAACACAGATTTCCCAAGCGGCTCGAAAAAGCGGAATAAATGCACCAAATTTTAACAACCATTCGCAAAATTTTGTTGTCGAACCAAGAAAATTACATTTTGAATTTAAATCTGAATTTAATTTACATTAAGGAAATTGCAATGTATTTTTAACTAGCGACCCGCCCCGGCTCCGCACGGGAAAATGGTTATTGTGGGTTATCCTTCAGTATATTATGCATGTATTATACATATAAACCTTCCTCTTGAATCACTTTATCTATTAAAAAAAACCGCATCAAAATCCGTTGCGTAGTTTTAAAGATTTAAGCGTACAAAGGGACATAGGGACATAGGGACATAGGGACATAGGGACATAGGGACGGAGAAAGCGACTTTATTTTATACTATGTAGTGATGAAAACTTGGTCAATCGAACTTCGTTTGTGGGTCGTATGAAGCGACTAAAACAAAATAAAGTTTAAATCCGAGGAATGAATAGCAGCCTAAAACCTGTGAAATCAACAATATTCTTGAAATGAAAACGATTAAAGTTTGCATGTTGTATATTTACGCGTTTGATGTGATGTTTGGTTTGTATTAATTAAAATGAACTGAATTTTGGATTTAAATAAAGAAGCGTTTTACGAAATTCGACCTAGGAAGTTCCTGAAAACTGCGCCAAAGCTCACAGTCAGCAAACGAACGTCTCATTGTGCTCTTCTTCCATTGTGGAAAGGTGATACGGCATCCGACCGACGGCGACGACGACGCGCGACGACGCGACGAGGAAATTTATTGTCAACCGTGCACGTTCTTGTAATGTCACGTAGAACAAAGTGTAAAGCTTTTAAGAGTAGTCGTTTAGAGGTGGAGGACAGAGATGACAATATAATGGGATGCCTCCATGCTTTTTGCAAGTGAACAATCCAGCAGTAGATGTCTTTCAGCTTACAAAGAAATGAAAAATGATAAAAAAAGAGAAACAATCTTTCTCATAACACCGATGATGATGTGTGAACGCAAATACGTTTACTTTTTTTCTCTAAGTTAAATTATATTGAACCTATTTAAAAAAGAGTATAGGTCAAAAATATTATTAAAAATATAAAACTAAATAGTTTATAGAGCACCTCAATAATATGCAGTTTACCACGCAAGTTTGTCGCTAAACCAATAATTTTATAATCCAATCTTTAAAATTCTGAACGTTGTTTTTAGCCTGGCTGTAAGACCTTTAGACCAAGTCGACAAAAAATATTTTACCGTTCCGATAGAGCCCAATCAGAATAGTTTCCAACGTTTTCCAACGTCAAACGCCGTGACAATGACGACGACTAAAACGCCTGTAAGTGTCCGACCACTATTGTTGACTAGTAAGTAATCCGACGCGACTGTGGTCACACGAGAACGTAGGTGCATTCATATTGAAGATGCTACTTTTACTGCTATGACAGTGGTGAAATCGCCAGCATTCGGAAGGTTTGGAAGGGCATCAATCATCATCTTTAACTTCAAAAAAGGAGGTGGTTCGTAATTCATCAGTCATTTTTTTGCGTTCTGTAGTTCATGTTGCTAGACCAAGTCCTAAATTTAGAGTAAGCATCTAGTTCTTAATAGGTAATAGGTAAAATAACCTTTTTCTAAATTCGCCGTCACCGGATACGATTATGGAGGACATGATGATGGTAATAAATCAGACAAGCGATTAACGGTAAGAGACAAGTACAAATGCAATGCAGAGTGGAGTGGATGGGCGTCAAAACTTGAGATTCAAGTACTTTTGGAGTAAAAAAATGTATATCTAAACTCTACTCTCCAATAGTAACTCTTTGGAACAATTTGTGACGGTTCTCAGCGAATGTTCCTAACGTTTTTGGTTGTGAACAATCCTAATGATGAAAAAACAACAATAGTAAAAGGCTTTCAGCAAACGATTTTACGGTTGAAAATTTCTTCGATATGCCGGTCAAAACTAAGTTCAGTAGCAAAACTGCTCGGCCAATTTTCACAAAATGTTTTAAACGCCATTTCCCCCTTTGCCTTTTGACGTGCGTCCACACAATTCGTTTATCCGTGTGTGTGCCTTTAATCGGGTTCAAACGGAAAGCCCACGGAACCACTTCCAACCTGCGCTCGAACTCGCGTATAACGATGCCTTTTAGTTCCGCCCTTTGTAAGTTTTGTGGGCTTTTTGCAGCGTAACCCGTTTGAACTATTAGCAAGTTGGTTTTGTTTATAGCCCGTGCTTTTGTGCTGTTATATCGAATACCATTGAAAAATGATGGGTGTAACTGTGTAGGTTTATTAAGTAAGAACACAAAAAAACAACACAGTCGTGCGTCTGCTAGTTCTAGATAAATATATTTTTGAATCTATACTAATATTATAAAGAGGAATGATTTCATTGTTTGTTTGTCTGCATTAATTAGGCTTCGAAACTACCTACCTAAATTTAAAATAGTTTGAACTTTAAACTAAACCTATTTTAATTAATCTTAGTATAAACATAGAAAAGACCTCGGGAAGTAGCCTAGGCTACCTTTTACCGTGGGAAAATTCCTCGTTCCCACGGAAAAACTGTTAAAGCGGGCGGAGCCGCAAAGCGGAAAGCTAGTAATCAGACAAAATGTGAAACTCTTAGAGTATAAATAGAAAAATGAAGGTGAAACTATTTTCAGTGAAAATACCCGGTTGATGACAGCCCGCCAAGCCGCCAAGCTCTGTCTCCATTAACGAAGGATCAGCGGATTGCCGACTTTACCCAGATCGGCCGAGCTGGATTTAATTGTAAAACTGTTTTGTAACATTCACTGATAGTTGTTCATTTGTTTAGAATAAAGGTATTTTTTTGATAATTAATAGGGGACAAGGTTAGACTACTTATATGTTGAGTGGTAAAATATTGAACGTGGGAATAAAAACAATGTATCTTTAATCAAAGCACATAACAATTTTAAAAAGTAAGACAGTGTGGTAAGGGGTTTTGTAGAGTACTAAATTGTATTTTGTGTATAGTAAAGTAACTCGACCGATAACATTATAAATTTTACAGCATATATACATAATACGTTTGTCAGATTTTTAACTATTCCGTTTCTGACAGAACAAGATTAAACCACAGGCTGAAAAAGATCATAATATTTTTAGCTGACAAAAATCTTTCGCAGCGTTAAGTCAAAACATATAAGGCGTAACCGCCAGCGGATTACTGACAAACAAAAAAGGTTTATATTTCTTTTTGATAGTACTCATTATTGCAGACTTATTTTCGAAATAAAATGTTCCCAAGTATCATAAAAGAACTGCAGAGTCATTTAAGACTCTTCTATCTTCTTAGTTGGTTCATTCCTTTTGGCTTCCTTCGTTGCAGAGGAGTTACAGCTACTACACTACAGCTAAGTGCGAAACATGACCCTTATTACTCACTGAGTAGAGACTGAAACTTACCGCCCTCTTGGACTTTAGCTTTCCAGTCTCTTCAGACTTGGTACAAGATAAAAGTGCCTGAGCAATATAATATATTGTTTATCTTGCTGCGGAGCAAAAAAAGTTGCAACCTTGAGCTCTTCTTTCTTAATTTTCTTCGCCCTTGCAACTTTGACGACAATTTGAAGTTGTATGCTTAAATTACTTGTTATTTTTATTTATATTTCTTAAACGATATATAACCATCCACGACCCGAAAAATCAACATATTCCACTTTTATAACGTCTATGAATACCAACTACGCTGATGCTAATAGGTATAAAACATTTTTTATTATTTTGAACAAAATTTTACCACTTCTTTCGGAATTATGGAGTAAATTGGTAAAAATAAATAAGTACTTTACTTGGACCGTATAAAACCAACCAGTACGAAAGGTATACAATACAATTTCAACTGCAAACAACACTGCTTCAAAGTCAAAGAACTTCGGCTTAAGGATTGAAGGAGAAAGTATTTGCTACTATTACGATATCTGTGAATTTTTCAATCGCCTTTGACTTGAGCCACACTGCTCTAAGTTACTGTTTGTTTTGCAACAACATTCACTTTATTTATCCGCGCTTTTCCGCTGTAGGCAAGCGTCGTGGAGCTTACACCGTCGATGTTTTATTTCATCTCGGATTTCCTAGTTTTTATCAGTATTCGGAACTCTGGGAGGCATAGAGGCTAGGCTGTTTTGTTTCCTCGCCACGTACCAATATATTGACGATTTTATTAATTCACTAGCTGTCCGCCCGCGGCTACGCCTGCGTTGATTTTCGACTTTTCCGTAGTAATTTTTAACTATCCCACGGGAACTTTTTAATTTTCCGGAATTAAAAGTATCTAAGATGTTGACCAGAGATGTAAAGAACCTCCATGCAAAATTAAATTCAAATCTGTCCAATAGTTGCGGAGATTAGCCCGTACAAACAGACAAACAGACAGAGAAACAAAAAAAAAGAAAATTATCTGGATTATGTTCTATTTCACTTCTTACATCCTCCTGACTCGGTTTTTATCATTTTTTTACTATGTATCTGTACAGTTTTACCTCTACAGTGTTAATATATAGATATGTACGATTATGCGACGACGTTCTTACGGGAAACATAACATCATCGTAAGGAAACCGGCGTAATGCGTACACCTGCGAAGAAATTCAAAGGTTGAGCACGTGAATTGCACCAGCATTGTCGAGTAAGGCATGTTTAAAACCATTAATACCCTCCAAAACCCCTAAAACCATTTATAGCAGGCTAGAACCTCTCAGGGTAGATGTACAACATCGCAAGCAAATTAAGAAACCAGGTGTTTCACAAAATCAATGCAGATGTCGAATATTCTTGTTTGTTACGACGATTAGGTACTGAAAATGTTTAGTGATTTCACTATTATTTATTCTGTAGTGATATGTAATTTCACCAAACTAAATCTAGCAAAATAATGAAAAAGTGGACACTTGAGGCTTAGGCCATTGTATAGTTTATTTATTTTACACTGTGTAATGTAGTTTCTCGTAGTAGGTATGACTTCTATCTGTCCTGTGCCCTAAAGAATACATAATTTGTCGACAACAAATGGCGGTTAGATTTGTTTGGTCTTCGTCTAAATTAAAACAGAAGTACGTACTACATAGTGAGATTCGAACTTTTATATTTTGCAGATTTCTTTTTCCTTGTTAGTTTTAATATTTTCATGAAAGCGAGTACCAGGGAAATATAATACGTTAGACGTTGGCAGTGAGCGTCAGTAACGTGTGCGAGCGGGCCATGTTACTTACTCGTTAAAATGTAACCCGACTACATACAAGAGTTAGCACCTAGCTGTTTACGTACATAATATACTTACTCGTATAATTAACACAGAGAATGCAAGCCTTTGAGCGTAAGTGAGGGAGTTAACTTGAACAATGGTATCACCTGGTATTACGATATTGTCATGCATGATGATAGCTAATGATAAGGATAGCGTGCTATAAAAAAGAAAAAGATATGTACTCTAATTTTTTTTAAAGATAAATGATTAGCTAATTAAGGAAATTATGATGAAGGCTATTCTGCATTTTAATTTGACGTGATGAGAAACTAAGCTTAGGGGAAAAATAAAAAATTCAATGGAACAAATTTTATGTCAGAAACACAAAAAAATACAAGTGGCAGGTTTTCTACTTTTCTAGTCAGGCTTTAATTAAATAAAGAAAATTTTGTGCAACTTTAGATGCTGTGTAATGAAAACACTCATATTGTTCAGTTGAGATTTTTTTAACGATTTTTATACAAAGATGCTTGAAAAAATTGTTATCGAATAAAGCTACACAACTACAAATACTTCTCACTTAATTCACCACCGATTTTCAATACAATATTTAATATTTTTAATCTAAAAGCGAGCTAGGCTTTACTCTTCGATACTCTGCACCAAAAAAGATGTAATTTCCGATTAAAACTCTGCAGAGCAAAAAGCCATGTTGGAGTTTAATATTGGCAAACTTTGGTGAGCCTGACTGTAAGCTCCACAATGTGGCGTCGTGGCGTGGTCTGGTGGACCTAACAGCTTACGCTCCAACTTCATCCTGCAGTCGGTTTAAAGCTTACTCACTCTTTTGTATGACGACAAAAGGGAATTTCTTTTATCATTCATTGTCCGTTTTTTTTATAGAGCGATGTAAAACATTTAAAAATGGATTGTAATAAACCTACCTTGCTGAAATAATAAACTTGTCATTCCGAATAAAAATCTAAAAGCTTCAAACCTAAACTAACCGAATGTACAGAACATACTAAACTGAATTTTAATATTTTTGTCAAGTAGTATGTTTTTTTTTCGGGAAGAATATTATTTTAAGTTAAAAATAATTTATCTATATTTTCTAAAAAAATCCTCCCAGGAATAAGGAATTTTATAGCGAATGATTTCAGAAATCAGAAAACTTTATTTGTAGGACATCACAACACAGAAAACAATAAGACAATAAGGCAAGAAAACAATAACTACATAATTTAACACTATACATAACATGAAACACGAACGATACAACTAAACATCCCTCTGTGCTGCGACACCCACACAAAAAGGGCCCCACTCAGCGAAATGCCGCCGCCCGGCTGGGCCACGGCGCTGGTCTTCCGTGGGTCCTAAACGGTCGCGTCACGGACGACCACAACGTAACACGTTACACGTTATACAAAATAAATAAATAAATAAAATAGAATAAACTTAAAACTTACAATAGTAACTAAATAGATTAGATAGGTATAGGTACATACATAAATACTGCTTATAAAAGTTGATTAATAATTATGGGTACATAAAGATAATATGTATACATCTACATCAATATTATAAAGAGGAACGATCCGATTGTCTGTTTGTTTACACTGAATAGGCTCACAAAACGCTAGTAGCAAGATATAAGCACCCATAACTCAACCAGCCGATTGACCCTAACTAACGTGACGCCTGCGTTCATTCATTCATTTACCGCGCTGCCTCAGCGCTAGACGAACGCGTTACGTAAACGTAATTTTCTATAAAACCACCACGCAAATTATAGTGCGAAAAGAAGTGATAAAATAACTAAACTTAAAGTATGGATACTTAGAAATTACTATGACCTAAGGAAGATAATGCAAGGTAAGCTAAAGTTTATAACAGATGATTTGTAAAAAACTAACAAATTACACACGAAAAAAGACCCTTAAATATTATACGCTATAACTAATTAATAAAATTGTATTCATTTCAAGCAATCCGGCGTGATTCGACCGCGCCTATCCACCACATACGTATTTGACCAGTATGAGGAATAGAAAAATGAGATGATCTGTCCCGCCATGCCTGTGGTCTACAACTTTGGGGTAAGTTAGAATATATCACACCCAAATCAATCGAGAAAACCACATTATACTCAATCTCGAAATTCAAAATCGTACTGTAATAATACACTATGTGGGAATATCTCACATAGATACGGCTACCTGACCCCAGACTAGGCAGAGCCCGTAATAGGAGTGTTATACCACTGATTTATGTACCTAGATATATGAATAAAATATGCAACATCCAGACACCAAGCAAACATAAAGTGCTTATCACACGAATGTTTGCCCCCGGCGGGATACGAACCCCCGACCTTGTGCTTCGAAATCGGGCATAGGCCATGGACCGTTAAATTGTATTTTTTTGAGATTTGAATAAATAGGCTTTGAAAGATTTTTTAAACGTGTTTGCTGTTTTCAGATTCCTAATGGGTGGTGGCAGATCATTCCAACACTTGGTCGCGACATACTTGAAACTACCCCTGAATGCGGCTGTGCGGTGGCGCGGCAAGTCGAGGGAGTAGGCGGAGGAGCGAGTGGGATACGACTGCACATCACGTGACCATACTAGTTTCTTGAAGAGATAGATTGGCATTTGATATTTAACTAGATTAAACAGTAAGGTAGCCAAATGTAATTTCCTACGGTATTTCATATTAAGCAAGTTTGCGTCATTGAGATAAGGAGTGCAATGCGTGCGGGGAGGTATCTTAAAACAATAGCGAGCACACGCGTTTTGTACCCGCTGAACCAGTTTGGCCGACCGCGCAAGCAGGCGTGGCCCATACACTACGTCCATAAAATTAAATTTACTTAAGACAAGTGAGTCACAAAGTTTAATACGAGAGCTAGTACTTAAAGAATCTCTAATGTTATATAGAACTTTCAGGCGATAAAAACAGTTTTTTGCTATATTATTTATATGCTTTTCGAATCTCAGCTCGTCGTCCAATAACAACCCCAGATTCCGGGCCTCCTTCACCCGTTCTATTGCTTCTCCGTCTATTGAGACCTGTACTCCCTTTGCCGCAATTTTACTAATTTGATTTTTTGTTCCTAATATCATAAATTGTGACTTTGACCCGTTTAGCACCAATGCGTTGTTCTTCGCCCAAGCTGAAATTCGTTTTAAGTCCTCGTTCAACTTTGCCACGGCTGATTGGCTATCATTAGGTTTACAAGAGATATAAACTTGAATGTCATCTGCGTAAATATGATAGTCACAGTTTTTAATACTGTCTACAACGTCTGCGCTATATATGCTAAATAAAAGGGGCCCTAATATTGTTCCCTGTGGAACACCCCTTCCAACACATTTCCCAACCGATCGCAACACTTTTCCCCCATCATCACACAGTTCAACATATTGATTACGGTATTTAAAATAGCTGTCAAACCATTTAATGGCGGATGTATTGAAACCGTAGTAATGTAACTTGGATAATAACAACGGGATATTTATGCAGTCGAAAGCTCTAGAAAAATCCAATAATGTAAGTAACGTGCCTTCTCCAGCATCCACAGCAGTAAGAATACTATCTACCACCTGGAGCATGGCAGTCGTAGTGCTATGAAATTTTCGAAAGCCAGACTGTTTGGCCGGGAGTATATTATTATCTTCTATGAACTTTTTCACTTGGTCTGCTACTACCCTTTCCAGTACTTGTGACACAGGTGGTAGGATACTAACCGGTCGGAGATCTTTTAGCGTAGTGGGATTTGAGTTCTTAGGAATGGGCCTGACTGATGCTGTTTGCCACTCAGTGGGAAATGTACCCGTCTCGATAGACTTGTTCACTATTGCTGTGATGACGGGCAAGGTAGTTGGCATTGTATATAATAACATTTCCAATGAGATGCCGTCACTCCCAATGGCTTTAGACTTAAGTGATTTAACTATCTTTAATATATCATTTTCTTCCACCTGTTTTAATATAAAATTGTTACTCACTTTACTATGGAATTCGAAATATGTTAATTGAGAAATTGGCACGGTATTATTTCCAGGCACGTCCATAAAATGTTCATTTAATATATTTGGGTCATTAAATATCTGTGTAGGTACTTCCAATTTATCTTTAATTCTAACATTAATCTTTATGTGTTTCCACATAGATTTTGGGTCATTTTTATTTAAATTTACATACTGGTCGAAATAAGCTCGTTTTTCCCTCTCTATTGCCCCCGCGACAACGTGTTTTAGATCCTTATAAAATTCCTTGTGGGCCTGATTATCGCTGTTTCGCGCTCTAGAGTACGCTTCATCCCTACGTTTCATTAGCTCCCTAATATTGTAAGTAATCCACGGATATTGCTGGAATCTAACATTAATTACTTTTAGAGGAGCATGTACATTAAAAAGATGAATCATAATAGTGTTGAAATAAAATACCATTTCATCCACGTCTGCAAGGGTCAGGATATATCCCCAGTCCATAGAGGCGAGGTCATATTTAAAATGCTCTTCGTCAATGTCCTTTATCGCTCGACGCGTCATTCTAATAGGCGTAGGTTTAAATTTCGGTACATTTAGCTGACAAAATATAAAGGCGTGGTTACCTAGCTCCTTACTGTAATCAACCGCTACAGTGCTTCCCTTTATGTCGGTACAGACAAGATCAATAAGTGTCTCGCTATGGGATGTAAAGTGGGTAGGCTCGTTTACCATCTGAGTAAGCCGAAAGCGGTGAAGGAAATTTAAAAGTGATTTTGAATTATGGTCTATGTCCAACATATTTACATTGAAATCTCCCACTAGAATAGTATAGTCTGCCCAAGCGAATGCCTCTAAGGAAGATGATAACGCGTCGATAAATGTGTGTATATTTAGCCATGGAGGTTTGTAGCCCGTACCCACCAAGAGCTTACGTCCATCAATTTTCATTTGTAGCCACATTTGTTCCACTTGCGAAGTTGGTGGGTGTGCAAGGACTCGAACGGAGATCCCTCGACGGATATAAAAACCTACGCCTCCACCGCGGCCACGGACATCGGTCGGGCGCGGGATGTGCCGCAGACGGTAACCAGGTACCGCGGGGGCGCGCCCCTCTTCTCCCTGCCTCAACCATGTCTCGTTTATGGCCATGATATCCACACTATGACGCTGCATGGCTGCTAGGAATTCATCATGCCGAGTACCGAGTGACCCTGCGTTAAATAGCCCAACTCGTATTTTACGTTTTTTATCCATTAGATATAAGACAAGATGGAACCCCAACACAGCTTTCCGTACGTAACGTACTCAAACAAAAGTAATGGCCTTTACAAAGTTCACAGTGTATTTTTATGACTTGCCGTATAAAAACGAAAGTCAGTGTGATATTATAAAGAAATATATACTGGCTGTATAAGTAGTACATACGAATAATATTTTTGTATAAATGTGGAAGATGACCCAGGCAAGGCCAGACAAGAGTAGATAATGATATACGAGGTAAATAGTTACATAATAATATACGTGAAATGTTTGCCAACTGTAGCAGTGAGTCACAACACAGAGTAATGCTCGCAAAGTAATATAAAACGCAGTAAAATGGTGTTACAATATCAGATCCATAGTAATCAAAACAAACTATGTTAAAAGAAAATATCGAAATTAAACCAAGTAGGTACAGCACTAGGCGCTGGATTTGGGATGGTTAACCTCACAACCCACACGGTTGCAAAAAAGCAACGTGTCTGCTATAATAATAGGTGGTGATATAAACATTACTCTCCATATAAAACTTATTGCACAAGTTATTCTCCTGCTTCTTTGAGCAGAGAATCGAAAATTAAAGAGAGGTACACTTTTATATGTCCTGTGGAGCCACAAAGGAAGCGCACTAGTGGTGAGAGGTTAAACAAATCAAAGAGTAGGAAACCCATTACAATACAATTTGTTTTGCGACCGCGGCGGCATTCAGAAACAAGTGACAAGCGTTTTTCTTAAAAAGAATATTCGCCTTATAAGCGCCTCCGCCCACGTTAACAGTTTTTCCCGTGGGAATGAGGAATATTTTCGCGGTTAAAGGTAGCTTTTGTTACTCCCTAAGGTCTATTCTATTTTTATACCAAGTTTCGGAGCCCTTTCGATGCAAACCAACAATCATATCTTTCCTCTTTATACTCGTAATATTCCTTAGTATAGATAAATTACAAAAATAATTAAATTATTCCAGCCAGCAGCGACTCCATCCGTAATAATCCGTATTTCTTACTAACTCAGAAAATAACTCGTGGAACAATGATAATTATCTAGTTTAGCACTAAAACGGGGGAGAAATGGGGATGGCTAAAGGCTGCATTATGATGCGGGGTATTATCTCAATCCCCGGGAAAAATAAAACGAAGACAAAGTTAATCCGTGTTACCAGTTACCACAAAAAAAATAAACAAGCCTGGCGCAAAAATCGTCTATTAGATTTTTCATACATAAAGTTTTAGAGAAGCGTTTAACGTGTGTTTAAAGACCCTTCTCTAAATTTATTTTCCAATACTATTTTTTATCGTTTGCACCACAACGCAGAACGACGCGACGACATCCGAGACGCGAAAAGACCGATATTGGATTTGTGCGAATGTAATTTTCAGTAGGAAATTGGCTCGCGAGGAACAAGGCAAGGCGTAAGCTTGTTACACTCACACCTTTAGCGGTAGAAACTTCCCTGTAAGCCCAACTCACACGAAAGCTAATGAAAATGAACTGGTTACAAACTGAGCTGGTTTTAGGGACAAAATCCTATGAAATATTGGAGTATCTGCTGACTGGTCTGTGATGTGCTTTTTTTATTTTATTTTAATTTTTTTTTTTTTTAAGACTTGTTAAATAAAATAATATAAGGTATATTTTATTTTTATTTGTTTATTACACATCTTCCGGACCCACTGGTCAACTAGATTGCTTAACTAGTTAAGCAATTTGAGCAGCAGGATGTAGCTTATATTGTAAACTAGCGACCCGCCCCGGCTCCGCACGGGAAAATGGTTATTGTGGGTTATCCTTCAGTATATTATGCATGTATTATACATATAAACCTTCCTCTTGAATCACTCTATCTATTAAAAAAAACCGCATCAAAATCCGTTGCGTAGTTTTAAAGATTTAAGCGTACAAAGGGAGGGACATAGGGACATAGGGACAGAGAAAGCGACTTTATTTTATACTATGTAGTGATGCATGATAAAACTTTGACATAGGTAAAATGCAAAAACACAATATGTACTAATTTATTGTTACTAAACAATCGGATGCCTCAGTCCAGCGAAATATGTAAAACGCGCTATACAATGTTACCCCATTTTATTGTTACCATGTTTCAACGAATAAAGATTTAATTTCATTTATTACCGAATATTTCAATATCTAAAGCTCAACTATTTACTTCTCAACTCAAAACAGACAAGTTGCTCAACTTTTTTGAGCAATCTTAGTTGAGCAGTGGGTCCGGGGGGTTACAATCTCCCCATTTATTTATTTATTTGCCATCATATATAAAAATAGTTTCATATAATGTAGTAGGCTGTATACTAACTCGGTTATCGTCCCACAGTCTGTTTTTTCCCTACTCATAAATGTTGGAAATGGTGCGTCGCGTGTGAGTCAGGATATTATTTTAAAAGCCGAATACATATATCTACAAAGCACTAATACGCAAACAATGTGCTGTTTGTCTCAATTTATGTCGGTAACTAAAGGAAGCTAGCATCCGATTTTAGGATAATGGATGATTGTAGAGAGTTGATGGATGGCAAAATAAATATTGTGTGAAATTATGATTTATTCTGCAGGCTTGCTATTTATTGAATTACAATGGTATGCGGTTTCCCCAAAATATCATGATTTAAAGTTAATACGATATCCGATGTTTTTATGCGTTGTACTTGGAATGCTAAACTTAAGTGGCAGTGGGCTGGGCACATTGGGCGTAGAACCGACGACCGCTGGGGCAAAAAGGTTCTTGAATGGGGACCGCGCGCCGGAAGACGTAGCGTGGGCAGCCCCTCACGTGGTGGACCTACGATCTGGTGAGGGTCGCGGGAAGCCGCTGGATGCGGGCAGCGCAGGGCCGATAGTAGTAGAGATCTTTGGGGGAGACCTTTGTCCAGCAGTAGACGTCTTTCGGCTGAAATGATGATGATGACGACTTGGAATGCCGCAGGCTGTTGATGATAATGTTAAATGGGTTGCCTGGTAGAAATTGCTACTTTAGCAATAAGGCCGCCTATTTATACACGTATATTGTTGTTACTGTATTGTTTGTAATTTATTACTGGTGTGCAATAAAGTATATTCTATTCTATTCTATTAAATATTTTTTCAAGCAAATATATCTTATTGAACAAATTCAGCTACCGTAAAACCACCAAAACCACCATTTAAGTAAAAACTCACGATAGCACGTCGCGTTGGCGATACAGTTTTTCATTAATTCGAACAAATCAAGATAAAATAAACTTCAGTGCGATCGAGTGCAGAAAACACCCGTCCACCCCCATTTTTTCCACTTGGAGGAGCATCGATTTGCACGGACCGTCCCCCCACTGAGGGGGTAATATTTAAAACAGTGAGGCTTCTCACTTGCTAACTACTCGTGTCTGGCTCACGACATGTAGGCAGGCCAGCTTTACTGAACGGAACCTCCGAAATATTTATAATATTCAAGAGAGACGAATCATGTTAGCAAATAATATTTCAGCATTTTTCTCCAAAGGAAGCCCGTCAAAATGTTTTCAATGGAGAAATTAAAAAATGTTAAATCAAAAAGTTGCTGAGGTAGGTTAATTTCGAAACCCACACCATAGTAAGCTGAAAAAGTTCTAAGTCAATGAACGATCGAATATTATCTTACCCACCAGCAAATGAGCAAACTCACTAGGCCGTTTTTAAAACATTTTAATGTACATTGGTGTGGTGTTCGTTTGTTTGCAATTTTTAAAAAAGGTTTCTTACAAATTTTACCATTTAAGATCCGATTAAAATACGTAAAAAGGTGTACTAAGCGCGCAGTCTCAAATTTTAATAAACTTAGCTTTCCTCAAGTGTTTACGGTATTCTAAACAGAACAAGGTTACCTCTCGTACTCCTCATCCTATTGGATTGGGGAGGATGGCATTCGATAGCCCATTCGATTAAACTCCAATTGTGTTCAGGCCCGGTATCGGTGGCGGTTAATATTGCTTCTCCAGGACTTTGAAGAGTAAACTAATAGTTTTAATGATTCAGTACCAAAATTAAATTAAATGTTTGAAGTATGTTACTTGTGTGTATTATAACTTTTGCAATTTAAAGTCTTTGAAGTTCTATTACACCTATATCTATCTATATTAATTCAAAATATTAAAACATATGGTTTCCTCCCGGCTCTACCGATGAGTTTCACGACGACTACAGTATAGGAAACAAACAACACCGTTCACGTTTATCCTATATTAACAACAACTGCAATCCTCAACCCGCCTCCCAAGAGTGGGGAATAAGACAGGGAGGTATGTCAGATAGTGATAACCAGAGAACCGTGGACTACAGTACTCTCTCTCAGAACGATTTAGCCGTTAAAGAAGTACAGAAAGATTATGTAAAGCAGCGCGCAACTGTAGATACTGTAAGTGGAACTATCGCCATTACAATCCTAATGAACTAGCCGCCGGAGTTGTGAAGTGAACTGAAAGGCTGAGGCTCTTCGGGCTCAATGGAGCGCGAGTGCTCAACGGATTGTGCAGGGGTTGCCAAGCCAACTTGTCCGATAACCCTTTCTAGTTCAGTGTAGTTTTCAAACGATTATGATGGGCAAAATCGAAGGGAAAAGAGGCGTCGGCAGACCTAAAATGTCGTGGCTCGACAACATTAAAAGCTGAACAGGCGTCGCCACGGTCGAAGAACTTTTCCGTTTGGCGAGAGATAGAGACGTATGCAGAGCTGACTGCCAACCTACCGTAGTGGAGAGGAACCAGAAGAAGTAGTTTTTAACCCCCGATATAGAGGGGTGTAAAGAAAATATCAGCAGATATTTAAAGATTGTCGGCTTTTTTTCTAGTCGAGGGTCCCGTGGTAATACGACTGCCTTCGAAGCACAGGATCACGGGGGCGAATCACGCCCAAAGCAAACATTCGCGTGATGAGCTTGCTTGCTTTTGTGTCTGACACTCAACCATAATGGTCTTTCTTTTATATTGTTTCTTTGTGATTTTTATTGCGTACAATAAATAGTTAAATAAATAAATAGTTCACATGCCTAGTTATGGGATAGATAGTCGTGCTTGAGATGTCCAAGCATATATTTTTTATTTATAACTAAATTATTGTAATTTCCAGATGTCTGATAGAATCCGAAATTTATTGTTATGTTAATGAGTTTTCAAGAACATCATTATCCTTGACCTGATGGTAGAGTGAAGACGTTTACATAAATTCTCAAACCAAAGCTTTTTTAATCTTGTTTTTTAATAACACCTGTATCACTCAGGGCGTCAATGCCGGCCTCATAAAATAATATTCACTATAATTATATTAATTATAACTATTTACAAACAAAAGCAAGCTTCAAACAGCTTTGAAGTCTTGGTCTGAATAGGATAAATAGAGCGAGCTAGTTCAGTGGGTTCATTGTGAACCTGCATTGTTCGTTCAGCCGGGGTAATACGGGGTTTGGGTCCTTCTTTGAGGTCTGATGTCCTGTCATCACGATGCTATGAACACTAATAGCTCCTTTGTACCTCGTTAGTACATATACGCAGTGATAACTACTTATGATAACCCAACTTTATTTATAAATCGAAAAATGAATAAAAGTTAGTTCGGGAGTTAGACCATACAATGCTGTACCCAGTCTGTAATAGTTATTTTAGACCGTATGCTTTTTATTTTGAAGTTTCAGTAGTAATTAGCCAGTCAATAATGAACCGGCCAGTGCGCCGAACTCATCAGCTTAATTAACCGCGCCCGCTCCTCTATGTCTGTGCTCAATGTTGTTTAATTCACTGCAAACAACAGAATTCGCTGGTCAACAAATCGGCAATTTCAAAATTGGAATCATTGTTTTTAAAAGAAAGTAAATATGGAAAAGGTAAACGGATTTAGCAGGAACGTAAGATAAATTGGTAGTCAGAATATTACACATGAAAAGAAACAATGATTACTTTATTTTTACACATTTACACAAACTTTTGTTAATTGGAGTTGTTCCAAACAAAATTGACTGCATAATCATAAGCTACAGCTCCCTAAGAAAATGAACTTTACTTTATGGGAATTCAACCGTCGTCGTCGGGAACAATTTTTTTTTAGTTGGTTTCAGACTTTACATGACCGAACTACAGAAAATTTGCATGTA
This sequence comes from Teleiodes luculella, assembly GCA_948473455.1. Classification (NCBI taxonomy): domain Eukaryota; kingdom Metazoa; phylum Arthropoda; class Insecta; order Lepidoptera; family Gelechiidae; genus Teleiodes; species Teleiodes luculella. Next base: position 8,087,448 of record OX419603.1, read on the forward strand.
AGCAAACGTGTGTGTATGTGTGTGGTTTCCGCAATGAGAAAGCTTATACTTATGGCTCAAATAAATAAGTCAGTTTTATAGATCCACATCACGCGAACAGTTTCCATTTGTATGGTTTATTGAAATAAGTAGATTTAATCACATTAACTATTTCCTTTGTCCATGACGCAATAGACGCACTTAGTCATTGAATAGGCGTAAATTAATTATACTTACAATATGGTCACAGTGAGATATGATATATCGTTCCATTTCATGCCACCCTAGTAATGTGAAAATGTATGAACTTTAGGGGCGAACTGCATTCAATAGCAACCCTGCCAAGCAAATATAAGTGTATCTAATCTAATCTATTTAACCAAATAAATTTGAGGTTTTGTTATGTGTGTGTAAGCGTCTAAGACATGTAAACGGTCTATGTTATAGTTTACTACACTTACATCATACTAATTACTAATTATTACGAGTATAAGAGGAAAGATTTGTATTTTTGTGTTGAATAAACTCAAAAACTCCTGAACCGATTTCAAAAATTCTATCACCATTAGAAAGCTACATTCACCCTGAGTAACATAGCATAGCATAGGCTACCTTTTAATGCGGGAAAATGCCTCATTCCCATGGGAAAAACTATTAACGCGGGCGGAGCCGCGGCGGGAAGCTAGTATTTAAATAATTTTATTAGTTAGTATAAACCAAAACAATAATAATGATACCAAACAAACACAATTTAAAAAAACAAGGAAAACACAATTCATACAATGAATACTGATGATGACTTCTTAATTTAATTATTTTCTTGCTGCATTATCACGTCATTAGTTACTAAGTTACGGAGATAGGCCCACAAATACGAATACCTATGCCACCCTACCACGTTCTGCATATATATAGCAGAAAAACAACTACCTCTTTGCTCTGCATATACTCGAAATCGTCAACGTAAAAGCTAGCAACTGTGCTTCAACCCTTACATTAACCCTACATCACCCCATAACCGCCTGCATTGATCAAATGCACTCAAATCCATTGCTTTATTGAGGGCACACGCAACTCCCGCCCTCTGCTCCTATATACGGTGCACAAACAAGGCTGCTCTTGTTAGGGGTGGCCAGTTGGCCACGTACGATATTCTATTTCTACAGGGCGTCCCACGGCTATGCCACATGGAGGGAAAGTACCTTAAATATTGTAGGTAGAACATTTTACTGAAAGAAGACATTATTTTATTTCTAAAAACTATTAAAACTGCATTCATACATTTTTTAATAATTACATGGTTGAACCGGGAATCGAACCCGCTGCATGAGGAAAAAAAAACACCCTGTAGTTTTATCATACCAATCGAAAGATTCCTTCATAAGGATTATTTTTTGCTAAATAACATAGTGTCAGAAATAAAAGAAAGATCATGAATTTTAACATTTGATGTGGGCGCCGAGATTTTTTTTATGCATGGGGTTACTAGCGACCCGCCCCGGCTCCGCACGGGAAAATGGTTATTGTGGGTTATCCTTTAGTATATTATGCATGTATTATACATATAAACCTTCCTCTGGAATCAGTCTATCTATTACAATCAAAATCCGTCGCGTAGTTTTAAAGACAGGGAGTGAAATAATCAAAAGAGTGCGACTTTGTATTCAACAGCGTATTAATAAAATTGATAAATTTTGTATTAAAAATGTTAAAATACATAGTCTTCCTTTTATTTCTGACACTATGTTATTTAGCAAAAAATAACCCTTATGATGAAGCCTTTCGATCGGTATGATAAAACTACAGGATATTTTTATTTCTCGTATAGCGGGTTCGATTCCCGGTTCAACCATGTAATTATTAAAAAATGTATGAACGCAGTTTTAATAGTTTTTAGAAATAAAATAAAGTCTTCTTTCAGTAAAATGTTCTATCTACAATATTTAAGGTACTTTCCCTCCATGTGGCATCGCCGTGGGACGCCCTGTATATTGTATTAAGTTCCTTTAGAATTATTTGCAATTTTACCGGAAAAAAAAGCAAAGAATAGTTTTTTTTTTATTTCCATATTATGTGACTTTACGACACGTGGTGTAAGCATACAAAGTGCTTCGGTTGTTTGATTACAAATAATTCAAATGTATACTAACACACATGGTAGTATGTGACACATAAACAAATTGTAAACCCCACTCTATTTAAATAGAAAAAGAAATAGAGATTATTTGGGAAGACGCCTGTTGAAAAATAAAAGCAATTCCTGTATAAACATTTTGCTTTAGGTTGCTGTGAAGGTTTTGTCGGATTTCTATAAACGGCAAGTCTGAATTGATTACGGTTTGGACTGTAGTACCATAAATTTTACCATACCATACCATAAGATTTCTAAATAAAATACCTAGCTTATATTAATACCGTAACAAAAAGACAAAATATGTATTATGGGCGATGTCATTCCACATAATTTCCTCGGGCAAGAGCTTTATTATAATACTCAATAGGGCATGAATATCGGAATCTCGGAATATCGTAATATCGGAATCTCGGAACGCTAGGTCCGATATTACAATTCCGATACTGAGTGATCCGATATCGGAATATCGGAATCAACTTCTCATTCTTTTTTAACTCATAAATTGAAATTTAGTCGCCTCAGATGGCTACCAATAGAGTCATAAGGAGGTTTTATAAGGCGTAATGTTTACCACGTACCGCGACTGATCAAAGGTATTGTGTAAATTTATTAAGTAGCTGAATTAAATCCAATTTTCTCTGATCTGACAGTCTGCTCCTTACCAAATCACAGGCATAAACAACTGCGGTCCCCGACTCGCGCCCCAATGTAGGATTTATTATTGCAACAATCAGACCGGCATATAGAAGTACACTGCTGGACCAAGGGCTCTTCTTTAAATGAGAGGTGTTGCCAAAATCTCTATACTTAGCAATTGACCTGTAAAATGTTGGTTAAATTGGTAATAAGATGGCGGGCGGCATGTGATTGCCGGCGTGTATCCAACAACAACTGCGAACTTTGACCTGAATGGCAACGAACAGCCTTTAAGAGTCCAACTAATCCTAGATTAAAGAAATACTGTTGCCAAAATCTTCAAACATGTTGATTTTGGTAAAAATCAGCCTGTAGCAATCCGTATGGATCCAATAACAAGGCGCCGGGTGAGGACGGATTAATTGCTCCTGAAGGCAGGTGATTCACTGGTCGATCGTCCTTCAGAAACTGTTTCATTCCGTCATCCACAAAGGAACAACGTCACAGGCAGGTGGCTGACAAGTGAACCTCTTTGAAAAGGACGATTAATTCTGTTTAAAGAATTACTAACCCATCTCGCTTCTGAGCTATATCTACAAATTGTTTTCGAGAGCGGCAGGTTATACAGAAAACCGAGGTGTATAACCAGCCACTATGCTTATCTTTCGTGGACTATTAGAAGACCTTCGATTCGATCGAGACCTGGACAGTACTGCGGTTTCTTCAGAGGTACCAAACCGACTTGGTACCGACCGGCACATCGAGGTGCTAGTGTTTGTATGAGAACGCCACCATGTCAAACTGACTCCAGGATCAGAACTTCAGACCAATCCAGTTGCGGCGGGGTGTGAGACAGGGAGATGTTATTTGTCCGAAAATGTTTACCACTGCAGACTGGGGGCATAACTTTAAGCTTTTGGACTGGAAAAGACATGGAATCAACATCAATGATGAGGAAATCACCATCCTTCGGTTTGCTGACGATATTGAGGAACTGAAGGAACTTTAATTAAAATAAGTATTAAATAATAAGATATAATGTGACTTGTTCATATGGAGAACTGTGATTTTACACGTTTGTTCTTACTTTTTTTTGTACCGAATGAAATAATATTATTTAACTATATAATTTTATAGTTCTTCTATCCTCATAATATGAAATTTGCACCATTGATAAAAATATCTGCAATTCCGATACTAATATCGGAATTCCGATATTGAGATCGAATACCGGAAATCAGTATCGGAATTGAAAACCTTCCGATATTACATGCCCTAATACTCAATGTAAAAATCTTTTCCGCGCCTCGTAAAAAAGAAAACTTTCCTACTTTCCTCTTCCACAATTTTCTTTCAGCTCCTCCAGTTGTCTTTAATTGAAGAAAGCTATAAACAGAGGAAAGTATAACGACATCTAATTATAAACATAATGAGTTGAGTTCTGAACACCATCAAGTAAATTACTTTGAGGTTTTTATTAAAGAGTTTGCTAAGAGGGGAATCCTTTCTGTTTGCTGTCCCATCTTTACTCTGCGTTTAGTTAGGGGTGAATGCATTTAATAATGAAAAAAAAAATAACTGTGCAATGCTTGAGTGCTCTAATATGTTATTATGTTCAGATACTAATTTAAAGTAGATTGTTAAATGAGTTGATTTTTATTTCACGAATTTTTTCAACTCTAAAGAGAAATGTAGTTTTTTAACATAGGTACTTTTTTGCTTATCGAAAAAGTACGACGAATCCTACTTGACCGAAATTGGAGTTGTATAATATGTTTGATTAAATTCATGTTAGATTGAGAAGTGACGAAATTTAGTTTTTTAATTTTTTATTTCATCTTTAGCCTTTTAGTGTAGGATTAGGATCTCTGAAAGAGGATTTATGTATTTTTTAATTATCTTTTTATTAAGTTTAGGTTATGGGAGAATTTATATCAAGGTATCATATTAAATCACCAATGTATCTTATAGTAGCTTAACCGTCAGCGTGCAAGAGCTGAGTAGAGTAGCTCCAAACAAGAGCGGGATGTTTTCATCAAACATCTCAAAATATAACAAGTTAAGAGAGGGTTAAGTGTTTTGAGAGTTCAGTTTGTTGAGCGTGCTATTTTTATACGTATTTTACTAATAGCATGCCTACTTACAGATGTTACACTTTTTAAGGTGTAATACATTTCAAACACTGTGCTTCAATAATCTACGTATTAATAAATTACAGCTATATTTTTTTTGGGCGGATTCGAAACTTATTGTTAAATAACATTTATAAACATGAAATAGGGAGGTTCGGAATGAAGTTATGAATGTTCTTTCAGATTTCAATATAAGTATTTAATTTTAAACATATTAAAACTTCTTATACAGCGCACAAAAAGTCCTATATCTATCTTGTATTGCAACATATTTTACTGAAAAAAGTCAGTGCGCTTAGTATATTAATTAATGTTACAACTATATTTTACTAATTATTTTTTTGCTATATCTATATATTTTAATATTTTCTTCATCGAATTGTTTGTTTTGTGTATTTGTAAAAAATTTTTGGATAATAAACTTTCTTAGCCAAATTTCACACACGTAATCTGATGTTCCTCTGTACCTGTATTGATGTTAAGTCTATTTTAGGTATATTTTGATACCTAGGTAACATTGAAACGTACCAGGAAGGTACCAGGAGAACAGCGGACCAAAGCAGATTAAATATTAACTAGAGTGCTGGCGACATCGTTAAACATTCAGCTGTCTGCGTGTATCAAGACTCAATAGGGAAGTATCGGTTATTTCCTTTCAACATTCAATGAAACGGACATTGAGCGATATTTTGTGTTAATAAATTATACCCGTTCGTATTTATGACTTTAATAAATTAGATTTTACGTAAACATTTTTTTTTTTCAATCTAGAAAAGCTCTTATATTGCGATTTCTACGGTTTTAATGGTCGATTTTGGGGAATTGTTAAAAAAATACTATAGGTAGCAGGTAATAATTACCAGAAACGTCTGGTAGGTACGGATAAATACAAGGTAAGCTTAACGCAAACTCCAAAGTGTTCAGCTTAGCGTGCTCTTCATTCTACATCGGTAGAATAAAATCCACATTAATATATAGGTAATAAAAGTTTTACTTACGTTTCTAAATATTGGAAGACCCTATAAACCGGCTTGCGGTAGACCAGGAAACCGTCACACCTCTCCATGATGGATGGAGGCCTGGTTACTCCTCGTTCCAACAAGGTCACTTCACTTCACCACGCCACCCGATCACGTGACCACCACCATACACAAACTACCATCTTCCCCAAAACACTTCTCTAAAAAACACTACACTAATAACTTTATATTAAAAGCTACAGGTATAAAATTAAGGCGTCCGGTACACTACTAAAATGGTTACAAAATTTTGGTCCTTTAAGGTTTTTTTTTTTTCGTTAATATTAAGGCGTTTTTATTGATACGGTTACACGAGTATAAATATTTGGTATAAGCATTTATATAACTATCATACTAATTTTCTATTTTATTTAACGCCTTATGGCGATCACAGTTCACTTTCTGGTTAGAATTCCTTTTGGCAGACAGGATTATGCGTTGCTTCTGAAAAGAAAATAAAAACCATTGCTTTTATACGACAAAACGAAGTGAGAACGACGTGTTTCCATAACAGCAATTTCCGAGTGCACGTATAAAAATATTTACCTTGAAAACCGACGACTAAAAAGTTTGGGTTCAGTCGCCTGCCACCTTATGTTATTCAGAAACTGTCAATACTTTCCCCCACACGACAATTTACCACCCAACCTCCCTAAACTTGTACCGTGGCTTATATCAAAGTCTTATACTTTGTTTCTCGAGCAGACGCGAGATGCGATGAGGCATGTGATAAGAAAATAGTCACGCTACTTGTATTTCGCTTTCTTGCTTTCTTGACTTTGATGGATAACAAACTGCTCTATTGAACACCAAGGTTTTTCTGAGATTTCTGAGACGCTGACGAACTAAAGTTGCTTGATTAAGAAAGACTTAGATTTAACCTTACGTACGATCCTTTTTCAAATATTTAAATTTACTAAAAAATATATTATATCATCAGACAAGGCGACGCGGCAGACCCAGACCCAGACCCAGACGACGATGGCGAGACGAGCTAGACGCCTTCAGCGAGACATGGCAGGAAGAGGCACGGGAAAGAGAGTCATGGAGGGAGCGGAGAGAGGCCTTTGCCCAGCAGTGGGACACGTATGGCTGATCAAGATGAAGAAGATAAGAAGATATTATATATCGGGCCCGGCCAACTTCTACTATTAAGACCGTTCAGAAAGTGGCAAAGTATTTTGTATGGGTACCGATTTTTTTTCTTAGAAATGTTTCTTTGGAAAAGTTGCTTATAAACTCATAATCATTTACAAAGCATGCGTTTTCAGTATTTGCTAAGTGCTAAGGCGTCATTTACGCCTCATATATGAAATTAGGTCGAAGTTCTTTTGAATTTCATCCGGTTTATCTGATTATCCTACGACATAACAGTAAGTTTTTTCTCTTACCTTTCGAACAATACAGATATCGCTCGAAAAATAAAAGCACCCAGGAAATAAAACGTCACTTCCATAGGACGTATAGGAATAAAACGACTGCCAATGTCGGTTCTTCAACAGGCTCCTGCGACCTGTAACTGCAGGCGACAGTTTAATCTGCTTCACCGACATTCCTGATACAGACCTCTATTATCTGATGGACAAGCTAATTATATTGAATGACAACGCCGAGCGATCGGAACAGGTACAGATTTTTTCTCATATAGTCCTCTTTTATTTAAGAGAATATTCTGACCTTTCAGGCTAAGATATAAGTTTACAAACATCCGTAAATATACTCATGAATGCGTAACGTTTTGAAATCAGGAATTATAAAATTATTCTTCGTGCTTTCAATTACGGCATTACGGCATATATACATATGTAGATATATAGATATAGAGTGATATAGAGCGTCGGTGGCCTAGTGGCTAGGCCCGTTGACTTCCATTCCGAAGTTCGCGGGTTCGAACCTCGGCACGTACCAATGTGTTTTCGATTTTCAAATTCATATGTACGTTTATTCGACGCTCTTACGGTGAAGGAAAACATCGTGAGGAAACCTGCACACACCTGCGAAGAAATTCAAAGGTTGTGTGTGAAGTTGACCAACCCGCACTGGGCCAGCGTGGTCGACTAAGGCCTATTCACCCTGGCATCAGGGTAGGCTCGAGCCCCTCGGTGGGGACATATATGAGCTGTTAACGGTAACATATGTAGATAACACTGCACTAAATTGTTTTAAAAATACATAACGACCCAGTAAATAAATGTCGAATCTATATAATAAAATATAATACACTTTTTCTTGACTAGTTATTCACATCAAATTCGTATTGACCAACACGTAAGCGTATTATTCTATAAATAGACCAATTTAATTATTTTCCTTTGTTCATAGAAAAACTTCAAAACATTTTTTTAAAAGTAGTTAACTAAAATGTGTAGCAAAGTTTCAGCCACGAGAATTTATGTGAAGACAGTTATGGCACACTGCCACGAAAACAGACCCACTGGGTACATAATATCACAAAAATGAAAAAGTCTGCTCATGTTCAGTGCCAACCTTTCAGATTTTTGTTACGATCATGATATAACAAAAAGCATAAGATCTGTGAGAATAATAGACGTGTAAAGCGGGGTTACAATGTATCGTTTGTTAACAGCTATCATATTATTATGTCTCTACCACAAATTGAAAAATAGTTTTTCCCTGTACAGGTTGGTCAACTTTACAAACCATCTTTGAATTACTTCGCAGGTGTGTGTGCGTGTGTATAGATTGCCTCATGACTTCACTGTAAGAGCGTCGAATAAACGTACATATGAAAATCCGAAACACATTGGTATGTGCCGAGGTTTGAAACCGCGAACTTTCGAATGCAAGTTAACGGCCCTACTTGGCCACCGACGTTTTCCATGATAACCAGACGACATCAAATATCGAGTCTCGTTTCATTCTAAGTGTTTGAAATGATAGAAATTTGACTTTGGTAAAATTCAACAAAATCACTTGATAGATATCAGGGTAGGGTCGAGCCCCTCGGTGGGGACATATATGAGCTGTTAACGAACGAACTTGATAGATATCACATAAATTGGGTAACTGTGATATACATATTTTTGTCGCGTACCTATCACGACTTATGAGTCGTTTCGCACCTATCTCGTTCATTTCACACGAGGCTCCATGTTCGGTATCTCGCTGGAACAGCGGCCACTACTGGTGCCGATAAATTGACAATGTTATATTTATACACTCGTACGCAGCTCGCGTATGTTCCGATAACAGGGGAATCTAGCGTTTGAAACCATATTGCGTGGGCTTTTGTTTGGACGCTTGTTATTTTTAATGAAATTGTAGTTTGAAAAAGGAATTGTAGCGGCACTGACACGATCATAGATCACATATAACGGAAAATAATAAAATAAGTTATTAATTATTATATAACACAGCATACCGAATAATGGAGCGAAAGATAAGCAGATAAAGACGTGGAAGACCAAGTGAAGGAAAAAGTTAAGCTCATGTCGTACCAGGAAGTAAAGAAGCTGGCTATGGACAGAGAAAGGTGGCGATTACTCCACGAACAAGAACCTCGGTCTTAAATTTTAGATGGACACGTATGGCCACTTTTAATATCCGCAAGACAACAGTCTCAAATTCACAATCACAACTGTGGCTACAGAAAGTAGAGTTCAGAACGAAACGCAATTCCAATCAACTGTCATTTTGACATTTGCCCATGAGTGCAAACAAATAATGTATTTTTTTATTCTAACCTAATTTAAGATTATTATAAAACTGTGAGAGCGTAATAAAGTATATAATTTTTTTTAGATGTGTAGTTTTCTCTCCTGAAAAATGCATTGCTGTGCCCTACAAGGTCCATGTCATTGTTAATAATTACACACTATAATATCTTTGTAATTAATATGGAATGCAATAAAATATTGAGTACTTAGTATAACAAACATTGTATCTAGACTCATTGCGTCAACTCATTGTTTAAAACACGTTATAACGATCATAAAAAAGCAATAGTTGTAAGAATTAAAAGTCCCGTCGTGCAATCAATCAAGAACTGATCCGATTGGTCACCCATATCCGCTAATTGTGAACACTGATCATACCGACTGTTCATCATCGGTGACGTCACTCCAATTACAGTTTGTTGACACGCGACTAGAGATGCCAGATTATTTTATATTATTGCTATGAGGTCTTTTGATATACGTTAAAGATTAGGTTGCCTCCACAAAAAAGACAGGTGAAGCATTTAAACATGATCATATTAGCCTATTTTTTCTATTTCAGGACTAACTAGCTGTTTTCATATAAACTGTCTAATGTTAACACGTTACTTCACACATTGTTTCACGTTTGTTATTCTGAAATAATATAGAATAATATGGCAACATAATACGATCTACTTTTATTTAAATGATTTTATTTAATAATTTTAATTTCAGATTGTATACTTTCGTATAGTAACTGTAGGCCTTTCCACCCATCTCAAGAAGCTATTTCCCTAGTGGGAGAGGCCTATATCCAGCACAAAATAACTGCGAGCTGAAAATCATAAAATCATAACAAATTCAACGCAAAAAAAAAACCCTCCAGTGTTATAAAATGTATTCAACAAACAACAAGTACTATCGCAGACACTTCCCCCTGACCACCACTAAGTATATTTTCCTTGCACATGAATAGGCACTACCGAGTTATAAGCGCGCATGCGCGATATCAAACGATTTTTTTTAAATTGTTCAGGCGCTAACTTCCCCTTATAGTACCTACAACAGTTGTGGCGCCACGGTTTCAGTTTTCCTAGTCATTTGATATCGGTGCGTGCTGGCAACACTAGTGCAGTGCAGGCGATGATGTGACAGCGGTCACGTCGTGCGCGCGCGCAGGAAGCAGGTGCCGTCGCACCTGTCGCGACTGCGTACTGGCCACACCGGGTCCTACAGTGGTCACACGAATTTAATTATTGTTGATTACAATGTGATTTTTTTCTCTGGGTTGCAAGGTCCCAACCTCATTATCTAACCGCGGAAATACAGATCAAGTAATCCAGGACATTTTAACCTCTATATAACCTTACTCACATATTAAAGCTTTTTTCTCGTCATTCCTGGTGTGCAATAAAGTATATTATATTCCACTTAGTCTTAATGTTTAAAAAAAACTAAAAGACTCAACAACAGCTATGCCATCACGACAACGACGCGCCGACCCGGCTGCAATTCAAACTGTTTTGTACGCATTTGCATACGCGTATAGTACAGACAAGCGGACGCATGTGGAATGTCTATGTGTTGAGCATACATAACACACATACACAAGCTTAACGTTTGTCCCGCAAACGTGGCATCAAGCGGAAGAAAAGGAAACTAAATGTTTTTAATTTGAGAATGAATTTCTACCACAATAACGACCTAATGAACTACTAGACTAAGTTCTAGAAGGGCAGAGGAAACCCTCAAACATAGAAGATGAACGATGCTGCTGGTTGCACAAAAAAAAGCTATTGACCATTTTCTGAATATCAAAGTCGATTTTACTAAACGATACCAGTTATTAAATTTTTATTTAAATAATTGCCATGTACGTTGTTAACAAAAGCGCCTAAAAAGAGAAAATAAACAAGAATTTCAAATAGGGAACTTGCGACCAACTAAAAAAGTATGACAGACGACCAGAAAGAAAAAAATCCGAAAAGATAATGATAATTTCAAAGCCGACGTTTCTTTTTTTACGTTTTTATAAGTTTTTAGTCGGAGGGTAGTGTCGTCTGCACTTACGGTGAACAATTAAACAGCACTATCTGGTCGTAAAAGCCCGGCCATTTAGACTTTAATGCCTGGCAGGATTGCTAGGGCATCACTGGCAACAAAATACAATTCTGGTACACTGGTTGCAACAATGAAAAAACATTAGGCTCTGACAGGGACTCAAACCTCCTTGGCTATCCGAGCAAAATGTTTTATTAACATAAACAAATATTTTTGTAGAACACACTTAACAACTTCACATTATTAGGTATTATTAGTTATTACTATTATGAAAATAGTGTTTCAATGTGTTTGCATATGTTAAAATACATAATGGAGCATCGAAAACACCTAAATCTTCTTTGGGAATATATCAAGCTGCATATTACTATGTTCGCGAATTTTTCACACGTCTGGTAACCCTAACATCAGTCTGCACGAAAGGACGGTAAAATGGGAGAAAAAGCATTAAAAGTCTCGCAAGAAATAAAGTGTACGTTAGAATATGGTAAAAAGTTCCGGTGTGTCGTAAACATAGGGTAATTTAAGCATCGTCTTATAGAGGACCTGATATTTACTACCTATTTAAAAGCTATTTCGTTTTCATGAGTATTAAATATTTTTGTGTATAAAATGCAGTTTTCACGGTCACACGGGCTCCGCACGGGAAAATGGTTATTGTGAGTTATCCTTAAGTATATTATGCATGTATTATACATATATAACCGCATCAAAATCCGTTGGGTAGTTTTAAAGATTTAAGCATACATAGGGATATAGGGACATAGGGACATACTGACTGAGAAAGCGACTTTGTTTTATACTATGTAGTGATAGTGAAGAAATAATAAAGCCAAAAAATTTACTTCTTAGTACGGGTGTTAACATACATAATCCAAATACTCGTATATTCAGGAAATTATAAGGTAAGAAGCTATTAAAAAAAAAGACTTTTACAACTTGTAATTAATTTTAATACATGCAACCACACACAGTATCATCATCATCATCATCTCAGCCGAAAGACGTTCACTGCTGCGCAAAGGCCTCCCCCAAGGATCTTCACAGACAGTATATATTATAATAAAAGTAGATTAGCTTAAAAAAAACACATTAAAAATTCACTTAGCATTAGGAAAATTTTGTTTTTTGTTCATTACAATCAGAGAAATTACGTGATAAGAAAAAAACACAACAAAACAAAGAAATAGTTAACCACAGACAACGCTGTTACATAAAAAATCATAAATTCGATGCGCGATTCATCTTTTTATATCGCAAAAGGTTGGCCGAGTTTCAGGAGCGCGACACAGTCCAGTATAATTTAAGATGATTTCTAAACGAATGGGCATGAATAATGATTACACAACATTCACAGCATTTTGTGATTAAAGCGGACATTTTCCGGCTCCCCTCAGCTCGAGTAATCATGCCACAATGTCATTAGACGGCGCCCCGGGAGGAAAGCCCCATGGAACTTGTGTATGCTCAAGAAAACTTTCCGTTCAATACTGAAATTGTATTAAATGTAACGGAATGGTAGAAAATCAGCAACTACAAAGTATGTAATTTCAGCACGTAACCCTTTATTACTCAAAGTCTAAAAGCCGTTCATGAATCAAACCGCACGGTCGAACTTTGTACTCGTATTAAGGGGCTCTACCACGATAAGTGGCTCCGCCACCCTTTAAAAAATAATAACTCGGAAAATAATCAATTTTTCAAAAATCCGGTCCACAGAACTGGAGTCGGGGTGCTGTAGTATATATAGAAGCTATTAACTTTATTTATTGTATCTCGCTGTAGTTAGAGATAGAAAATTTGCGAAAAACGGCCACTTTTCGCATGTTTTCTATCTATAACTAAATTGAACTATAATAAACATATGTGATTGCTTCTATATATCCTACAGCACCCCAACACCACTTCTGTGGACCGGATTTTTGAAAAATTGATTATTACCCGAGTTATTATTTTTTTCAGGATGGCGGCGCCACTTAGCATGGTAGAGCCCCTTAAGGGCGAGGAATAAATGATTTTGCCTAACTGACGACAAATGCCGCCTGCCACATTCGCCGGTGCAATCAACAACGACTGTGATCCCCAACCCGTTTGACAAGCGAAGGAATCATTGTAGTATATAACCCGCAGTCCATCCTTATCAAGAGAGAGGTTTTAGTTCATGTGACAAGAGATATATCTCATATCTGTCTGTCAAAGTGACCCGACATAAAGATCTACTATACTATAATATCAGTAGAGCACACCAAAAAACTTTCGTCTTACCACGAAGCGTAAAACCTCTATCATGCTATCCTGGTAGACAGTTATAGACTGTGGTACTCGTATGTATCCTACTAACATTAATATATCGTGTAGTTATCGCGAGGATAGATGTAGGTTTTCTCTCTCGTCTTTGTTACTCTTTCACGCAAAAAGTACCAAATGGATTTTAATGAAACTTTACAATAATATAGCTTATACACATAGGCTATAAATTATAAAGATATAGTGTACATTGTCCAAAATACATGGCGTTACTATATCCACTTTACAATGATTTATTATTGTTTTGACGTAGTTATATCATGTTGGTTTCTCGGCAGACTAGAAGAAAGACTCCAGTAACAAATGTTTTATTACCGTGAGCGAAGCTGCGGGGCGGAAAGCTAGTGGATCTATAAAAACAAAAGCAGTAGGTACCTAAATAAATGCCGTACCAATATCAATATAATTATCCGTAAGAGCGATATCTGCCAACAGAACAATAGGGGTCAATACCACGCCAGCCCCGCGGGAGATCTCCCTGTTTATATTGCGCTCAATCAATGATGGAGAAAATTTGATGGACTTATAATCAGGGCTTTATAATAGTCAATAGTATATATATGGGTTTATTTTCATAAGAGCATGTAATAATATTAAAAGCCTTAATTCAATTTCCACATACATTATGTTAGATAAAATAATAATACATTTCATAATGATTATGGTTGCTTATAAAAATGAATAACATAAAATATAAAGTCACTATTCTCTATTAAGTGCAAATCAAATGATATTTAAATTATTATATAAAGCAGGGTTCCCTTAAAACAACAAATATACCACGTTGCCTAAGTCGTAGTTAGATTGGATGATTTGCCATAATATCATGCCATGCCATTGGCATATTACCTAGGAATTGCTTCATAAATATTGATTTCAGAATTATGTACCTCAAATTGCAAAAACGGAACCCTTACCAATAATGTGTCTGTCCGTCCAAACATCACACCCAATTTAACTATTTCTATTCATACTACATTTATTTTTACGTAGGTAACAGGCTTATCCAATCTGAATAGAATTTGTAGAATTAAATTTACTAGTATTGCAAACCACACTTAAAACCACACTTTAGTATATTTTAAACTAGCGACCGCCCCGGCTTCGCACAGGAAAATGGTTATTGTGAGTTATCCCTAAGTATATTATGCATGTATTATACATATAAACCTTCCTCTTGAATCACTCTATCTATAAAAAGAAACCGCATCAAAATCCGTTGCGTAGTTTTAAAGATTTAAGCATGCATAGGGATATAGGGACAGAGAAAGCGACTTTGTTTTATACTATGTAGTGATACACCATTCTAGTAAAGTGCATTGAAAAGTAAATATCTTAATTACTTCCTACAGACTCAGCAACAGTTTTCCAAAGTAGGTAGGTTTTATACTCGTATTTATAATAGCAATCTCGTCGTAAGTCGTCCCTACAGTTCCCTCTACATTACCTAATGAATTACACAACACACAGACGCACATACAAGACGGCCGTCTTTACTCGTAATGTCTGCCGCAGGACATTGAAGCTTAGTCGCTAATGTAATGGGTCCTCTACACATTGTGTAAAATAATATACCTAATGGAAGTTTACTTGAAACTGAGACTTAGGCGAAGCTATGTGAGCTTACAGAATTAGGCAGGGAAGATTTCAGAAGTTCTGTAAGTAAACTGTTTTTGTTTTTGTACAAAGGTATCATCATGTCATACCTATAAGCCGATATAGGAGAAAAAGTTAATCCAATGACCGTTTGTTGGCCTTTAGATTCTAAAGACTCGATCACATAGAAATCGGGCGGTCGAGACGGCCGCAACGCGTCGCTGTGTGTAAAAAATCGTAACGAAAAGGATAATAATGAATAGATAAGATACACGATAGATAATTAAAGATACACGAGACGTGTTTTCAGCCCAGGTCAGCTCAGTCCCGCTTTATGTGTGCCGGAGCCTTTAAACTAACCGCAGTTTTATTTTTTCTATACTCGTCAAGGGCAAACATATTGTTCTAAGACTTCGGATAGCGGGTAAAAGGTTAAATAGGTACTAAACATTTTGCCCTCTGTCTGGAATTCTACACCAATAATTGCATCTTGAAGAGATTCTTAGCCTTTGACACTAAAATATGCATTGAATAAAGCTTTTCCGTTCTTTTTTACTACTTCTATTTCATATCGATAACTTATCAAAAATAAAATATAAAAATACTCAAACAATATATTACAAATACTCAGTTTATTGCAAATAGAGGGAAATAGGACCATAAATAAAACATAGCAGACTGGCAGTCCTGGTCACTTTTTCCTGCCTTAAAAGTACTAAAGGAAATCAGTACAATGCACTGTTTTAGACGAAAAAAATTAGACGAGTTGCCATTATATTTAGGTATATGATATTGTATTGTAAAGGAAAAGTACAAAAACCTCTATCAGTCCAGTAATTTAGGAGAAAATATGTAATAGCCAACCTTGGACAGTTTGTTCCAAGGAATTTATTAGATTTGACGTCGAAAAATTATATTGTAAAACTTACTTTGAATTAAAATCGATTGATTATCTGAATTCATTTTCCAGTGATATCTCAAATTATAACAACAGTGAAAACAGTAACAAAATCGACTGAATGACTACTGAGTGAGATATACAATTTATAAGCGAATCTGTGTCTCTGTAAAAATCTTTTGTATAAAAATAACTAGCGACCCGCCCCGGCTTCGCACAGGAAAATGGTTATTGTGGGTTAACTCTAAGTATATTATGCATGTATTAGGTATACATATAAACCTTCCTCTTGAATCACTCTATATATTAAACGAAAACCGCATCAAATTCCGTTGCGTAGTTTTAAAGATTGAAGCATACATAGGGATTAGGGACAAAGAAAGCGACTTTGTTTTATACTATGCAGACATGTCCAGTGACGTCATTGTACATCTTGGATCTCTCTTTAACACCGAAATATAACCAATAATAATCAGATCGTCACAGCCAATACTTAATACGAACTCACAATGTGAATGACCTTTTGTTTGACCCCCGTTTGTCAAGCGATACAGGACAGATGACGAATGGCGCGTAAACTATGTCCACTCATACATAAACATGGCCGCCGCATTAGATCCTGGTGATCCTGACTAATAGATCGTAGCGCTGGCAGGCACGGGTTTATGAGGGACGTGTGTGGAGGATATTCTGATTACTGGCTGATTTTACTGTGTTATAAAGGCTAGTTGAAAAAGGAACGGATTTAAACTATTCTGAGATGATGCTATATTCGGAGGGCTGAAAGAATGCCTATGTAATAATGGTCTTATTGCGGCTGTTTATCGGTAATTTTTACTCCCATCGATTTAATAAAAAGACCACGAAAATTAAAAAAACAAAAACTTTAATACTGTGATTAAGTCCAAATTAGCTTGATTCGTTTAATAATTTCCTCATCTTAAGTGAGTCGGAGTATTTCAAGACAAAAGAAAAAAGAAATTTTTCGTTTTGAACGTTAAATATTTAGTAAATATTTAAACTTTTGGGTAATTGCTTGATTAGGAAAACAGTGCATTTGACCCCGTATGGTTCTTATCCTTTTATTTTCCTTCAACTATGGGAAGAGTGTACTGTATCGATTTATGCTTCAGGCCAATTAAAAATATTCTCATATAGAAAATGACCAAAATTTTCAAAGATCAGTTTCATAAAATCACTTTATGGTTCAACAAACTTTTACCTACATATTTATTCTCCGTGTAAAACGTAGGCCAAGTTGTGCATCGCTGGGACTGTAAACCGGGGCGTTTCACGCCAAGTTCTGCAGCGTTAAGCGCCAACTTCGCACTGAAACTTTCCCACTGTGCACCTAGATAATAATACTATCTTTTTGGAGCTTCTCCCTTTGCAACACGTGTCATATTCGCGTGAGCCAGCCTAGGGAACCATAACATAAATCTTGCAACGCTCGCGATGTGTCTAGCTCTGAAATAAATTTGTTTTTGCACGATTTTAAAGTTTTATGTTTTCAGATTGCATTCGTGACCTGTTTTTGTAAAATTGCTTTTAGTGCATTATGGAGAATATTCAAAAGGCAAACTGCTGAACTTATTTTCGGCACATACCTGTAAGAACTTACCAACTGGATTAACTTTTAGAGTGCCAGAAAATACAGTCATGGTTTTTTTGGGGAAAACAACGATATAGAAAGACGGGGAGTAGGGTTTTATATATAATTTACCCAAACATTTGTCAAACGTGGTGTTAGTTTGTATTCTCGTTAAGTCTGTTTAGCCAGTCCGGTGAAGCTTAAAAAACCAATAAAGCATACGCCAATTTCGCGACACGAAAATAAAGCAATTTAAAAACATGCTCTATCGAGAGAGCCTAGACAGCCTAGAGTTCAGCTCACCGTTTTACGTATACAAACGTGTGTTAAACTCGTCGTGTCGCTTACTCCAACCCTTGACAATAACATTCTATATACTCCGACGCTTTCGCTGCCATAAAAGCGTTGCAACAGTATTTCACAGTACGGCACAGCAAATTATTAACAGTAACTGTACTGTGGTATGTAACGTCCGTCACATAAGGACCGCTGGACTTATTTAATTACGAACAATAAATTTATGCCCGCAGTGCATTCCTTTCTACACTATGCATGGAGCCCACAGTGTATTACTTTCTACATAGACGCCGACAAACGTGGTTTGAAATCTTAATAATGCATCCCCGTTAGTATTTATGAAGGTTGTAATAAATAGCAGTAGTTAAATTAATGAAAACATTAATGTTTTATGTTACAAGTTTACAATCGCTTAGTGCTGGCTATGGCACTAGGAAATGCCTTGCAACATTTTTTCGGAATAAACAAAGATTACGACACAAAAGTTTAAAAATAAAAAATATATTTTTAGTCAGGTTAAAAAATTCTGGCCTGGTATAATTTTCAGCCGACCTTATCACTATAATCACTGCCTCTGTTTAAAACCAAACATTGTTAGTTTAAGTTGTGTTGCTATTGGCAAATAAACTAGTTAATCTAATGCCATTAATAAAGCTCTAACCGGTACAAGTTTAAGGGAATTGACGGCCCCTAGGTGCCCGTAGCCTATTTGGTAAACGCCTGCCTTCGAAGCACAGAGTCGTGGATTCGAACAAACGTTCGAGTGACGAGCACTTGTTCTAGAACACAAAAATGTCTGGAACTACAAGCCCAAGTAGTTTTTAGTACCTGGTCATTTTGATGATTGGTCATTTTTATGATTGGAAATTTTTCGACCATCGGTCATTACAAAGTTTTTTTCATGTTTGGACATTAGTCGCGCAAAGACGCTTGTCTTGTGTCTAAATGTTGTGTATTTCTAGAAGTATGTATTTATCTATAATGTATGTATACATTGTATACCAGCTGCCTGATAACAGGGCATGACTAATTTCAATGCCATTGATTTGCTGCATAATTGTAGAGAAAGATAAAATGACTTGAGAATATTTGCATACAATTTTTATAGGTCGTCTCAAAGGGTAAATTCTATCACCTATCAGACTCTTGCAGAATGTATTGTGGCCACATTGTCCGATTCTTCCCTTTTACAATCCCATTCAGACCACTTTTTCTGCTCACGGGGTCCGCGTGACTTTACAAATCAAATATATTTTATTGCACATAAAATAAAACACATTTACGAACAGAGGAAGGAAAAGTTGAAGAATAGTGGCTGTATCATTTTATTTGAACGATATATTTTAGCTGCTATTTGTTTGAAGCCCTCGCGTGTTGCGAGTTTTCTGAACACTATTTATTAGGTATATAAAACAATATTTATCAATCTTTATGCGAGAGTACAACGCAGAAAAATAAAAAGTGGGTTCGCAAAAAGTGAACTGAAGAATATTTTTTTATGACGGGTATCTGATTTAAAGATGTACTTCTCTTGGCCAAACGTGGATTTTGATTCATCTATTAATTTATTTATTACTGATTATTATGATGTATAAGTACTATTTGGATACAGTACCTGATATCCACCTGTATATTTTAATAATTCTGGGATATAACCGGCCATAATGTCTAAACTCTAAGTGGTAATAAATAAAACACTATAAAATCAAAGAAAGCAATTGAGGTTCCGGAAACACTACTATTCGAAGTAAATTATAACAGTTTTTATCTAGAACTTAATATTCAAATCTGGTAGTATAATGAACACGGCAAAGATGACATAAAAGTTAAGGAACACGCAATGCGCCCAGGAAACGGTTTAGGCAACAATTATTTCGAAATTCCGTGAGATAAAGTGAAGAAAAACGAGTATTTTCATCGAAATTATAGTTTGATAAATTGATAGTCGTCCGTCAACTGCGTTCCTCAAGTTGAATGTTAATTTTCTTTACAAGAGAGAATCGTTAAATGAATATCACTTGATGAGACTTTTACTAGGAAATTGCAGGCTAAATCATCTTTGAATCGATTATGTGAAAAATAAAAGATATTCCGTGCTTCGGAAGCACGTAAAGCTTTTGGCCTAGTTACTTTCTACGGATTCAGTCGTTACAAGAGTCATGTCTTATGCCTTAGCTTAGGCCGCTCAATAATTCTGCAACCAGGGGTTTATGAGGTAGCTCAGACGATACGTAAGCAAGGGAGAAATGGAGAAACCTTAGGGTAACAGTGGACTTTTACAGGCGTATGTATATCAGCTGTCTGACACTCATAGTACAGGCTCTGCCTGGATTGGGGTCAGATGGCCGTGTGTGAGAGGTCTCTACATAATATTATTATTTTATTGTAGAATTTTGAACAAGTATAGATACTTAGTTTAAAAAAAACAAGAGTTATAAGCATTATGAATGCACAAATTTCTAAATAAGAAATAATGTATGGCGGGGCAAAGCTGTGGCTTACGAGGTGGCATATAAAATGTGTCAGGGGTTGAGATAGAGCACGGCCCGGACTCGACCGCGCTGAAAAATAGCAGCTGAAACCTGCAGCTGCACGATAACGGAGAGGCGCTTTAACGAGATTAAAACGATACGTCAACTGCTTTTTCATTTTTGCGCAAACAAAATTTGACAAAAATTATATAAAAGACAAAGATATTGACAATATTGTTTGGTCGCAACGGAGCTATTTGTAGTCTGATCAAAACGGAACCAGACTGTGACTAATTTACAGTATGATATATTTTTAATTTGCAATTTATTCAATAACTATTGTGGAGCAGGTTGGTGATATCTTAATATTTATTTAGTTTTTATTTTGATGTTACTTAACAAAATAAAATCTAATGTAACGGTTGCCCTCTAGGCAACTTTTTATTGATACACCCCTAGCTATGTGAATTTATAAGTATTGTAGCATTGGTCATGCCATCCATCACTTTTTCTTGTCGGCCTGACTGCAAGTACATTAAAAAAATGTTTTTCGAGTCATATTTATTTTCGTGGATTGTCTCAGTTTGTTTTTGACATCTTACTGCCCAAGCGCTCATCTGGGTGGGATAGTTCTATTGTAGTGGGGAATTGAGGAAAAGCCCTCTTCCCTCTTTTAAGTTGGTTGTTATTTTTAAAATGATATTATAGTCAAAGTTGTGTGCTAATTAATAAAGAAGGAATGTTTAAAAAGTAAAGCGAATCTATTATTGTTGAGGCTGCCACTAAAACGCTACAGTAGGTATATATTTGTGTATATTCGTAGATTCGTAGCTGTAAAAATTTTCCAACTGCTAGCCTACTACGCTACGTCGTAGCAGCTTACGGATTGTTTTATACTTAAACACTTAAACTACAACTACAACACACAAACCTTACACAGGAAGCATTGAGCAAATTGTAATCACACTAACTTCGATATCTTTGTTGTATTTTCAAATAAAGTCTAAAGTCGATTCGATTCTTTAAAATACAGCAGAATGTGGAGGAAAATCTCAACTAACAACTTAAACTTTAAAGCGCAGGTAGTTTTATAAAATATCAAAATTGGTAAGTAGTTTGATACGTCAACAAAACATCTTGACACGCCCTAACGAAAACACGAATAATAATAATGTATTATAAAAGTCAAACTTTCATCATTATTTCTTCACGGCGGCCGTCGAATTTTACACGGAATTGAATTTTATAACATGAAAACTTCCGAATTTTCGAAGAGTCCAATTAGTACAACAATGGGCCTTGTTCTGGCGTAAATTAACAGCCAGTCGGCATTGTTTGAGGACTCACTGAATGAATGAGTGAGCAACTCACCGATGCCCCTTTTGTGAACGAATGAAAATGTTACGGCCAGTTTCATTTCAGTTTTCAGCAGAACACTGTTTGTGGGTAGCAGTTAACATATGGATGTATATGTATACTCATACGTACTACAGACGGGTCATAAAATTAAAAAGCACTAAATCTAAATTGTTTAAACTAAAATTTACAACAAAACACAAGAACACAGGCTTTTTGAACTATCGACTAACTATTGAATAACAAAGAAATGGAGTCTACAATTAGAGATGCTAATATGTTCGGAATTGAGAAAATTTAGTAGATAATTTAATAAAAATATACAGAATTCCTAAAACTCAGAAATATTTCAAAAGAAAGAAATAAATTATTTAAAATAATTAAGATGTTAGCAAGTTGGCTATATGACGTGAAGTAATATCCAATTTGGCACGGACCACAAACACTTATCTGGGTTCAGATGAATTCAAGATCGCGTTCACTTACAAGAAGCTAGTTAATTTACACTCTAATAATGTTAAAGAATCAGGTGCAGTAATATTTGATTTATTTATTTATTTTACTTAAAGGTTTATTGTACACATGGACAAAGGACAATCACATATTTATTGAGGCGACATAACCCTGCTAATTTCTAAAGAAATATCTTACCCATTACATTGTTTTAGTATTCTATATTTAGTGTAAGAGATAGGTTAGAAGTTAGAAAATACTGAAAAGATGTTCGCTCAGTCAACAGCTTGCTTTCAACAAAATTCCCAAAGAATCTATTTCAGGAAACGAAAAAAAGAACTACATCAATAAAGTCAATTTAATCAGGCAGTTTTTATATGAAGAATATAAATAAACTGGAAAGTAATTTCAATCAATCGGACTATATAGCCTTTTTTTTTGTTTTGTAAAAGTAGGAGGAATTTTCAATATGACAGTAAAATGTGAGATAATCTCTTATCAGAATACCTAGCGCTGCCGGGTCTGAAAGCTTGTATCCGTATTTTCAATAATCTGTAAGCAAAAGCAAAGTTCCCTATTCCCTATTATTACCCTCTTCATCCACGAATAAGGTAAGTAATGAAATATAAAAACATTTTTACATAAAGGGGAGAGTTCCAGGGCAGATTAGATGGATGCCTTAAGCCTTCCGATGTTGGCACGGTATGGCTGCTAGAGGAAATGAATTTAAAAATTTTCACTCTTGCACTCGCTTCGCACTCCACTGACACCAAATTGGATAAAAGTCCTATTTAATTCATAGCTAAAATGTCCTATAGCTTTACTTCATAGCCTTTATATTATAGAAACCGTATATTGTATTGCTTTTATATACTGTGATTGATTAATGACATGATCATGACTATATTTTTAACTTAAGTCAGGCAATGGATTAAATATGCTAATTATAGGTATTTTAACATAAAAAAAAACTATTTTTTACAGAAAAAGTGGAAGAAAAAGCGCTAAATAACAAAAATAAAAGAACAAGTCAGCATGTATTACCTACGTACATCAACACATAAAACAACAATAAAACGAAGCTAAACACAACAAAACACCCCACGATTTACACGCGAACCTAGATCGATTCTCAGACACAACAATTACCGACAATCCTGGCTTACAAGCAATTTGCAGAAGGAGAAAATGTCTAACAATTGCGAAGCCTAACCAAAGAATAGTAGCTTCAGAAACGTGGGACGAGTTTGCCTATTGCCTACCAATTTCACGTCTGGTACGGTCGGCACAGACAGCCGCGTCTAACTGCCAATACTAGCGATTCTGGAAGGATCCAATGTTCTTTTTTATTTTGTTCTTGTCTTTAATTGCTAAACTAAATAACTAAGTAACTTCGGGGACTTACCTACTTGTATCTAAAAGATTGCCTTAGCCAATACCTAACAGGTTGAAAATGCCTGATTAAGTTCTAAATTATGTTGCATTTGTAACATAATTATTTCATTTTTTATTCACGTCAACTTAAAACTAAAACAAAACACTAAAATTAAACATTAACACAGAGTCACCCTAACATAAAGACCGCCCAGATTCGCTCCCGGAGCAAAGGTGCCCATGACACTGGCTGCGTTGCCGCGCTGAATAGCCACGGACAGACTTTGCACCAGGAATGAACCTGAGCGTTTGTCGAACCCCTTATCCCGCAGCAAGCGCCCAATATCCCTCACAAACACTTTAGCCTCAGCGCACCAAGGGCCACAGGTATTATTTCATACAATAATAAATAAATAAGTTCTTCTGGCAAGTTTATATCACATGTAATCATGTCGTATTTGCTTTCCTGTCTGTTAATTTTTTATAAATATAACATCAATCATTGGTATATATGTTTCTATAAATTGCTTGCTTATCGAGTGGGTTTCGAGGTTAACATACCTCACAAACTCTGGTGTCGGAATTGTTGAGCCGCCTTAGGCTTCTTTATATTAAACATGTTTACGGTCTTTGTCCATCCGTTTGTTAGCGCTAATTTCCTTCGAAAAACAAATATATATTCCTTTGTGGTCTCTTCTTTCGGAAAATGAAGAGAAGCTTACGTTTCTATTTTAGATGATATCCGCAATATTAAGTACACAATTTCAGTTAGAATTTTTACTGTTTTGCAGAATCGCGGTCGTTGCAACGTGACTGCTGCGGGCACGTGCTCTTAATAGCAGTATGGTCTGCAGAAAACGTACACTTTTCTAAGGAAAAAAGTTCGAATAAACGGTAGAAGAGCGCTCCAAATTGCACTCGTATCGCTTCCATACAATACAATGCATATGAATGAGTGTAAAAATGATAATACAAATAGGGGTCCTTTAACAGACTCAAATAACTTGGGTATTTTTTCATATAATGTTTTTAATAGTTTCACGAAAGATTAAAATGTAGAGCAAGCATAGAGACTACTTTTAATTAACAAATCAAATACAACAAATTAAAACAAAATGACAAATGATGGAAAACCGGCAACAAAGAATAATTATTTTCAGCACACTAAAACAAGATGAACAGTAAAAGGTACAAATCACAAAATAAATAATAATAGGTAACGGAAAAAGGAAAAGTACAAAAAAGGTTTGATAGAAAATATTATTAGTACAGAAGAAAACCAGTATTGATAGTACATCTCATTGCAGTCAAACACAAACGTCAAACAACGTACATAATTGAGGAGCTACTCCAGTTTTACGACTACGAAAGATAAAGTAGCTGGTGCATTTTATGTATATCCTTCCCTCCAAACTAGCAAGAAAGAGGGAATCATACTAATCCCGGACACCAAGATTTCTCCGAAGTTTAAAATGTTTGTAAGGATACTTTACAGACCCTATTTCTCGTAATCGTTTTCATTACGTAATTGATCGAATCCGAATCCAAGTGATCTCAGCTTTTATAACCCTCTCAATAAACGATCCCTAATTTACTTTAAGTACGCACGGCTTGATTGGAATTCTAGATCGAAGTCGGAATCAGTTTTAAAGGAACTTTGGCCAACAAGAGGAAACTCCTCGAGCGCTGGTGAGGATCTACTTCCGGAGTGCCTGCGGAGTAATTGGCAAGACGTGGGGTTTTTATTACATGGACATTGTTCTAAAAATGAAGAAATAAATCAAGATGGAACACAGACCAAGGATCATGATCAGAACGAAAAAGTTGAGTGTATTTTGTCGAAAAATATATATTTACATTTAAGGATTACTATAACAAACTTTGCACAACACAACAATGTTAAAAATTAAAAAAAACAATGAAAAACAAAACTAAAATAACAATAAAAACATCCAGTCTAGGTATACTAGATAACTTTACCGAAATCAAAATATTGATGTCTGTTAACGTATTTTACTTCCTTCTTGTATTGCTTCTATCCCTTCTACTAATATTATAAATGCGAAAGTAACTCTGTCTGTCTTTTTGTTACGCTTTCACGCCAAAACCACAGAACCGATTTTAATGATACTTGTTATGGAGATAGAATAGACCTTGGGGACATACATAGGCTACTTTTTACCGCGGTAAATACCTCATTCCTGTTCCAAAAACTGTGAGTGTGTGCGGAGTTTAAGTTAAATGCGAAAGTAACTCTGCCTGTATTTGTTACGATTATTAAATACCACAGGCAGAGGGTCACATAGACTATTTTATTAGGATGGAAAACATTCCACGAGACAAGGCGAAAACTAAAGCGGGCATAGCCGTGAGCGGGCAGCTATATCTTAAAGTCTGAAGCTGGAAACTAAACTATCAGTTCTAGATCTCGCTATAATCTTTAGATAGTTTGACTAAAGGTCGATGTCAGTAAATCTTGATTTGAGACTCCTTCCTAATATACAACTACGCAAATTGAAAACAAGCGAGGAATTTCTACCCCCTCCTTACCACCCTAAAGCCTACCTATTCAAAGGCGATTTCAGGAATGGCAGCTACTTTAGTGTTATTGGTATTGGAAATGCTGTTAATTAAACTGAAGTTGGAGTGCCTATTTACTGAGCTTGTAAATTAATAGAAAGTTCCCGCAAATACAGATAATATTGGTAGAGTTTCTTCAAGGACTTACAATTTACAGAGTTATGGGGCTAAAATGTTAAATTCTTGCCAAATTATACAACACAGTAAACTGTAAGATTTTTGTATAATTGTATGCTATGTACGCTTTTATTGTCATTAACTAAATTAAATGAGTAAGCCTTAATGTCATTCTAAATTGTAAAATGTTTCATATACCTACAACTATGCTTTTAATAAATAAACAAATAAGTTATTTAAGTAATTTGTAATTTATTTTAAAAATCAACAACCTTTAACTTACAGTTGTTAGGAATTTTGTAGATTAAGATACCTGAATTTCAAATCGTGACACATAAAAAAAATACTACGGTAGAATATACTACTAGAGTCCAAGAAATTCTATCGATAGATACTATCCACATCATTCTAAATATTTACAAGCACTCCAACAATACAAACAACGGTCCTTCTCAGCCTAAAATCAAAATACATTCAAACCATTACAAAAGGGACAGAGACTGCTAAAGCAGATTTCATAACCTCTTTAAACTTCCTCAACTATCTCTTAGTATCCAGAGAGGGTCCTACTTCAAAAACCCCAGACCCGGCTTTCATACTATCCAACAGAATGATACGAGTATCTTGAATATCCTGACTATTCCTGACTGTTCCTCGGCGTGCCCCGCGCTCCCTAAAGTGAAGTAATTTTTCAAAAAGCGTTCCCTTTTGCTTGGCTGCTTGTAAAGAATTTGAGTAGATGGCTTCTCTGTAGGACTACCAGTCAGCGGTTATTCAAATTTTATTAAAATTAGACTACGGAAAAAGAAAGAACCATGAAATATTATATAATAGTGTAACATTAAAATTTTGACTGCGAAGACGTTTTTAAAGAAAAAAGTTGCTGCAGATTTTTTTAAATATGGAAGGTCATTCTCAGATGGACTATCTCGGTGGTGTTAAAAAAAAAGATGGAAAACATAGACAATAGGACAAAAAACAATCTTCCGATTGCACTGCATCAGTCATCTAATAAACGAACTGCGCCGGTTGCTTGCGATATCTTTATAATTCTTGCAAGAGATAAAACAAACAAATTGATCACAATACCGGAATTAGTAGTAAAACTTCACTTAACTGTCAATTTGACAGCTAATATCAGTATAGCCAATAATCTGAAAGTTAGAATGTAATGCTCTGTGAACCAAAACGCCCTGCAATTTAAAGATCGTCCCAAACTCAAAGCAGGTGGGTACTAAAGTCCATTTCCGTCTACAAAGGAACTGCAGTTTCCGTCATTTCATTACTTACTTAATGAACGCAAACGCAGGCTCTGGCAATTTGTTAATTATTTTTAACTAGCGACCCGCCCCGGCTCCGCACGGGAAAATGGTTATTGTGGGTTATCTTTAAGCATATTATGCATGTATTATACATATAAACCTTCCTCTTGAATCACTCTATCTATTAAAAAAAACCGCATCAAAATCCGTTGCGTAGTTTTAAAGATTTAAGTGTACAAAGGGAGGGACATAGGGACAGAAAAAGCGACTTTGTTTTATACTATGTAGTGATTACATAAAGGTGAGCTTTGTTGTCGGTTAAATCCTCGTGACTTTGTTGAGGTAAACGTCGTCGTTAGTTTTGTTATAGGTATATTACTCAGAGTACCTACTTGTAGTATTATAATGTTAAGGGCTTATATTTAAATGTACCTATGTCCTACGTTCATCCGGTTCATCGAACCAGTAATATGTACAAAAATAGCGAAAGGTTTATACAAACGTTATCTTCAATAGTTTTCTATCTAATATTCCACCAACCTCGGTCTACACCACGCAGCTGCCCATTCCCATTCCTTGGGTCATTTATTTATGTTAAGTAAGTTAAAACATTTTGTGCAACATTTACAGAATAGTAGCCATTATAACCTTTTAAGGTAGCAACAGACAAGGGTGATGACTTACAGTTACAGCTAGTACTATTTATTAAGAATCTGTGGTTACAATAAACAGGTATATTTATGTTTAATATGCATAATCAACAGAATAACATAATAGTATATAACTTAGTAGAGTTCAAATATCAGCTAAATGAGGGACAGAGCAACACTACTGGCTTGATGTTCTCTGGCTGCACGTTACGAAAAAGCCCAACCTTTGCCATTTCTCACACACAGATTTCACGGGGCCGTTCGCCTTTGAATCTGAAAGCGCCTTGTTGAATAGTATTGGGCTCGGCCGTCACGGCTGGGTTGCGCAGACGCAAGCGTGACGACAGCCACTTCTCATGCTAATTCCGAGGATCGGAGGTCGAGGGAAAGAGAACGCTTTCAATCAGTGGTGGTTATTTTGCTGACTGGAATTCAGGGAGAGGCATTAAAGTACCACAAAAAAGTTGAACACGCGTTGGGCATGTGTCTAAAATATCTTGTATGCTATTTTTTATACCTACTTAGTTTTTTTTTACACAAGAGTTTAATTTTTCGTGGTAGGTAAGTAAGATCCTTAGTAAGTCCTACATAAATGTACCGAAATAGAGGTCGTCGACAAAGATATCTATACTAATATTATAAAGAGGAAAGGTTTGATTGTTTGTTTTTTTGTTTGTTTGTTTGTTTGCATCGAATAGGCTCCGAAACTACTGAACCGATTTCAAAAATTCTTTCACTGTTGGGAAGCTACATTCACCCTGAGTAACATAGGCTATATTTTATTTTCAAAAAATTAGGGATCCTTACTAAAACTTCAATAATGTAACCCAAGGTGTGAAAAAAATACGTAAAATATTCCTAATAATTGAAAATACTCCGAAAGTACTGAACCGATCTTGGTGAAACTTGGCACAAAGTTTGAATAGACCTTAGGAAAGAACATACGCTACAATTTACCGCGGGAAATTTTCTCATTCCCACGGGAAAAATTGTTAAAGCGGGCGGAGTTGGCACAAAGATAGAATAGACCTTGCGGAAGAACATAGGCTAACTTTTACCGCGGGAAAATTCCTCATTCCCACGGGAAAAACTATTAACGCGTGCGGAGCCGCGGCGGGAAGCTAGTTCATAATAACTTAGAAAACACAGAATTGAAAAACATGAGGTACATAACATGTAAGCCTAATTTTCAGGGCTGCTTAAGGGCACGGAAATGTCAATAATTTAGTTCCAAATTAAAATGCTTTACTTTTTTTATTAATCACATACTTATTAGATGAACTTTACTTTTTTATTTACCTACTCGAATATCCTAGTTTCAACGTTCTTAGTGCCCAGTTCCAACCTTGTATTGCACACATAAATTCTACTGCAAATATGTATACGCATGGTTGGACAAAGGCCGAATTTGAAATCCAACGACATTCAGGCACGCACTGTCTGGGAATCTTTGTCATGCTAATTCAACTTGGAATACGTATTTATAACCACAGAACAGAATACATCTATAGCGTAGATTTAGGTGAGTTACAGTACGATAGTTGCAACCATCTGATAATTATTTGTCTAGGTAAACAATTATATGCCGACTCATAATTGTAAGCAGCTAATTATAGCTATACCACTCACATCGCTTTATTACCTATTTTACTAGACTGAGAATTTAGGCATATAAATTATGAGACCTAACCTTACGGCGGCCTCATTATATTTATTAATAGCTTGCTTACAACTATGATTTGTTGTATTATTAATACAATAACGATTAATTATACTTGCGTGATTTCTACACACTTTCCTTTCCTTTGTTCATTAAAGGTATATATATAAATGCCTATTCACATATTTTATATAATTTAATAATCTAAGCTTCTATAAGAGTTTATTAGAGCCCCTCTGTGGGGACATTTATGAGCTGTTAATAATTAATGAATTTTCCGGGAGGGAGTATAATAAACTGTTTGCTATAAGATTGTTATAAACATGTTATAGTATAAAACAGTAACAAGTCACGTAAAACATAAAAGTTGACACAAATAGGTCACTTAAAAGTCGGCAAAGTTAATGACTGGTTATTTTTTTGTTTGAGAATTCAATTATCGCATTGCAGCTTTCTCCTCGATCATAAAAACAATGTTCTGCGTTAACTGGAACGGTATAATTCGCGGTAAAGGCGTTCTCCCACGTTCGCGTGTATTGTAATGTTACAGCGCCGAGCGTTACACCAAAGTGAGCAAAGAGAACCGAACAATACAGTGCGCAGCCTGTGATGATACAATCCACATACAATCTTTATCTTTTTGATACAACTCGATCCCTTATTATCCCTTATTATTAAGTGTGATGATCCCTTGACCATTTTCTAATAATTTAAGAGATTAATATATAAATAATTGTACTGTTATACAATTATTGCAGCGTGCAGCGAACACTTTTTCTGGCATATTGTGGAAACATGTCAACATTGAATTTTAGTTATTTCATAACAATACTGTAACGTAATGCTCAAAACGGATTCTGAAATGTTACTGTGGCGGCACGACACATACTACGTCATTATTGAAGAGCGACCAACTAGAAGTCGAGGCCTGAAACGCGCTATCAGAATTTTCGCAAGACATTGAACAAATACAAGTTCCAACGAAGTACAGTTGGACCGCGGTCACCGGGCTCACCACCATGCCCGGCGGAAGATCTTCACTTTGCCTTCCACATTACATTACAATAAAATAATAACAGCAGTTGAAGTGGCTTCTAGGCTGCAAACAAATGATCTACCATCTCTGACGAGCATAGAAGAACATGTCAACATCTTAATTGTACTTTTCCGAATAGAATTACAGCCGAATGTTAGCGGTGTGAAAGAACCTTTAATTTACGTTGATCCATTCGTTTCATTATAGCGGTATAATAAGGACATTGACGAAAGCTCTTGTTAGCCGATTCCAAGAAACACCCCTTGTTATCGAGATAAAATAAAATCTCCCGTTTCAATGCCCCCGTGAAAAATTCTCATAATATGAATTATGGAGTAAATATTTAACAGTTCATTGTTCGCAAAGATACCAACTTTTTTTTCGACTCGATGGTTTTCCAGCTTTCAAAGTAAGTAAATAAGATCCAATTCAATAATATGGGGATAATAAATAAATTAGCAATGAAATGTAGTTAGGTATAACTAGTATTTAGGTGCAACTTAATATGTATAGCATCACAACATTAGCTGAATAAATGGTTTTTCTTTCTTTCTTTAGTTCATTCCTCACAAAAGCAGAATCGAATGAAAAACACTCATAAAATATTTATAAGTAAGTACCTACCTATTGGCATGTATTTTGAAAAGAAAAAGTGATGTGTGAATTATATAGACATATATTATTTTATAAGTTTCAATACCTACACAAATTTAAAAAATACATACATATTTATATATGTCCCTACCATACGTTTTATATACGTACTACTACAGACTGGCACTCAGACGTCGTTTAATTTAACTTTAAAAGCTGCAATCTCCGACTTCAAATCACAGCAATAGGAACTATAATAAAGAGAAAGGTTCCCAATATTGTTAGCCAATAGCCGTAGGAGTCGGACGGAAGACTTTACTGTAATAAGCTGTAGCGAGGCAGGTCACGCCGCGCTCCCACTCGGTACTGTTTCCATATCCTAGCTCCCATATATCCTGAGTGCAGGAGTGGACCGCGGAAAACTGGTAAGTATTACTCGTAATAATGACGGGGAAATGTATAAAATAAGAAATCAAATTATCAAAATTAAACTATTAATAAGGTTATATGTAAAGTAAGTAATAATCTAGTTACACAATACCGAGTTAGGCAAGGTAATGCAACAAAACCAATTGGCTAAAATGAACAAATAATTAGCTTAGTAGCTGCATATGAATAAGCCTATATGTTACTAAAAGTTTAATATAATGACAAAAAAATTGGTAGAGCTGAACTAAACATCTTTGTAAGACTTAGATAAAATAGTGTTGACATTATTACAAAACAGTTCAGTTAAAAAAATTACTCAACTAGATTTGGTTAAGTACATATTGCTTTAGTAGGTAGTGTAGTCACTTTTTCTGTGTTATATGTAGACAAAAGTTTAGCTATACATAATAAAAGTTTTTTTTTTTCAGTGTGTATAAAACCGATTGAGGGAGGAGAAATATACTTGACTCAAAGAACTCAAACATAGATACAAACATTACAAAACTTGGCAAAACGGCTGTACAAGGATATGACCGTTGAGGGATGTGGGCGTTCGCGGAATAGGACATCGGCACCGGATTGAAGTATAAGGCTAGCATGAAGCACCGTGACAAGCAATTATCTCACATTTATCTGTCAAAAAGCTGCGAGAAACTCGCCACGAAATATCTTCCTATTGGAAAAGAGTAAACGCATGACAAAACTATGTCTGTCAGGCGTTAAACTTCATGATAGCCCCTTGGTGCAATTTAGTAAGAAAGTCAAATACCGACTAATGTGTGCGGCATAAAATAGATATTTTTAACCCTCGACGAAAAAGAGAGGTGTTATTAGTTTGAATTGTGTGTCTGTCTGTCTGTCTGTGGCATCGTAGCTCCGAAACGGATACGCCGATTTTGATCTGGTTTATTTTTGTTTGCAAGGCTACACAATCGAGATTGTTCTTAGTTATGATCCAAAAAAATATCTTCAACCATTTGAAGATTATCAAGTCTTTTTTGTTTGCAAGGCTACACAATCGAGATTGTTCTTAGTTATGATCCAAAAAAATATCTTCAACCATTTGAAGATTATCAAGTCTTTTCTAGTTGTTGAAAGGATCAAGTAACGGAATTGTAGTGGGGGTTTTTAATTTTTTTTATTATTGTTATTAATTAAACAAGCTAGGTGACATACATCAACAGCTGTTCGACATATTACTTTGCATCACAACCACTGAAAACAAATCTTAAAGCTTTAAGTACATGTTTAAAGTCTAACTAAACGTCCCTAGTTTGGTACCTGTCCCCATGAATGATTCACGGGCAGTGCGTTGGCTAATAACACCGGCTGTCGACCGTACGGAACCAATTTGTAGTGAGGGCAGCTAATTTGCCTGTAATATACAAACCATTACCGATTTTATGCCTAATGAAGTACTAATTGTAACCTCACTGACTACGATCTTCTATGTGTTCCGATATATTCATATGTTCTTTATCAGAATTTATTGTAGGTAAGTCTCAATTTTTACTTGTCCAAAATTTCATAATTTTGTATTGTAATGTCCGTGACAGTGTGTTTTGGTTCAGACTGTAAACTTGCACTGTTTTAGAATAAATAAATAAATAAAATGTAAAATAATAAAAAAAAAAACATTAATTAAAAATTTTTGAATAGTTACCCCCGCCCCAAAACCGTTACTTGATGCTTAATATTATCTCATTGCTATTATGACAGTAAATTCAATTCAGGCAATTTGCTCTCTTACTTCAAACTAACAGATGTGACGAGCGACCCCCGCATAGGGTCAACGACCTCGGTGCAACCGATAAAAAAATGTTAATAATTTGTCAGATGTTTCCTTTTAATGTGACTTTCCCCTGTATTTAAATACTAATTAAATGTCTTTATAAAGGTAAATAATTTGTAAGCGTTATTGGAGAATAAATCCTATTAATATTATAAATAATGTACTCGTATCTCACAAACTTTCACGTATGTATGATAGATGGATGTTTGTTCTTACACGCAAAAACTACTGAATGGTTTTAATAAAACTTTACAGTAATATAGTTTATACATCAAAATAACATATAGGCTATCTTTTACCGCGGGAAAATTCCTAATTCTCACTGGTAGAAAGTTAGTAAATGATATACGTAATGTACTAGCTGGACAGGTAGGTAGCTGTCAGCCCGCGTTGTTTTTAAACTTTTCCCGTGGGAATGAGATATTTTCCCGCGGTAAGAAGTAGTCTACGCCACTCTCCAGCCCTCGATCTATAACTGTGTAAATCAGGTCAATCCGATAGTTTATTTCAGAACGAAAAGAGGACAAACAAACAAACCAACTTTTGCATTTATAATATGTATTAGTATGAATACTTAGGAAACTATATATTTTAATAATATATTTAAGTAGAGTTCCAATAAGCGCTGACTAATATAATTACATAAGCATTATTTGTGTTATCGAATATATAAATCACAGCTTACTAATTGACTAATAATATACGCAAAACAGTCAGTAATGCAATTAATTTATTGCGAAATGTATTTATAGCTGCTATAGAAGTAAATTAGGTTGATTTAGTACTAATTCAATTTTACTATCGTTTTGTTGTTGGCATAACCTAGTTTTATGAACAGTCAAATCATGACATATCGCGGATTTATGACTATGAGAAGTCTAATAAATTAATGTGACCATAATTCATCCCGTCATATGGGTATAATTATAAAAAAAACGTAAAAAGTAGGTAATGGGTTTAGTTTTTTTTCCGCGGGCAATAATATAGAATGTAGCGTATCGAATGGTTTCGATTATATAATTAATCAGATAATTAGATGATTTACAATAGCCTTCTCAATTATATTACCAAACGAAGATATATACTCTAATAAATAATAAAATCGAAGATCATTTGTTCATTTTAGTATAAAATACGATAGTACTCATTTTTTCTATTACGAATCACAAGTGTTCGTAATAGTACGACCGAATACTAGGTCATCTAAATATAACACAATTTGCGATATACGCGTTCACAGTTACTATTGAACACACACTCACTCACTACACTACAAAATATTATTGATAGATGAGCGCCGTATTTTAAAAACAGCTATCTTGTTGAAGCGGTCTTTAAACAAACACTATATTCTTAGATTTCAATTATATTTGAAGCAACGGTTTTGTAGAATTATAATGGCATCAATCTTCACATTACCGCTCTGTCATTGAAAAGCAACACGCTTTTATGTTTTTACTTCTGAAAATAATTTATAGTTCCTTCAACAAAAAAATATTATTCGTCATCATAAATTTTGGTTTCTTTCAGTACTAAGACTTGCACTGTCATATTTAAAAATTAACTCTACAATCCTACTGAACATACGAATCTCGTAGAAAGTATTTTGGTCCAAAAATTTATAGATTTGTTGACTTTTTGAATTTTCTTTTTTTATTAAAGATTTACAAAATATTTTAAAGTCGACTTAATCACTACATAGTATAAAATAAAGTCGCTTTCTCCGTCCCTATGTCCCTATGTCCCTATGTCCCTATGTCCCTTTGTACGCTTAAATCTTTAAAACTACGCAACGGATTTTGATGCGGTTTTTTTTAATAGATAGAGTGATTCAAGAGGAAGGTTTATATGTATAATACATGCATAATATACTGAAGGATAACCCACAATAACCATTTTCCCGTGCGGAGCCGGGGCGGGTCGCTAGTAAAATAATAAAAATATAATATAAAAATTCGGCAAACTGAGACAAAACTAATGAATAAATTTTAGTATAATAATTAGTATTTACCTTAGAGCAACCTTCCGTACCGGAAAGGCCCGCGTTGCTCTAACTTAGAGTCTAAGGTATTTACTAGTTAAAACCAAGTGGACCTAAGAATGTAGCAGAATGGGGAATCACAGATATAACCTTTAAGTTAGAAATGCTTGAGATTAGAATTGAAGATAAGATTTACTGAATAAATAACGTAAGACAACTGGCCTTTAGAAACGTAGAATATAGGTATGTCTTTAATATTTTTGTCGAAATCTCAAACAAAGTGACGAAAATAGCCAAGATCGCTTAAAATGAGGTCTAATTTCTGCAACATTAAATCTAGCACTGGCTATGAAATCAGTTTAGTTGATAGTAAGCAAAACCGACTATAATCCGGTGAAGCTACATTACTTGATTTTGCGAGTAGGTGCATAAATGCCAAAATAATTTAGTACAAAATTGAATTAATAGAAATCCAACACGGTATTGAAATTCTTGGAAGAGACCAAGTATAAATCCTAAAGCTTTATAACCTCAACCTTCACAAAAAGCCTGACATCAAACTAATTAAAATTGACTTCCAAGTATTACTGCCTGTCTCCTTTATTAATTGCCTATTAATGTACAAAATGTTTGCGATGCCTTTTCATGTCAAGTGGTTTTTACTGCTCACACTTGAAGTTTGAAGGCTTCGACCCCGCAAAGGGGCTAAATATTTTAACAAACTCCGTATCAAAATGATCAAACATTAAATTGTACGCAAGCATCCACATTATCGAAAACATAATTTAGAAGTACCTACCTACCGACAAGACATCTACAAAAAAATTAAACATGAAAACCTTGTTCGATAAATATATTCTTGTAATAATCCATATTTTACGTATCGCCGTACATTCTGTTTTATTAACACTTACTTTCTTTATTGATTTGGATATGTAGAGCCCCCATAAAGTGCGGTGACATTTTATGGTTTCATTTCCAATATTACGGTTTCTGTATGATTATCATAATACATTGTAAGAAACAGTAAAGTTTTAATATCAATAACCAAAAAGATCGAAACAGCATCCTCGTTTGTTGATGGCTCTAATTTGCGTTCATTATCTTTTAGCGCAGCTCTTATTACCATACAAAATTATGCTAACTACATGCCGGCCCGAAAATAGCGAAATCCGAACAGTGCAGTGCCGCAATCAACGGCATCATTATTGCTGCATCAGTAATGATAAGAGCAGAATCGAACCGATCGTATCCCTCAAGGCTCATTAGACCGAACCCCAACGTTATAAAGGGAGAGACAACAACACAAATAAACAAAAGCTCTTAATAGAAACGCTGTCATGGAAATACGCCGAAAAAAACTGTTCAAAAAAGTTTCCAAAATACAAACCGACGCAATTTGACTGTCACATCCTCAAAGTTCACACTCAGACATACAAAAATTCACCACCACTGTTGAGTTGTCAGTAAAAAAATTTGCACGCATGTCGAATGGATCGTGCGGAACTAGCACGAAAAATACCGCAACGCGATGGGCACGAACGATGCCGAATATTCCCGAACACCCAGAATAGGGAGACACGAGCGATCAGGCCGGCAGCCGGAGCGGCACTGCGGACGCCGGCCGGCCGCGTGTACGGCATTCCGACCCAGAACCTACAAGTCCTAACTCACAACCCCTAGGTATCTCATATACACTCTAGAAACATCTCGCAAAGCTTAAATTCCAGTAAGAGGAACACCAATCAATGTTCACAGGACAACAGAACAGACTCGCCATCACCACTCCCGTCACACCAAAATTCGCGTTTTTACCACTTGCAAATTGATTGAGAACGCGATATCATTTATAAACAAATCGTCGTATTAACTGTCGTTGCACTCTCGGATTTCATTAACCGGCAGAAATATTGAAATGAAGATTCCGCTTTGTCGGTTCCTGCAGACTTAATAGCCTCCAGCCATAAATACACATTTAAAATGACGTCCGCGTAATAACAAGAAAGTTACCGTAATGAAATCTAATATCTTCCCGACAGCTTTTGCATAGTTTCGCTGGCATTAACAATAACAGCGTCGAGGTAAGCACGACACAAATTCGTCGAGTTTATGCCTGCTCCACTTTCTACATTAACATGTAAATAGCCAAGGGCATGTCCTAAAACCAGTTGAGTGGACATCTGCAGGGAGCCAGCAGATCGTAATATCGCAAGCTGCGTAAAGGGCGGACCTGATTTGCCCACACGCGCGCAAGCCCACATTTCTAAACCAGTTTGGTGCAAAACTGTCAATGTCGCTGAGTGCCAGCGATTATGCGAGATGATAACAGTTTAAGAGAATTCTTCGGCCTTTATAAACATACAAATTGATAGTAAGTCAATGATTAATTGGTCGGTCACTGCTGATAATTCTGCACCAAGTGTGGGTTTAATATGTGCTCAATCATATACGTTTCGACAAAAATAAACAGTCAGAATGAATGAAAGAGTCATAATATTTTTTACAGCTCTCAAGACAACACAACTTGATGCGTTAATGCCATTTAGAAGATTGAATCATGATGATGATGATGATCCTTCCGACCGTAATTTCGGTCGATTGAATCATATGTCTTCATCAAAGGGGTTCGTATCAGAAGATTTAGCTTCAATAAAAAAAATTGGTTCTTATTTCGATGTAATACCATCGAACATGCAGAGGTGACCGTATCGCGTTCCAGAGCTGCAGCCGATCGGAACTGCTCCCGTTGCTGTGACCGAGACGGGTTGAGTTACTGAGACAGGGGTTTGCGGCTATTTTGCACCACTTGCATTCCACAGACGGGTGATATCTGAGAGAGTTCGATTTAGAATCGATGGTTAAATAGACAATGACAAAAAAGAAGACTTTCTTGAAGTGTGCAATATTAGAACACGTCGTCCACATACAAACGAGACCAATTCAATGCAACTGTTCTACAAATTATTGTCTGCTACGAAAATGTATAGTCTAACAACAACATTTTTCGATTAAACGTTCGAAAACTTAAATACTGAAACCAAGGAAATACCGCTCCTACCAATTTTGATAACTGTCAAGACCGCACACAAAAAGCTCCCGACATTTTGCAGCCAGATGAAAATTCCACGAACACGTTAACCGCAATTGCGATTGTGGCGGAATTTAAAACGATGTCATCCGGGAATGGCACACAAAAGGCTGGAGCGGTGGTAACTCTACTCTCATCAGCCGTTTTGTTCTACGGCCAGTGACGGAGAAATCCTGATTCACTGACACGAATATTTTTAATGGATTCGCTTTATAAAATGATGCTGAAAATTTAACTATAACGTGAACAGATTACTATTGAATCTAGGACGCATTATCAACACGAAAATGGTAGGTACCTATACAAACGATGATTCATAATAAGATGGGCTACTTCTGTTAAAAAAAAGTAGAAGTAAAGGATGGCGGCGGCGAGGAGAGCTTTAAAAACTGAATTGTTTATAGATCTTAAGATTCAGGACTTATACGAGAAAAACTTAAAATCAGTAGGTAACATAGATGCAAACGCACAAATCCTAAATATCTTTAAATATTTTTTGCTAGAGTACAAAACAAGGCTACAGAAATAATGGCGACAAGAGCGTTCCGGTGTACGCGTTTCACGTTCATGGGAAATTTTAGCTGAACTACTGAATTCCCTTTACACTTCATAAAAATCCATTGGAGTACGTTCCTTATTACGCAGTTGCATTGAATAAAAATTCCAGTAAACTTAAAAAGTGTTTTGTTAAAGATAATACGTCAGCAGTGGACGATTAGTTTGTTATGATAAGTGGTTTAGATAATGTGGAGTTTATTATGATACGTGGTTAGATAATATGCAGGCGCCGCGCCGGTTAATCTTATCTGAAAGGTCCTTTATAAATATTTGTGGGCCAAACACCAATTTGTTTGGAATATGGATGCATAATGCATTATGGTGTCAATGCCTAAGTATTTGATCACTTGATAAATTGCATCTGCCTTAAAATATACGTTTGTAACAAAGAAAACGAATGCGAATTACAAAAAAAAAGTAAATTTTATTAGTAGGAAGACATTTTTATTTTTCAACGCGTTCCAAAGTTTTATAAGATAAACAGAATAAGTCTTCTATGCCTTCTATAAGATGATGAGATTTCACACAGTTATAAAGTAACGTCTCCATTGTAAATAAACGGTCCAGAATTGAGGTTTTAAAAACGTGTGAGCACTAAGACGAGGCATTGTTAAGTGCAACTGTTACTGTAGATCCAGGTATCAAGTGAGTAAACACTATTATAGTGATTAATTAATCTGTAGCAGTTATATTACCTTTTTGTCTTATTTATCATGAGATAATCTCTGTTAATACGGTTATAATGACTTATTTACTAAAAAAGCTATTAAACGGTTAGTCAAGAAGCTAATTTAAGTCATTGTCAGACTTCTTATCCGTTGCTCTGCAGATGAATAAGAGCCCGTCCCCATGGCAGGTACTTTTATTAAACATCAGTGTTTAATAAAAGTCCGGTGAAGCTTGATTGGTCGTACCTATTCGACACAAGCGTAGGTCAATTAAAAAAAACTTAGATACATCTGTATCTATTTTACTAGCGGCTCTGTGAGCTATGGACTTCGTGAATAAGTCAACGTAAAAAAACAGAAAGCATGCATACATATTACACACACCATCATCATTTTGGAATGTGTCCGTCCACACACCATCATCATCATTTAAGCATGTATCCGTCACACTGGACAGGCTTCCCCCAAGGATTCTCACAACGGTAGGTCCTGCTTGGTCCGCATCCAGCGGCTTCCCGCGACCCTCACCTGATGGTCGGTCCACCTTATGTGTGTGGGACGCGTTTCAGCACGCGGCGCGACCACCATTCTAGACCTTTTCACACATTCAGTAATAATTTTGTCTTCTTCCGGTACATCTCTGTATGTATTTGATAAAAACAACCGGAATTATCAAAAGCCTGCTACAGAAAGATTCCAATTCAAACAATACTTTTTTGTTTCGTTGAATACTTGATACAACCGCTACTTAAATTAGATTGAAGTGACAATGAAAACAGATAAAGTAGGATAGAAATGGCCGGGCATTGTTGTTCAGTAAATCTAAAGATAGAAATCCAAAGACTTGTTCTGTTTTTGTAGTGTCAAGTGCAAATTCATTTTCTTATTAAACGCACATAAGAACGATGTTAAGTCCTGAGTGTACGGTTGACCAAAAAATGCGTCACTAACCTAAGGCCATAAGTCGTTTATCAATTTTAAAGATTATTTTCGCTTGCACAACTAATAATTTAATTGAATATAACTTCGAATCGAGATTGATAAACCACTTTCTTGGCCTACTACGCAAGGTAAGGATAGGATTTTTTACATAAGTCTGCCAGCCTCCCAGACCAGTGGCCTAGAAATCAACTGGACTAGTTTTCTAAACACTGGCCATACGGAGCCGCCATAAAATCGTGGTATAATGAGATGTATAATGCCATATAATTATAGGGAGTAGGTAGGTACAGTTATATAGAAATATCACTCAATCTGCAGAGGTTTATCTTGGAGAGGCTGCGCGCAGCGGGAAAAAAATTCCTTACGAAATTGGCATTATTAATGTAAAAAACAAAACACTTCGGAATTTCACCGGTTACATTAAATACCAAAATTGCACCATCCATTATCCATTACCAATTTTTGAACTTTGTCGGTGAATCTTATTATTTTATTAAAACTTATAAAAATCCGTATCATCCAACTTAAAAAAAAACATGCCGGAAGTGTCCACTAATATAAACATTGTTTCGTTTATACTTTTAAGTTGTTGATATTGTCTAATTTGAACGTAACCAAAATGCGCTTGAGTGTACAACACAATTATTTCGTGGCAGTGATGCGGTGACTCACAAACACTGTTAATTTGAGATTGGCACGCCGGCCGAAGCAAGTAATGATGATAAGTATCATTGAAACGATTAAAGTAGTCGTGAATCAGACCCTACTGGTGTGTTGACCGTTTTTAAAATATTAAATATTTAAGAAAGAAAAAAGCGGACAACAAATACAAGCAAGTTAAATGTGCGTGGAAAGAGTCCCGTATGTAGGAAGTTATTCTTCATCATCAGTCGAATTTATTTGACTGACAGATTAATCTGAAATTTGGTGCAAATAAAATATGTAGGTAGTATGTAAATCCGTGACCCTAGATTCATATAGGATTTGAAAAAAAAAGCTAACTACATACAATGACATACATATTTCAATATATCAAATGAAATGGCATTTACATGCTCAATCTCAAGTATTTACAAATAATGTAGTAAATAGTTATAATTATGTAATTATAATAAAATAGGCGTATAAAAGGAAGTCCATACATGCCCGTCGAATCATTGTTAATTAACAGAGCTTTCGATTATTATCATTAGTATAGTAACAGAAACTTGAGCTTTTCGATCGTAAAAGACGTCAATAGCCGCAAAGTTTCCTGTCTCTCTCTGTACAGTTATGTAACCGCAATGTTAATATTTTTCAGTTAGTCTGAGATTATGTTATTTGTCCGCAATGAGTTCAATGTGACCGCGAGTCATACCCAATCACGAGGCAGTTATTTTTGAGTAGCGCGACCAATTGGAAATGCGATTCGAGTACGCCTTTCAAGAATTAAAGTTTAGAAAAATTTGGTTACCAATGTAGACCACTTCATATGCTAAATTACAACGTATGACTTAATAGTAGAAAAAAGTAATAATGCTTAATGTTATACGAAATAGATTAAACGATTTTAATTTTTCCATCGAAATAAAATTTGTTGCTTTTAAATGCGCTGCTCCTACTCTGACTACTTTTCTGAACTTATTTCTATTGATCTATGGTAGCAAACAACAACCAAAGAGAGGCTTTATTCTAATAGTGGACTTATAGGCTGAGTAGTAGTAGTATGGTAGCAAAATCGTCTAATAAAGCTCCGCCACAGTTGGACTTAGAAGATCATCTTTTTTTTTTAGTTTATTTCTCCCTTATGGGAAAGGCAAAGGGATCTAAGCTCGTACAGCCTAGTCTTTAGTAGTTTCTTGCATTATCCAAGTT
Organism: Teleiodes luculella; assembly: GCA_948473455.1. Lineage (NCBI taxonomy): Eukaryota > Metazoa > Arthropoda > Insecta > Lepidoptera > Gelechiidae > Teleiodes > Teleiodes luculella. The sequence goes on from OX419603.1 coordinate 8,130,622, forward strand.
TAATGTCTTCATCTTCAGTCATTATTTCTTCAGTTTCATTTCGTAGTCATTTATTGCATCCATGTTAAACGTCTTCAGTAGTTTCATTTTTTGTTACGGGATAGAAGATCATCGTCATAATAACAAATAAAAGTGAAAGCTCTACACCAAACAGTCCGGACTTAAAGAAGAGCGCATATGATACGAGATTTGAACAACTCAAGTCCACTTAAGAGCGCCGAGACCGAGTAACCTACATGAGGCGAGCACTAGAGCACGCGCTAACTAGCCAACTAGCGCCGGACTCGAGGGCCTCTCGGGGTTTGAGTTTTGAAAAGGCATAGATATGTGAAACGTATGTAGCGGCACCAGAAAAACACAAAACACTTTTTTTTTTTTTTGAATTGACCTATGCTTGTGTCGAAAAGGTACGACAAATCAAGCTTCACCGGACTTGAACACAAAACACATTTTAAAATCTAAGCCAAAAAACCTTAAGACGTCCTCAAATAACCACATCTCCTATTTTCCGCCTATTTTTACACTTTTCGGTTTGACAATATTTCTTGTCATTCCTGCCCCCCTCCCTTTAAAACGTTAGGTTATCGGGGATAAGTATTTTTTTACATATTTTAAGATTAACATTTTATATCGAGTGAAAACAAATAACTTAAAAACATATTTGTATAATATCCTCCCCTCCAGTGAGGAACGATGACGACGGGAAGGAAAATAAGTACCAGGCTTTATACTATTCATAGCCTGGAAAAACCATACAAAATTACAGAAAAATATTGTATTAATTTAAAAATATATTCTTATGACTTACCAACTCGAGCGGTTCGAAGGACCAAAATCGTCACCTGTAACAAAATTAACGTTTGTAACAACAAAAAGTACAGACAGATAATAATCATTTATCAGAAATTAACAAACCAAGTATCTTTATTAATATTATAAAGATAACTTATTTATATTTGATTGTCTGTTTGTTCGGTTGTTTGCATTGAATAGGCTTCTAAACTACTGAACCGATTTCAAAAAATCTTTCACTGTTTGCCTGTTAGGAAGCTACATTATCCCGGGTAACATAAGCTATATTCTAATTAAAACAACATAGGGGCACAAAGATAGAATAAACAAATGAGGAAAAAGTCCTCATTCCCATGGGAAAAACTGTTAACGCGAGCAGAGCAACCGCGGCGGAAGAATACCAGGCTTTTTCTTAAAAGAGGGATGCTATAATTTGTTGGTACTCGAATTCGCGCCTCTCGGATGAGGGAACTGCCCTGGCCACTACCCACGCCACGGTCTCTCTTTGCTGGAGCTGGGTTAGCTAAGTTAAAACACGCAAGGCTACATGCCGCAGAAAATCCTTGCACCCCATAGGAAAATCATAAGAATAACAATGAAAAAAATTAAAACCCCGCCACAAATCCGTTATTTGATCCTTTCAACAACTAGAAAAGAGCTGAAAATCTTCAAATGGTTGAAGATATTTTCTTGGATCATATCTAAAAACACTCTCGTTTGTGACACTTTGCAAACAAAAAAAAAACAGATCAAAATCGGCGCATCCGTTTAGGAGCTACGATGCCACAACAGGCACAGACAGACACACTCGTCAAACTTATAACACCCCTCTTTTATGTCGGGGGTTAAAAAAACGCCTAAAATAATTTCCTTCACTTTTGAAGTCGGTTACAAATATTCTCTGTCTATTCTTCACAGTCTACATAGGTGGTTTTGCTCTCGTTTCTGACACAATGGTCCCGGTGCCCCATTTCACAACAGTGCGGCCAGACCACGCCGCTGGCGCGGAAGCGGCGGAAACGACGTCGGCGATTCCGACACGATCCGACACTTTTTGAAATTGTTTGGAATAAACAACACTGAGATTTCTGAGTCTATTCTAGATTTAAAAATAAAGACTTTTATTTTAAGAAGCTTGCTTACTTATCGTGTGAGTTTTTATGAAAATTATAAGACACTTTCATGCAAACTTCAATCGCTCTTGGTGGTACTTGCTATGCACTTTTGCTTCCGATAGTACATACTTTCATATTTTATTTATTATATTTTCTAATAATATTATAAATTCGAAAGTAAGTGTCAGTTGAAGCCGACTGACCGTCGTCGTTTGTTACGCTGCTTTCACGCCAAAACCACTGAACGAATTTTGATAAAACTTAGTACAGAGATAGACCTTAGGGGACAGGGAGGGAGGAAGACATAGCTATCTTTTACCGCCCGAAAATACCTTTCTTACGGGATAAACTGTTGGCGATTACTGAACTTCGCACCTACAAACTTCCTATTTGAGTCAGCCAAAACAAAGGAATAAAATTAAGAATAGGAGCCGTAACCCACGTCCCATGTCAAGTGTGGGTACGGTACGGGCGTTCTATTTCTCGCGACATTCAATACAATGAGGCGCGACAAGGCGACACCTCGCGTCGCCGGTATCCTGCGACGGTGGCGCCACCCAGCGGCTTCCTGCTGCGATCTGTATCCTGTAGCCGGGAAACACAAAAATACAAGAATGGCTGCTCAATATAATTGTTGTAGTAGTATGTACATGCAGGCGGGACACTCCAAAGAACCAAAGCAATTTGGAATTTTATAAGACATCTGTAAATGTTAATTAAAATCAAAGGAAAATAGTCTTTGTTTTATTGAGTACCACCCGACATCATCCGGCGGAGTCGCCTGCGGGGTGGGGTATGCGGGGAGAAATCGGGAGGGGAATCGTGCAAGTGTGGGGAGGTGAATTTTCCTTCTGTATGAAATAATAGTTCCTCTACTATTTATAATGTAATAGGGAAGTGTCCTCGGAAAAAAGTAATCGATTCTAATTAATCCCTTTGTTAGATTATCGAAAAAAATTTAACACTTTTTTTTTTTTTCAATTTGACGAAGATTTACCGAATCAAAATGTATGAGAAGGGTACTATGACGTCACTTGTTTCGTACAATTTGTATGGCGGCGTGTCGTTACTGGAAATTTTAAAGTGCTGTATCGTCGGCATTTTTCGTTTGCCAGACGAAAAAAAAAAACGTGTATCTAACTGACGGACTAATTAGATTTTTTTAGGACACTTCCTCATTCTAATAAATGGCGTCCAAGATCCTAAGAATGACTGAACCAATAGCAATAAGATGGTGCTCTGGTGAGGTCATCGACGAGGATGTCGTCGATGGGTGAGGCATATGCCCAACGGTGGGCGAAAGAATGCTGCTGAAGAATAAGAAGATATTATGGGGATGGATGGACATAGGCTATTTTATTTTTAACAAATAAATTATTAACAAAAAAAATTGTAATTTTGTGGAATTTGGTGTAAAGGTAGTTTTAATGAGACATTAAAAAAAGAAACATTCTAAAAGGATTTGTTTAGAACTAGCAGAGTTTTGTGTTTATGTAAAATTGATATTATTTGTTTAAATCTAAATGGAACTTTGAACAGAATTGTGAGTCACTCATTGATTCAGTAGTGTTACCATTTGCAATGTGGACTGTAATCAGAACATCCTTGGGTCCAATAATAAGCACAAACAGACATACTATGTTATTAAATTCTCAATATTAGAAACAAACAATGCATAAAATATACTAGTACTTGTGTTATTTTTAGATTTTCCTTAGGGAAATGCAGTAAATTAGTAATGTATTGTAAGAGTTGTATTTTCATAGAAACAATATTTATTATTATATTATAGAAACAATATAATTGATTAATGCTCTTTGTTTCATTCAGAAGTACATACATTATTTTTTGAGGGAGGTAAATAAAAAAATATAGATATTTCGTGTAGGGCAAAGTTTGTGAACTCGTGGAAAAAATAATAAATTTGACTGAAATGACAGGGCAGACAATCTAGTAATGGCTCGGCAGACAATCTAGTAAATTAGTTATATTTTTTTAACATAATATAAAATAAAATGTAATTTGACTTTCATATATTGTTTATATGTAATATAAAAAAATCATGCAACACCCCTAGAGCAAATATATTTTTACTTTTTTGTTCAGGCTTTTAGCTAATCATTGAGCTCAATTCTGGCGTGGTCGCTAAAATCTTTAAATTTAAGTTCTTGGTCTTTTTCATTCATATGGGAATCAAAAAGGATGGAAGATGAATGAATTTAATTTTGAATGAATGATATCTAAAATAAGCAGGCAGCTGTCAAATTCTGCTTAATTTTTGTGGGATGTTTTCGCATGCCTGTTAAATAGCTAGTGTAAAAAACGTAAAATCAATATTTGACGTCTCTAAATTTAAGTTGACTATCACCTGTTGGACATGGTTTTTAAATATAAGTTAGAGTGTAATATGTAGAATCGGGCCCATTGTATAAACTATCATTGGACTAAAGATTTTAAATATTTTGTAATTATTTTGACAGCATTATATGGCAAAGAATCTGTATTGGAACTGACACAAAGAATTAAAAAGAAAAATAAACTTTTGGTTATTTTGTAGATAAAACTAACCATAGCCAATGGTCAAAGAGAAATAAAATAAATTGTAGGTACTTACAGAGGCAACTGCACACCATTTCTTTTCAAATAAGATTAAGTATATATAGCAGTGCTTTCACTTATACAAATATTACAATTTGAGTATACAAATGCTAGGTATCCCCAGCAATAAAACTTTAATAACTGTTAACAGAACAATCACACAATATCACAATGTTTATGAAGTGGAAATACTGATCTATTGATAATTATTTAACATACAAAAGACATATTTGCAGCACTATTCTAAACACACAAACACGTCTATCACAGCAAATACCTCGAAAAGACTAGGCTGTTTATTGCAAATAATGAGGCAGCAAATATCATACTTCAAAGTAAGCTAAATAAGTGTCTGCGAGTCGCAATTCGCCGCCTCAGCAATAAGTGCTCATTACCAGTGTCACTTTACCGCCACGATTGGAGCAATTGACTCTGATTGCTTGGCAGAACCGGTCGACAAAGCCCACATTTGCTATACCAAGAATGTTTAGGATTTATACTGTTATCACGCTTATTTTGGCCATAAACTGAATGTCAGTATGCAAAAAAAGTGTTTGTTTACAACTGAGTTATGATAAAAAGTGCTTTTGCAAGTAAAAACACCGTAATATTACAAGAAATGTGATGACATTTGCTCTAACGTTCTACACACTTTTTGAAGGGTATTATGAAAATAATTTGTGCGACTAACTTACCACTTTAATTATGACACAAATATCTTCACTTTCACAGTCAGATAAGATAGAAATCACTAGAGAATCATAAAAACAACAACAAAAATAAAATATCACTGAATTTATTGACACCCTTTTAGCTAGCATAGACGATTTTATTACTTTTTTTTGTGTTAGGTAATACAATAAAATTAAACAACATTTGGATGCTCGAGTTCTAAAAATCACTAAGTCCATTTTTATGGTTTTTAAACTGGCAATACCAAGAGATAGAGTTTTTTTTTCTCTATCGACTAGCGTGAATGAGTTGGTTTTAAAAAATCTCTAAGTGGGTTTTACAAAACCCTTCAGGACCTCTAAGTCCTTCGCCAAGGAATTTATAAATCTCTAAGTCCAATAAATTAATGTATAAAGTTGGATTTTCAAGAATTATAAGGCAATTGCCAGAAGATACATATACAGGACAACTCAAACTAAAACCTGCAAAAGTGGAGGACATTAAAAAACTTCTCAAATATATACCTTAATCAGAAAGATAATTTTATAATGATTTTATTATTTTTTCTAAAATTGACACTAATGCCGATGATAAGAAAAATTCCACCGAGGAAAATGAATAACTTTTTTATTTTTCAAAGGAATAATATATAATTGTTGATTTATTTGTACTTTAGAATTAAGAAGAATGTAAGTCTATCGTATTTGAATAAAATATTCCTAAGTCCAGGGTTTGGAAATAAGTCCAAAATATTTGATATTTTCTAGACAAGTAATAATAATATTTTTGGAAAAAGTATCTTAACATATTTAAAGAGAATTTTTTATTCTATCCCTCACATTTAATTCAATTGTTTTAATGCAAACCTGTCATTTGAGGAATTTTTTGAAACTTTATTTTGCGATTTACTCGAAAGTGCCAAAATGGACTTAGAGATTTTTAGAATTCGAGCATCCATTTTCAAACATTAATTTGTTTTTTTTTTTATTTATATTAATTTTTTCTTCTTCTTTTTATTCATCAAATCGACTGTATTTTGCTTTCCTAAGATTCATAACTATCAGTATGTTTTATTTCCCAGTTTTACTTAGTATATAAATCAATTCTTTGCCTTAAGATTTTTTTGAATGAAATGAATAGGTGTTTATGGTAATTAATGTTGCCATTTTGTTATATTTCTGCTGTTTAATATATATTGTCATCCTCACTCGCACTCAAGTCGCGCGCGCCGCGGCGCGCTTGTAAGGAGTGAGCTGGAGGGAGGGAGAGTAAAATATTTTCTACTGAAATGTTTTTTTTTTGCTTTATTATCTTCCGTCAGTTCTGTCGATGCACATAACCACTGCTAACATCATAGGTAAATCAAATAAATAGGGCGATCGAATCGGCTGACCGGTTTATGGATGGACGCGCGCGAGCAAAAAAAGGCAGAGCATGATGGATGGATTGACATTGATAGACGGACGGACGGACAGACAGTTAGACAGACAAACAAACAAAAAAGACAACTAGGTACGAAAATTGAAAAATTGCTAGCGCTAATATGGCAATCCCGGTTGTTTCTGTCAAAATTATTGACGTCACTGCACAATTTGCAACAGTGGTGGAGTTTTACGCGGGAATCGAGAGGAAATGGCGGGTTCATTGTTTCGTCCTTTTTAAAAATAGTTTTTCATGGTAATTGTGGTGTTAATATGGTGGAATTAGTGCGATAATGTGCCGTTAAAGAAGAACTATTCAATGAAAGTGAGAAATAATGAGTGGTTAGCTGTTTCTGGTTTGATACCCCGCGTTAAACTTCAGTATCTTTGGAATGTAAGAACCACCCTTGCATTCCAATGATCCCGTAACAAGAAATGAAACTACTGAAGAAGTTTATCATAGATGCAAGAAATGACTAAAGACGACGAAATGAAACTGAAGAAATAATGACTGAAGATGAAGACATTAAACTTGGTTAATGCAAGAAACTACTAAAGACTAGGCTGTATGGGCTTAGATCCCTTTGCCTTTCCCATAAGGGAGAAAGAAACTAAAAAAAAAAAAAATTGCAACAGTGGTGGTGAAGGAAGTTTATTTTGTGATAAATCGATAAATTGCATAATAAATCACATTCTAATGGCTATAATTTGTTATTGGTGATCAAACTGTGGTTTTACACGCATCGATAACTTCCTGGTAGTCTTAGACAGTGTGATAAAAATGAGTGAACCAACGAAACAGTTCGAAGCAAACTCTGACCCCAGTTTATCTAATGTTGGCGTATCCCCTGGCATGAATGGACCTTCTTTCCGAAACCCTATACCGTCTACTTCCACTGGTATCACGTCCATGCCTCCAGCGTTACCACCAAGACCAGATTTGAGTATGCAAAGTTATGGGATGAACCAGGGATATTCGTCGTACGGGATGGGTGGAAACTACGGAATGGGGGGATACGGTGGCATGGGAAGTTATGGCGGCATGGGTGGATACGGCATGGGCATGGGAGGGTACGGTGGTATGGGAAGCTATGGCGGCATGGGCATGGGCGGCTATGGCATGGGCGGCATGGGTTACAACAGATTCGGCGCTCCAGTGTACGGAGATATCGAAAGCAGGTAAGTTATCTTTATCTTGCTTATTTTTAAAATTCTTGATAAAATGTCATTGTTTGAGGAGATAAAATATCACATTTTTGGTACTACTGCTAGCTACCTAAGATAACAGTGACTTGCTGAAAGATAGCAATGATATTAGGTAGGTATATTATTTTATATAAAGTGTTGTCAATTATAGAATCATAGAACTTGTGATAACATTTTAGAAGCTAAGTTCGGATTCCAATTAATGACTTTGTAAACTTAAACACTTTGTTTCCAATAATCAATTTGACTTATATGAACTTTGAGAAAATTGTTTTACTCTTTTGGGTCAATAAACTTTTAGTAGTTCCAATTGTAAAATGGTACAGTAGCCATCATATGTGGTTGGACACTTTGTTCTTGAGAGTGCCCTTATCTTGTACCCTTACCTTGGTTGTCTAGCTGCATTTGCTGACTACTGTATTACTTGTTTTTAATCAAATAAAATGCCAATGTGTTTGAGATGCTTTGAGATATTAACTAAAGAGTATCTATAGCTAGAATAAGAATATTAAGAAATAACAAACAAGTACCTTGTCAGACAGAATTATCTCAAGTTATTACATGCTCTTATATTTAATATTTTTTATTTTCAATAAATTACAAATTTTAGATCTATAGGTTGATAGATACAAACTTTATTGATTCAAAAATAACACATAAGAAAAGACAGAAGAACAAAATGACACACACAGAAGAAACATAAATTAATTACATTAAAAGATTGAGATTGACTCTCATTATTTCATATTCATAATTGGTAAGTAGGTAGTGATTTTGAAAATCTGAATACAGTATTCAATTTGTTCTTTCTCATTACGAAGCATTCTTTTACTTATACTAACATTAAAAAGAAGGAAAGAAAGAATAAAAGTATTTATTTGCAATAAATCTGGTTTTACAAAGTTATTATTATACAACCAACACTCCATTCAAATTCTTCCAAAGTGTTTAATGACTCTAAATGTATTTCAGATTCATACAAATGGCGGAAGAGAATTCCAGGCCAGCGTTTGACTCCATCCAGAGCCTCGTGAGTGCGGTTGGCAGTGTTGCCATGATGTTGGAGAACACATTCTTTGCACTCACCAGCTCTTTTAGAGCTATTCTAGGTAACTTGTCTACTAAGTAAAGTAAAGCCTGACCAAAGAAATAAAAAACCTCGCCATATTGCGGAATTTCAATGGAACTAATTTTATTATGGAAATTGTTGCCAAAAATATAAATGTAGCGCCCCCAGAGCAGGTTTTTTATTTCTTTGGTCAGGCTTTATGTACACAAATTGTCTATTTATAATGTGTTAATCAAATAACGCAAATTATTGTGGGTGATAGGTTTTTTTCTGAAGTTTTCTGAAACCACATTTTTTTTACTTTTCATATAAATTGACTTGGCCAGCTGATCTGAATTTGTAAGAAAAGTAAAACAAAAAATTGCGATTTCAGAAAACTTGCAAAACAAAAGTTCAGCTTCATAATTGAACTTATAACACGAGAGATTCTGCATTATTTAATAAACATGTTCTATACAAGATTTTACTCCTATAATATGTATATCTTGGTCAGAAAAGGCTAAAATGAAGTATGAATGTATCTGTATCCTGCTTGCACATGCAGTAATTTATATATTTTGCTCTTTGTCTATCGCTAATGTTGAAGGCAATATCCAGAGTCATGTGACTTAGGAGAAGACCTTATCTTGTTAGACTATGATAAATAAAATGATTCTAAAATAGATAAATAGATGTAACATTTATTCAAGGTTAACAGTACAAACACAACAAAACAATTATAGTTTATACAATGGTAATAAATAAGTAATGATATGTACCGCATCCCCAAATAGGCCCTAACTAGTCTAGCTAGTCGCTAGTCGCGTCACAGCGCTGATATTCTGTTACTTACGGGTGCAAGTGCGCTCATAATGGAGTTAAAGATAAACATAAAAGTGAAAGTAAAATGGAGTGGTGTGAGCATTAAATATGAAATCATATCATTCTAATCTTATAAAGAGGAAAGATTTGTACTTTTGTGTGTGTGTGTGTGTGTGTATGTTTGTAATGAATAAACTCAATAACTACTGCACTGATTTCAAAAATTCCTTCACCATTAGAAAGCTACATTCACCCTGAGTAACATAGGGTACCTTTTACCGCGGGAAAATGCCTCATTCCCACGGGAAAATCGGTTAACGCGGGCGGAGCCGATGCGGGAAGCTAGTAAATAAATAAAATAGAAATATATGAATAATCAATAGACAGTTAATATTAAATGTTAATGTTTCATAGGAGTGGCAGAGAACTTTGGTCGTCTGAGGTCGCTGTTTGCCCAGTTCTGGTCCACCTTTGCAGTGGTGAGGAGTATCAACTGGCTGGTTAGGAAACTAATGGTCATGCTGGGCATAAGGACTGAAAGCGAATTCAAGGTATGGCCTGTTTTAGAACTTTACATTTTATAAAGCTTACTTAACTATAACAACAATGTTTTCTTACTTGATTTTTTTCCTTCGACCTTTTAAGAAACCAGAGTTTTTTCTCAGTACATTAGCAAAAATTTGTCCTTATTTGAAATGCTAACTTCTATCACCCTGTTAATAGGTATTTATCGCAATTCATTCGGCGGCGTAAAAGGCCATACAGGCTATAGTTTATAGATATGATGTAAATATTACAAAGTTTTTTAAGTATTAATAGATTGACTAATTTAATAGAACTGTGATATCTGATTAGTTTGGTAGAAGTATATATGTGACGTTCCACATGCAAAGGTACCTTATGGTTGGTATTGAGTTATGCATATCCCTGTAATCAGCAACTCAATAAGCTTGTCAAATCCAAAAAGATTATATGCATACTAAAACCCGCCATAAGGTACCTTTTCACGTGGAACGTCACATATTATTTTGTTACATTAGCAGTTGTTTTGGAAGGTTACAAAACAATGATATCAAAGACTTTAATATGTATGTTTACAGGTCACTGTTGATGTTGATGTATGATGTGTAGAAAATGTTATTGTATACTTGTTTGGTCACGCAAGTGTCATTCACCTTAGACCACCCACCAATACATCTCATAAATATTTATTGAAAGGACTAGTTAGGTATGAATGCATTGTTTACCATCAATTCAATAAATTAATTATTCTTTGTGAGGCTGAATTTGTAATTATTTTTACTTATGTTCACTAAGAGTAAATTATTGTCTTTTTTCTTTCTTATCTTCACTTAAGTATAGCAATAAAAAATCAGCTTAAGGCACTTTTGGCTCCGAGCTTATTTTTCGTATTGGTGACCCTGGCCAGCCCAGTCTCACTCTAATAAGGCGGCCTTCTGTGCCACTTCAACTATTTGTGTCTTGGAGGGCATCATCGTATTTCTATCTCGTTCACTCAGCTTACGCCGGGTATTCTGCGCTCTATATTATGCTGGCATACTTAGAGCAGATTTCACTCCGCAGTTTAGTTACGATCGGTCGATTCGACCCCCCCCCCCGGGAGGTTTTAGATAGGGAACTCAACGTGTTAGTAGAGAGGCGCGAATCGGCGCGATACAAGATAGAAAGGGAGGCAGCTACTTCGTGTTTTTACCTAGTGCCGTGCGATCATTGCACTTTATTGTAACGGAGCTAGGATTGCTATTTATTTTAATTATGTCGACACGATAAGAAGATGTCGCTAAGGCTGCTATTTCACGAAGACAAAAGACGAAAGGGACGCAGTTATGCGCAAAAGTGAGCGCGGTATATTTGTATCTCATTCTAACGCATAACTGCGTCCCTTTCGTCTTCTGTCTTTTGTCTCCCGTGAAATACCCCTCTAAGTGAAACTTCTGGACTACTATTTGGCATTCCAGACTACTATTTGGCATACTGGACTACTATTTGGCATACTGGACTACAATTTGGCATACTGGACTACTATTTGGCATTCTGGACTACTATTCGGTATTCTGTGCTTCGAGTCTGGTTTTGTCATGGTCGCTTTACAACAGTTTGATTTGCAGGCGTGGGCGGAGGCCGTAGCGGCAACGAGCAATGGCACTGCAACTCCCGAGCAGCGCGCTAAAGGGACGCACTGGCCAGTGCTTCTGTTCTTCGGTGTGATCGCCGCCGCGCCCTACATCGTGTTGAAGATGCTGAGCGGACTCACCTCTAACATCAATGAACGATGTAAGTGCAATTGAGAAATAAGAAACCTCGCCATATTGTGGAATTTCAATGGAACTAATTTTATAAGAGAAATTATTGCCATAGTCGTAAAAATGTACACGTGGCGCCTCCAGAGCAGGCTTATTTCTTTGGTCAGGTCAGGCTTTATATTATATTGTAAGGTCACAAACTAATCTCATTGGTGTCAGATTAAATAAAAAGTTAAGACGCACACTGTTTAATTAATTATAGTGTCTTTCCGGGGCGGATACCTGATTCTGAATTAGTTAGGCTGTACTATTTGTTTCGTTTGACTGAGGGCGATTACGCACCACGTCCGGTTCCGTTCTGAATCTGAGAACGTTCATGCTCAAACTGTCTCAGACGAAAAATAAGTGTGGTCTTTCTTGGATTCGGAACGGAATCGGACGGACATAGACATATAGAGTATATTATAGAGAATTATTTATTTATTTATTTATTTAAGATTTATTGCACACAAGAAAATTATAAAAATACAAACATAAAGAACGACGACACAACAGGTACTACTTATTTCTAAAGAAATGTCTTCCAGTAGACCTAGAGGAAGAGAAAAGGATTAAAAAACAGAGGTAAGACGTGCACTTATTTATTTTTGCAATTATTTATTTAGACGGTAATGCGTAACCGCTTAGTGTCGGAATCCGTCATCTTTCTCTAAACAAAGAAATAGAAAACCTCGCCATATTGCGGAATTTCATTATATAAGGGAATAGTTGCCGTAAAATTACTTACGTGGCGCCCCCAGAGCAGATTTTTTATTTCTTTGGTCAGGCTTTACATCTTGAAATTTGAAATCCAATGAAATGATGTAGAGCGTAAGCGCCCTCAGCATGTCACAATCACAATGTTACGGAACAAAAAGTTTTCATTCATTCACTCATTCTTTCCAGTGAACGACCCAACCAGCTGGCAGAATCCCTTACGAGCGGTCGCCCAGCACGACTTCCAAGCTTCATCCCCCCAAGAGCTCAGCTTCAACGCCACTCAGGTCCTCACTCTAGCTCCTCAGCAGCTCCAAGGTCAGCTCTGGAACTCCGGCTGGCTCATGGCGTCAGCTGACAGGCAACACGCTGGGTTAGTGCCAGTTAATTACATCAAAGTCATCAAACCGGAAGGTAAAGCTCAGAATGCTACGCCGAATCCTGAGGCTAAGACAGACAAACCTCCTGAACCGAGCATATCGGAGCTGAATAAGTTTTATGGTGAAGATCTGTAAGTCGATGTGTAAGGGATTTGTTTGTGATGGCGCGTGACTTTTGACGTTTTTCATTCAAGTCTCATTTACAACCAGGCAATAGTGTCGCATACTACATAATAGGGAATATAAATAAATGTATTTTTTTTCCGTGGTGTGGCAGGCATGCGACTGTCATGTTATCCTCGCCGTAAATGAAGTTTTACACGCGTAGTTTCTTTACGCGTCAAAAGCAGCGTAAAATCATGCGTCAGACGCAATGCGTTTAAATTTCTTCGTCTGATCAATCAAATACTTGTGTCCATCTCAAAATTTAACGGATTTATGTGCAATACATTTAAAAAAAGGTTTTACTTTTCAAACGAAAATTAGTTCTGTAAATACGCGAAAAATACTGCACTATTTTAATCGTTAATGCTTATTTATGATCTGTTATAATGATTATCTAGTTTAATTTTTCTAACTAAATTAAGTGTCGTATTTTTGCCGGTCCTAAGCCCGGGAGAAGTGTGAAGGGGGAACTGATGAGCAGCCGCAGTAGTCGTAGTCGCAGCGACTATTCGCTGTGTGTGACCGAGGCTTAAATGTATTCGCATGTTTGAGATCGGTCTTAAGTGAGGTAGGTAAGGTACAATAGTACTAAAATTTATAAACGTGAGTTCAAAGGTAACGAGTGTAAGTTTTGAGTTGTCTGTAATTTCTGATTCATACTAAATTCGAAACGACGAAACAGGAGTTTTGTATAAAACACAATGAAACAGAAATTACGGGACCGATATACGCGATTCACACACAACACAACTCATCAATTTACGATTAGTCTGGCTTTACCCTAAGGCAGGTATTTCACTGGCGACAGCGACAAAAGACGAAAGGGACGCAGTTATGCGCAAGAGTGTATTTGTATCTCATTCTAAGGCATAACTGCGTCCCTTTCGTCTTTTGTCTTTGTCGCCAGTGAAATAGGTGCCTAAAAGCTGTTTTTTTTTTTCTTCTAATTGACCTATGATTAAGTCGAAAAAGTACGACGGATCAAGCTTCACCGGACTTGATGGAGCTGATAACACTTGCAAGATTTTTACTTTTTCAAAGAAGGGAACGCTCATTATTATTATAAGCCCGTAAAAACGTTCTCCGCGAATACGGACTCAATAAGGACGGTCTTAAGTTCAATTTTAATAACTGCTTGCTTATATAAAGAGAACTAAAAAAATATGATACCTACTTCATCTGTGGCTATTAGAATAAGCCAGGTCTATATAAGTGTCAAAGTCACGCGCTATTATACGGGTAGGAGTCTGTTGTCTGTCTAGATCAGTGAAAGCCTTAGGTGAAAAGTATGGTGCGTTTGAAATTGGGACGAAGTTATAACCGGTGTTAGTTAGTTGGGACCTTAGATAACTTTACTGAGAAAGTAGTTGGATAAGAAAATAGGTTGGATCGTAAGCTGCAGGCAGGTCGTCTGCATCTGTATATCGGAAAAGTAAAATAATACCGTGCTTCAGAAAGCACGTTACATATGCCACAGTTTATAATGGCTAAGAACGAATGTAGCAACTATTGTATGCGAAAAATACCAAGTCATAATAATAAGGTTGTTTATTATAACAAATAAAATTACTTATTATAAATACGGTTTATGGTAAATAAATATACCCATTCAATGTAATAGGTGTCTTTAAAATTGTATATTGAGATTAGCTTTCCTAAGTTAGGTATGAAATAAGAAGAGGGATTTTGAATTCTCTAACTTGACGATTTTTGTGTAATATTATAACACCTTGTTTGTATCTTTATATCTAGAATTTTTATTTGTCTAGGTAATTTTTATTTTCTCCTCTTCTATGACTATGAAGGACTGTCCTGCATTTTAATTGTCGTGCAAAATAATTTTGTTTCTTTTGTAATGTGTAATTTCGTCTCTCTAGTGAAAATAGGTTAATGTAATTATGTATAATAATCTGTTTAATTATTTTATTACTTTAAGTTAGGCTAAGACTATCATTATTATTATCAATTATGGGATGGACTGATTTGTTACCTTCAATAAATAAATGTGATAAATAAAGGCACTTGTTTCATTTGAGCACTGGTGCATTTGGTCTAATGATACAAAGTGCATACAATTTACAGCACTGTTGTTGAGAAACACTATAGACACAGATAATATAATACTAGTTACAATCGAAACTAAACTTGAAAAAAAAAACTATCGAGACCCTCGATTGTATCGATACTAGTAATGTGGGACGTGTAATAAAGAATCGTCTGTTTTTTTTTGACGCCTCACGACGTAAACTTTAGTCGTAAGACTCGTCTTTTTAGTAGCGTAAAATTCGTCTCGAAGTCTTGAATTGCCAGTCTTTTAAGTCTTAAGCTTAAAAGACGCGACCTGGCGAGAAACAGACACGCTGGTTCGTATAAGGGGTTTAGTTTTTTGCATTTGAGGTACGAAACTAAGGGTCAATTTATACTAGCGCAGAGTCGTCGAAGCGCAGCGAAGCGTCAATCTAAAACTTAAATTCAATCTTATGTCCACAGCGTAACGCACACATTTTGAGATTTAAAAAGACGCGCGCATTATGCGCTGTTATATAAATTGACCCTAAAGAGTTTTTAATAAACGCGTGTTTTTATTTCTATAAATAAAAGTCATGAAATAGGGTTTTTGTTTTATTGTGGTGTCATAGCCTAAGTTTACAAGTAGGGCTCGGGGAACTCGAAGGTGACCTCGCGCCCCGTGAGCTTCTTGTACACTGACTGGAACGTGTCCACCTGACAATAAAAAACAAGGTAAGTATAATCATACTAATATTATAAAGAGGAAATATCGATCGGAATAACGATAAATAACCTTTATTTCTCCTCACTCATCCTCCATTTACACTGATATTCATGTTACTGCATGTTTCTAGCAGTTATCTTATATATAAAATTTTCGTGTCACAGTTTTCGTTCCCATACTCCTCCGAAACGGCTTGACCGATCTTTATGAAATTTTATATGTACATTCAGTAGGTCTATTATTTATTTTATTCATGTAACTAAGACAAGTGTTAGGTAGGTAGGTACAAATTACTTACAGACTTTGTTACAATAAAAAAGAAAGAAAAAATTAAAAGTCATGGTATGCAGGACATCAGTCTCTGCCCCATCCCATGAGAAATGGCGCAGCAATGACCTACATACTTTTTCTTGATTTAAAAATGTCACAGATTATCAGGATTGATTAGTATAGCCTACTGCAAATCCTGATAATAGTGATAATGCAAAATGTCGCAAACATTAAAAACTTAAATTCTGTTCAAATAACTATTAAGAAATAGAGCGCCGTGATCGCGTGTAGCTATCCATTGATGGTTACCAAAGAAAGGTTACAAAACAATAGATAGTGTAACTGTCGATGGAGTAGCCAACAAATACGCGGCGCGGACGCCTTAAGGCTAAAGGTAGCCGTTCGAACCGAGCGTCGGCGACACTGACGCTGCGATACGAAAAAGATTAATGGACTCTACTAAGGTGATGTATTTAAGGTGGACTTTGGAGGCATGCGACAGTGACGCGGCGTTACCGGTGTCTCTGTCGTCGCGACAAGTCACTTCTGAGTAAATTCATTCTTAAATCCATTACCGTAAGTCCATTATTATTTTTCGTGTCGCAGCGTCAGTGTCACTGACGCTCGGTTCGAACGGGTAGCTTTAAGGACACATCTGCCGAACATACGGCGCCGAAAGTTCAGCGCCTGACGTTTTACGCCTTGACCCAACTTCGACTGATGTGTCATAGGGCACTGCAAAAACATTGCGAGCGTATTCAAGCCGAACGTTCCTTGCCGTAGTTTCGGCAGGTGGGTGTGTCGCTAACTCGCTAAACTCAGTACATGCCTTGTGTTCGATGGTGGTCTGCTGGTTCTTGTCGAGATGCACCTTGGTGAGCTGCGAGCCGTCCAGCTTGACGCGGATGCGCTTGCCCACGATCTCCGCCGGGAACACCAGGTCCTCCAGGATCGCGTCGTACACTGACGTCAGCGTCCTGCAAATCACATCATACTAATATTATAAAGAGGAAACATTTGTATTTTTGTATGTGTGTGTGTGCCGATTTCAAAAATTCTTTCTCTATTTCACACTGGGTAATATAGGCTACCTTTTACCGCGGGAAAATGGCTCATGCTAGTTATTCATGTTTATCTATAGCCGCTCAACATGTACGTCAACGTTGCATAACAGCGCGCGACGTTGCTAGCTGGCGCACAACATGTCTACGACGTTAAAGAAAAGTTCTGCGTAAAATTTCAACTATTTGGGCACAAAGTCAAACTGGCTGAAATGATGATGATGATGATGGGCACAAAGTGTTGCCTAGTGGAAACGTGGCTTCAATCTTCGAGTGTCGGTAGCCTAATGGCTAATGACATTGGAGTTTAACGCAGGATATCAAACCAGAAATAGCTAACCATAGCCAGCTTAGAATAGCTAGCTTTTCATTAAATAGTTCAGCATTAACAGCACATTATCGCATTGCAGTATATTGTATTGTATTGTATCGCACTAATTCCACCATATTAACACAAGAATTACCGCGAAAAACTAATTTTAAAAAGGACGAAACAATGATCCTGCCATTTCTTCTCGATTCCCGCGTAAAACCGCCCATCTCCAAAGGGACAATATGAAAGCTGTTAAAAATACTTATATCTTCATTAAAATTGATGTTATTCCATAATAGCTGTGACAAAGAATGGGGCTGGCATCTAAGTACGACTAAAAGCGAGGCGCGGCGAAGATACACAGAGCAACAATCTCCTAATAAATATTAATAATAATTGTAATAGTAAATCATAAAGTTTATGCCATAAAGTTAAATTGAAAATAACTACTGTGAGTTCCTGCATGACTATAAAAACTCAAGTTTCACAGTTACATGTTTGTCATACTTAGTAACTTTTGGGAGTAGTAATAATAGGAGTAGAAGCAAAAAACAATTAAAATCTGATCAAACAATCTATACTGTTATTGCAGCACACAAAAACAACTGCATCACATCAGATGCAGTTTTAAAAGTTATAACTAGTACCGTAGGATTATTTTTAGTGTGGTTACATACCTCACACAAACAGGTGGAGTTGTAATTGCAATTACTGCTTAGTACTTAAGACAAAAAATTTACCTAGATCGCGGCCTCTTCTGTTTGTTCGCTACGCGCGTCTTGTGGCTGGGTTTGGGCAGGATCTTGCGGTCACCAATGAAGACTACGTGCTTCCCGCTGAATTTCTTCTCCAACTCCCGAACTAAGCGGATCTGAATTTTCTGGAAGGCTTTCAGCTTGGGCATCGGCACATAGATGATTATTGACTGAAAAGACAAGCAGATATTATAATTTATGTTAGTCATATGACTATGTATCTGACATTCTCAGGGTATTTTATTGTTGATATGGATATATTATTCATGTTTTCATAATCTAAACATATCTAATAAACAAAATTATTTAAATATTACAGAAACAAAAACCAACAACAAAGTCCTTTTTGATAGCGAAAGTAACATATTTTAAAGAAAGCATCTAATTGATACCTACATTGACTTGTTTCTATTTTATAGTAGCTTCTTCTTTCACTAAACCTTGTTACATGCAGAGTTTATAGACACTAATTTATGTATAGTTTGTTTCTGTTTTTTTCTGCAGTGTTTATCATTGGTGAAGGAGCCATATAAGAAGAAATTGAATTAGGTTAACCTTGAGGCCCACATGATAAGCCAGCATAAATATGACCTTTAAAACAAAACGCTAAGAATAGAGACAAAGTTTTTTTATTCTTATGGTGACCAATAACATAGCATAAAATATAGTATTATAGGATAAATTTGTTTAAATATCCTTCCTTATTATACCTTCCTTCAGAGTATATTACCACCGGTACAAACTACCGGAAGCATTGGTCAGAAAGAGGGTGACATTTAATAATCTACTGTCCTATACACCTATACTTTCTTATAATCTCCCTTTCTAATGTTTGGATAAATATTAAAAACGATGTCAAGTATTGGTCAGAGAGTCAACTTCAATACCGAAAATTGTTGTTTTGATAATATCGCCCCCTACTTTCCGCTCTCTGACCATGCTGATAGCAGAGCAGACATACTGGAATCGTAAACTGAACTTACTTTCTTATTATGGAGTTCAATTTCCTTAGCCTTAGTAATGTAGAGCTCCCTAAGTTGTGCCTTCAAGTCAGAGTTGGTTTCCAACTCCACGAGGGCCTGCGAGATCGACGTCTCGAAGGGGTCGGCCTCGGAGGCGCCGGCTTTGATGATCTTCGTACTCATCTGCAAGACACAATCGCCAAACTTAGACCAACACTCGCACTTTTAGAGGTTAGAAACTTGTCACTAATTTATAAACAAGAGATGATTTTTCTCCGCTTGAAACTATAAATTTATGATTTCGTTGGGCACTGCTGACGAGAACTATGACATATAAGTTGCTGTGGTTTAAATATTTCACTTTTTAACATCAAAACAACGTTGGACACGGAGGGAGCAGATTTGATATCACTGAATATCTTCGTAATCATTACCGTATCCCACGAATAATTGCACTTAATCGAATATTTACGAAATGTACTTTGTTAGTATCGCAATATTTAAGTAAAAAGTCCAAGTATTTATTGAAATAAATCGAAAAATTAAGGCAAAGAACTACCTTGACAACTGACCGGGAGCAAAAGAAAGAGATAGAAAATTTGGGAATTGGGATGCCAATACTTAAAAGGAGCATTCCCAAAAAACTTTGAAAAAGGTAACTGAGTTGGTGAGGGAAAGAAATAAGAATCCTGCTCTGGGGGCGCCACGTGTATATTTTTACGACGATGGCAACAATTTCCCTTATAAAATTTCGCAATATGGCGAAACTTCTTATTTCTTTGGTCGGGATTTAAAATATAAGTAACTTTTAAAAAGTCAATCTTTTTGTAAAATTTTCACTACCTACCGTTTTAATTTTAGTGATATCGAATGAAGTTTGTCGGTTGTAGTACTTTCAGAGCCATTGCATTACTGTTCGTTATATTTTAACACTAAAATAATTATTTATTATTTATTTTATTTGTTAATTAAATTACGTCTTTTGGACCAAACTTCAGTAAATAAAAAAGGTATTTAGAATAATGGTTTAAAACCATCATAAAATTTAATATGTAAGGATAATAACTAATTCATAAACTCGTGCAATAAAATTTTTCCTCTATTATCGGGAAAAAAAATATTCGTGGGCAACATCAAAAATTTTCGTTCAAAAATGAGTTGACAGCCTGGAAGAAATTGCTACCTAAGCAATAAGGCCGCCAATTGTACATTTTATGTATTTTATTTGTATCTGTTTTTTTTTTGTGTTTCTGTTTGTGTGCAATAAAGAATATTTTCATTCATTCATTTCATTTCATTTCATTTTCACGTCTATGGACTCGTGTGGTCTATGGACGACCCGGACGAATTGAATAGAAATCGGATACAACGATACATTATTGGACGTGGAAGACATAATCTCGAAAGAGATTATGTAACGTAAACTTAAGACGCATAACCTGGATTTTCACTTAAGAATTTATCATAATTTTGATGACGGACGAATACCCTGGACTGGACTATTCTCAAGAATATAATTACTCTACTCTACTGAAGACGTATACCTTGGATGTTTACTCAAGATCAAGACATACAAAACTGAAGAAGTACATTTTGGATTCTCACTCAAGCTCAAGCAAGAAAAGAATTAACAATATTGAAGACATACCCTGGATTTATAATCTACTAAGTAAAGATTTGCAACTGAAGACTAGGCAGCATGGTCATTGACCTTAGCCTGTTCGAAAGAACAAACGAATTAAAAAAAAAAAAAAAAATGAGTTGACAGTTGTGCTCAGAAACTTAATTAGGTACCAATCTTTCAAAATATATTTCAATGATTTTATTTTATTCTAACTTGAAGCGAAAATGAAATTCATGCATACTATTAATTTCATTTTTAAATAAAATTACAATAATTATGTTGTCTGAGTCAGAGTGAGTTGAGTTGTCTATAACAACATAAATTGTAAATTTTTTACAAAGTTATCAAGTTTCAGAACGTTTTTCCATAACAAGCGGGATTTCCATTTTCCCATGGATTTTCCGAAGAAAAATCCATTATTTACTAGAAATCAAAACGTTTTTACTTTATTCAAACTGGAAAATGACTACTTGGTAAATGAAAAGAACAGAAGTAAGATTTATTGTCTTGTAACTAGTTTTCATAGCTAGCCTTTATTTTTCCATCGACGTCGGTCTATTATAATAACATAAAAGGCATGTACAATGTAAATAAACCTTGTAACAATCTGAAACGCGTGTAGAAACATCTTTCTTACGTGTGCAACTATGAGGTAGTGACTGCATAACGTGGTAAGTACATAGGTACCTGATAGTTTTCTTGCTTTGCATGTAATAATATTTTTTCTACAAATCTAACAGTTGTATTATTTCCGCTCCCGGCTTTACTCTTCTCCTAATTGTAATATAGTTCTCTTTGATAGTTTTTCACTAATATATGGCAGTACAAAAATTAAAATCCTGTAGGTGACTAGTTTACAAAATTTTGTTTCTTATAACAGCTCTTACCAATAAGTTGTGAATAAGCTAATATCACCAATATACAGGTGTAATATTGTACAGGTACCTATCTAATTTTATAAACCTATATCATCTTATACCTAACCTCTTATGTATAAAATGATACCTATAGGGTGCTATTAGCTTATTCACAACTTATTGGTAAGAGCTGTTAAAAGAAACAAAATTTTGTAAACTAGTCGCCTACAGGATTTTAATTTTTGTACTGCCATTATCCTATCAGGCATACTAATAGATTGGCCCAGAAGGAAACATGCTATTGATTTTATTGACTAGAAAAGTACTGACTAGTAATTTATTGAAATATTATTTATTAGTACTCACTACTCAGTTTGGAAATCAAACCCGGAGGTTTTGTATTTATAACTTACACCTTATTTTTATTTTCATATTAATTATCAAAATGAATGTTGTTTTCTATAAGTTTTAATTTTAGATTTTTTTTTTTTATTTTTTTTTATTGAAAAACAATGCATTTTATTGATTTTATATACAATATTTACTGCTTATGACCATCACAATTTGATTTCTAAATAGAAATAATGTAAGTTAAAATTTTTCTTATGTCATCAAAATTCAAAATTCCTCAACTTGAGGAATCAAACCTTGATGACCTTAACTGAACAAGTTTTAAAAAAAATATGACATGTTATTCTTTTCACTAAAATCAACAACATTGTTCCTAGGGGCAGATTGTGTGTGTATGTAATATTTAACTTTATTAATTAACTATCTATTATTTGACACTGTAGTGTCTGTAGTACTAAATACTTGAGATTTTTTTTTTTTTTAGTATATTATTTACCCTTATTCTGGATAGGCTCTATCCCCTCAGTGGGTACATATATATAATTATGGGGGCTGTTAATGAATTATTATTTAAAATACCTACTTATTAAGTAAACCCTCACTCATAAATCATAAGTACTTATAATTAAATGCACATAATAAGATAAACACAACATAGAAATCAGCAAATTTTATTGGGCGCTTAATTGCTAAGTATGAATTTCTACCAGCTCAAAAATTTTTTTAATAGGTATTTTAGATTTGCTGTTGCACTATTCTTTTATAGCAGAACAGACACTTTAAAAAGTATATTGTTGCTAAAGAATTTTACCTTTATACAAAAAAATGAGGTTTTTTCCCGCATTAAAAAGTAGCCTATGTCAGGCCCGGCTCACATCGCGCCAGAGCTCCAGAATGTACCTACGCCGGCGTCCGCCTTAAGGCGGATAGTAAGTAAGGAGCGACGCGCACCCGAGTGACGACGCCCGTGCTTTAATTCGCTTATTCCAAGTCTTATTTTAATTATTATGGGTGAACGAAAAGTAAAATGGTATTGTATAGCATTCGGGTGTTTAAATAACGATAGGAATGTCAATGAGGTAACATTTTTTTTCCTTCCGAGTAATATCGAAAGCTAAGATAATACTTTTATTGTCTTTAATATCATTTTTATTGATTAAATCATTATAATAATGAAATAACTTCAGGTATTAACATATTTAGTGATATCACCCTACCCCAGCTGCTATATTTTCGTGTAAATGTTAACCACCTCTAATTAGAAATCGTTCAGTATAAGTAGATCTCCCAGAACTAGTGATTGCTTACTAATACAAGCTCACATAAACTGGTTACTAGTTAAATGCTCATAAGTTAAGTAATAAAATAAAGAAATGTATTGAAAATGACGAACTTTAGATCAAATAGTAGCCACGATACAGGCTGCGCCTAGTGTGGTTGCTTTGTAAAACAATTATTGTAACTGGTCAAGTTTAATTAAAATTATTTATTATGATTATTATTAGTTACCAGTGAAGTATTACCAATACCAATATAATATCGAAGGTCTAATTCAATTATTTTGTAATTACGCCCAACCCTACAGAGGAGCGGCTTTATCAAAGGCGCGCGACGGACTTAGTAATGCGGACTCTCGCGTCGCGGACTTAAGGTGCATAATGTTTTAAAACAAGCGCAGCGAGAAACGGTAGGCTATTATAGCCAAGGTCACGTTCGACGCGTTCAAAGTAATTTGAACGTTAGTTGCGTGGTCGCTAGATTGAAATTCGCACGTTTGCTATCAGAGAGTGCGCCTTCTGTACCTAGTACTATTACTTATTCTGTGCCTATGTGTTATTCTGATGTATTAGCTATATTATTGCAATGTTTCATTGAAATCCATTCAGTAGTTTTTGCGTGAAAGAGTAAAAAAACATACATCCATACTCACAAACTTTCGCGTTAATAATATTAGTAGGATATTTTCAATAAAACATCAATATTCAAAGTTAACAATTCAATATCAGATCTTGTCTCGTAAAGTATTAATAACATAATATGTTATTAATACTTTACGAGACAAGAATGTATTGTGTCTTATAGTTATAGTTATATATTACATATTATGTAATATATAACTATAACTATAAGACACAATACATATTACAACTCGAACACGAGTAGAATTCTGATACAAGCGTTGATAAGGTAATCTACACTAATAAACTGTTAAATTGATGTAGTCCAGTTGGCGACTGTGTCTCTCTCTAACCACTTGTGAACAGCGAACAGGAAAATGTAAGCATATACCTATAATATTAGCTATGTAAAAGAATTATGTATAGCTTGAATTTATTACATGTTATTCATGGAGCTATTTAAGTTGAAATACTCGTTACTTGCAGTGTCTTGAAGGGATAGATTATGTAGTTTATGTTTTGACAGAAAATGTTAAACTGCGGCTAGTTATTCAAGATAAGTAATCTAGGTAAAAAACTATTTATTTTATTTTTTCAAATTATTTTTTTTCTAATGTCTTGATTTATAGGTAGAGTTTTGTAAGTCTAAATGACAATAAGAGTACATTCGATCGCAAATAGTAAATAGATGATTTTTGTCACAAATGAGGGGTTTTTGTCGTAAATGTAGGGTTTTTGTCCAAGTAAATCCGATATTTAGAAACCGTACAGGCAAAGTCTGGCGTAACGATTGTATCTTATAAAATGATTGGATTAACACAAATTGACTTGATACAAGTACTGATAGGACTAATCTTTGGCTCTTCAAAAGTACGAGTAAACACACTGATAAGTTGATTGAGAAATATGTTAACTATGTCTGTGTTATTTTAATCATCTTGCGCGTCTTGAGCTGTTTTTTATAGCTATTGTTCGTCCCACTGCTGGAAAAAGCGTCAACTTTCTCCCTCCACTGATAATTTAGTTTTCGCAATATTTTGAGCGATCGTTTCCTATAAGCCTCCTACTCTACGTTGCTAGCTTTGGTTTCTCTCATGGATTCATTAAAATCCAACTGTCATTACTTTAACTCAGTACAAGGAAGGGTAGAACCCTCGGTGGGGATGTCGGTGATCTAATATTGATCGCTATTGAGATTAGGGCGAAGGAAGATCTATTAATAAATCCACTTCCAAATCTCCTTCCTTTCTGAAAATTATATGAAAAACCTGCTCATTGAAGAAAGTCTTCTATCCCCTTTGAGTATTACACCCACGTACGCTAACCTACTCTATCCCACATCAAAACGAACCTTTTAAAAAAAGAAACAGGTACGATTTTGCCTTCCTAATCGACCTTTCAAGTCAGTAATCTTGTCCATTCATTTCATATTATATATAAATGATAATGTTAAACATAAACTATTTAACCTCAGCGTTTGACCGTACAGTCCAGCCACCACATTCATCAGTACTTGACCTAATATCTTCTTGACACTACTCTACATACTTTCGTCTCTATTATTTTGTACTGTGTTTGGTGAAATGCAGATAACTTCGAATCAAAGGGGGAAATGTTTGTTTTACCGGAAAGTATCGTGATTAGCGCGCATGATATTTCTCAATACAGGCAATAATATTGAGAGAATGTCATTCATTGGCGCTTACAACATAAACTCTTACTTAATACTTATTATTTGAATAACACTCAATGTGCGTCATTTCATTACTTTACGTTCTTACTATCGGTATAAATTGTCCCTGCAGTCGATTGCGGATAGTTCACTTATAAACACGTGTTCATAAGGTTCAAGTTACATCAGCTTTAATAATACGAGGTATGTTGTTGATAAGCGATTGTGGTCCTCTTGATTCTATCATTAAAAGCAATTTTGTTCGTCTTTTAACATTACGAGTATAGTTAGGTTGTAAATTATTAGTCTAGAAAAGACGTTCTTTACTGAGATTACCTCGTTCGTACTTAAACTATTCCCAAGTATCTAAGCAATCCCACTTCTGATCAAACTACTTGTATGGGTGAGAGTGAAAATATTATAATTATTTGTTTATTTATTTCAGACGCACCAAGGTTACTTATAATCAAAATTGATTAAACTTTTTTAAACAATATTTCAATTTAGTTTATAGTCGGTTGCTAAGATGAATTTAATTACAGGCAGACATACGTGAGCCTGATAAAAAGTAGGGTCAGCGGTGTTGACAAGCTGACTAGGCTATTTTAGCGGTATCTTATTTCACAAACACTTTTTTATTCTTGTAGGTAATGTAGCTTATGAGTAAATCCAAGTTTACAAACTTTTTGTCAATCTTTTTTCAAATACGTTCAGTACCTAGTTTATGAAAACGGAACCATAATACAGATGCCAACAAAAAACGGCTGGAGTGTCTCATTAACCTATCAAGTCAGATATTATTGCAAGTAAATACCATTTAAGATTAGTTTCTTAAATGGTATTTATGACCTAGTGGTCATCATAACGATCGGTCCTGCTTGGCCCACATCCAGTGGTTTCCCGTGACCCTCACCAGATCGTCGGTCCACCTCGTAATTTAATCAACATGTTCTTACTTCCAGCTCGAAAATGCCCTCTATTCTAGTCACAGGCGGAGCAGGTTTCGTCGGCTCACACACGGTCATAACCTTGTTAGAGAGACAGCCTGATATCAAAATTGTCGTGGTCGATAACCTGTCAAACGCCTACATAGCCAAGGGCAGCAACAAACCTGAGTCTTTAAGGATTATCGAAGAGCTGACTGACAGAACTATAGACTTTTACAATGTTGATATAAGGGATAGAGATGGGCTGAGCAAGATATTTGAAGATGTAAGTATTTTATAAACAGTTAACAGTTTTTCCCGTGGAAATGAGGCAATTTCCCGCTGGGGTAGAGTCTTCCGCTCCCCCGCAAGTCCGGTGAAACTTGGTCCGTCGTACTTTTTCGACTCAAGCATAGGTCAATAAAAAAAAATCAATTTCCCGCGGTAAAAGGTAGCCTGTGTTACTAGTGTAAGAATTTTTAAAATCGGTTCAGTAGTTTTGAGTTTACAACACACAAAAATACAAATCTTTCCTCTTTCTAATATTAGTACCTATGAACATGAAGTATGACGATAGTATGATTCGTCTACCTGAACAAAGATCTCTCTCAAGAATTTTCATATCGACCGGTCTTGTGCTGACCACTCGTAGGTCAAGTTATATATCCCCACCGAGAGACTCAAGCTTACCCTTAATTCAGGATGAGCAGGCCTTAGTCGAGTAGGCTTAGTAAAGATTGATCAAACTTACACAGAACTTTTGAATTTCGTCGCAGGTGTATGCAGGTTTTCTCTCGATGTTTTCCTTCACCTACAGTTTCACCTTAAGAACTTCGAATAAACATACAAGTACGAGTATATTAATTAAAAAATCGAAAGTACATACATTGGTATTTCTAGGAGGAAAACGATAAGAATTTCACACTTTTCAGTCAACCAATAAATTGCAAGCAAGTAATACAACAAAACTGAGCCTTAGCGAAATAATAGTTTCATAAGAAATGTCATTAAAAATGGTAAAGCACATTGTCGGGCGATAGTACGTTCAGTTTTGTGATAGTAGTATTATTAACTGTGATAATTTGTAACTCAGTAAAAAATATTGTATCTCGTATCTGTGGCTAGAATTTGCAGTATGCGATTATTTTGGGTCTATATTAAAACCCATAATTGAAAATGTATAATATCGAAAATCCATAATCGATAAATGTCATAACGATTAAAATCCATAATTTTGAAATACAATTTAAAAGCCCTAACTTTAATATGAATACTGTTAGTATGTATAATAATTAATAAATATAGACAAATATCATCATCATCATCATCATCTCAGCCTGTAGACGTCCACTGCTGGACAAAGGCCTCCCCCAAACATATATTGACAAATATAGTAAACATATATTAAATTATTAATTTTATCACCAAAAATGCTGTTTCTCTTATCTTCTTTTTTACCAAAATATCTTAAATTTATGATTTTGAAAGATTATACAATTATGGATTTTAATAGTTATGCTAAATAATGGTATGTATTTTTGAATTATGGATTCTAATTGTTATACTATTTAAAGTTATGGCAAGTCTGTTATGGATTTTCATAATAGGGATCTTTATGTTATGCAATTTAAGGGGCACCCGATTATTTTTACAACTGACTGACGCTGTATTTGACGTTTCAGCACAACATAGAATGTGTGATCCACTTTGCCGCTCTGAAAGCCGTCGGCGAGTCTGTGCAGAAACCGCTCGAATACTACCAGGCCAACATCACTGGCACTTGCACTCTTTTCGAGGTAAATATTTATTATTCGTCGCAGGCCTTTCGAGTAATAAACGCGCCGACGACCATTGAAATGAGCCACTTTGATAAAGTTGGTAATGGCATTAGCTTTTCAATTAAAATATCTATCTATCTACTTCGTAGAATGACCCAAGGACCCTTTGGAAGGCTTTAAATTAAATAAATAGATTGCGAACCCCGAGCGACTTAGGTGAGATTATTATTATTATTCTGCATGCCCCGAGTCTTATATACCGGAGGATCTCATGGAGGCCAAAGAAAGAGAGGTCAGGGTGGGAGGGTATTGGGCAACAAAGATATGACAACTTGTCATCCAGATGATAGAAGAATAGATATTAATTTATATTGAATTGATATAGTTTCGCGATTGACCACAATCTTACCTGATGAAAGCGATGACATGGCCGACGGACGATGGAACACGCGTCCAGAAGTTGCGTCTATTTGGTATATTGGCGAGCCTATTTCCGCAACTGGACGTCTAATGCGCCTTTTTTGCGTATAAGTGGGATCTTTACTCGAGCTACCCTATTTCCTCGAAGAATCTCAGCAGTCCGTGGTCTAAGAACGGTCACTTACATGAGAAGAGAACTTAAATAACATAAAAACAGTAAATTGCCATTCAAATTATCATTTATATATCAATGTAGGTAGATTACAATATTGTCAAAACGTATAAAATATTGAATGTAACATACAATGCTCACCCTAGCTAGACCAACTCATGAACCACCGAATGCGTGTAATAAACAAGGATGAACAGCGCAAAATGACGTAGGCTTGTGTCAGTCACGTGGTCGGAGTGTTGGACCTTGTTTTCTTAGACCATGCAGCAGTCCTTTAATCTTACTAAGAGCTTCAGGGTTTGACCAGGATGCTTGTACACTCTTGCTTGTCTGTAACCAGGTGATGCGTAGCTACGGCGTGTACAAGCTAGTGTACAGTTCATCGTGCACGGTGTACGGGGAACCAGAGAGGCTGCCGATCAACGAGGGTCACCCCACCGGGCGCGGGCTCACCAGCCCCTACGGCAAGTCCAAATACTTCTGCGAGGAGATCATGAAGGACCTCTGCATGAGCGACCCGGTCAGTATGTGTAATGGAGTGTACTACGCGACCAAAACAATTAGACACATTTCAAACATGGCGTCACGGCCGGTCACGGGGATTAGTGTTGGGAATAAGGGCGAAATTTGTACAAACCGCATACCTGTCATGTGTCTAATTGTTTTGGTAGAGTAGTACCCACAGAACATTTAAAAGAGGTTAGAATGGCGATAATGCGCCGTTAGTATGAAATCCGGTGTCGCCGATTCCACCCCACCTTTCACCTCCACTACATCTGTACTTAAAAAAAATGCAGTTTACTTACGCACACATTTGCAATTTCAAATCTAGCCAATCATAACGCCGCTCAATCACGCGATTTCAAATGGAACGAATCATACGCATGCACGCATATCGATGTACATTTCTATAGCTATGTGTAAACGTGTAAGTGTTAAAGCCTAATTTACGCAAAGGCAACAACATGCAACAGTGTCTTGTGAATTGTGGAACGCGAAATCTTGTGGAATGCTACAAATAAATAATATTTTCGGGTATTTGCGACACGCAGCAGTCTATTTTACGCCGAGGCCACATCGTGGCTAGATAACTTTCACAGCATCTTACTGAAAATTCATCATCATCATCTCAGCCGAAAGACGTCCACTGCTGGACAAAGGCCTCCCCCACGGATCTCCACAATGATCGGTCCTGCGCTGCCCGCATCCAGCGGCTTCCCGCAACCCTCACCAGATCGTCGGTCCACCTCGTGGGGGGCCTGCCCATACTACGTCTTCCGGCGCGCGGTCGCCATTTAAGAACCTTTCTGCCCCAACGGCCGTCGGTTCTACGCGCAATGTGCCCAGCCCATTGCCACTTAAGTTTAGCGATTCTTCGGGCTATGTCGGTGACTCTGGTTCGCCTACGGATCTCATCATTCCTGATTCGATCACGCAAGGAAACTCCAAGCATAGCCCTCTCCATCGCTCTTTGGGTGACTTTGAGCTTTCTTATGAGGCCCATCGTTAGCGACCACGTCTCAGATCCGTAAGTCATCACTGGCAACACACATTGGTCAAAGACTTTAGACTTAAGACACTGCGGTATTTGGGGCGAAAAGATATTGCGCAGCTTCCCGAACGCTGCCCATCCAAGTTGGATTCGATGATTGACCTCCTTCTCGAAGTTAGATGTACCTAGCTGGACTGTTTGTCCCAGGTAGACATAATGGTCTACAACTTCGAGAGCGGAGTCCCCAACTTTTATTGGAGAGACTACATGGGCGTTCGACATGACTTTTGACTGAAAATTTATAGTGTTTTAAAATAAATAAATTGGTGAAAGAAAACATCGTGAGGAAAGCTGCATATCTGTGAAGTAATTCAAATGTTTTGTGTGAAGTTGATCGACTCGCACTATTCAACCTGATCTGAGGGTCATATCATAATATATGGGCTATTACAGACCCCCCACACTGGCGTCTTTCGAGCGTCTTTCCAGCGTCGTCGTCGCATTTTTTGAAACTCCATTTTTTTGCGAACACAACTTGTTTTGTTTCACTCGCTTCCATGATTGTACGCGCGACGGCCAGCGCTGGCGTCGCATTGACGCTGGCGTCGCGTTGACGCTGGAAAAACGCTCGAAAGACGCCAGTGTGGGGGCTGTTAACGGTGTGATAGTTTGGGCGAAAATACTAATTGACACATAGGAGACTAAATTCCCAACGACAAGGTCTGCTAAGTAACAATTAATTTAGAATTTGACTCCAATAGGCTTGTGTCCTTAAAAATGTAATTAGTCCGTCTTTTAGATTATTCAAAAATAAGGGACACGTATTTTTTTATTTGTAAATCGGACCAAAAGTTACAAAGATATAGCCCATTAAAGTAACGTGTGACGTGACAGAGTGTAACTTTGCCATTTGCGGTGGTTTATTCCAGAAATGGATGGTGGTATCTCTGCGGTACTTCAACCCGGTGGGGGCGCACCCCAGCGGCCGGATCGGCGAGGACCCCGCCGGGATCCCCAACAACCTCATGCCTTACATAGCACAGGTCAGTTGCCTTGAAGACCACACACATGAAAACTTAAACATTTCCTGAAATTCGGTCGTGCTTGCTTCTCATCCCTCTTGATGAGTTGATGGCTTCTAAGTAAATAAAAGAAATGAAATATGTTTTTTATTCGAAGTAAGATTTTACAAATCACTTTTCGACGTCGACGCGAGTTCACAATTTAACTA
This sequence comes from Teleiodes luculella, assembly GCA_948473455.1. NCBI lineage: Eukaryota > Metazoa > Arthropoda > Insecta > Lepidoptera > Gelechiidae > Teleiodes > Teleiodes luculella. Next base: position 8,162,377 of record OX419603.1, read on the forward strand.
AAAAAATATCTTACTACACCAAATTTTCAAGATGATAATTTATTTTATTTTCTTCTCTTAATTCATACCTAGTTTCACATTGACAAAAGCTTGATGGCTTCTAAATATCTTCATACCAAATCTTCAAAATGCTTGTTTTATTTTCTTATCTCTTCCCTAGCTTGTCATTGACAAAAGCCTCCAAATATTTCCATCTCTCTCTGTCCTTTGCCGCTCTTATCCTGCACAAATTACAGCACAACCAAGATCTAAGAAAACAAGGTCTTGCATTCGGACCACGTGACTTGAAACAAGCGTACGCCATCATGTTGTTCATCCTTGTCTATTAACACGCATTCGACAAGGATGAACAGCATGATGAAGTAGGCTTGTGTCAAGTCACGTGGTCCGAATGCAAGACCTTGTTTTCTTAGACCATGAGCACAACAATAACATAGAGTTTGGCACATGAAAGTAGACAATCGATGAAATTGGAAAACATTGTACTGGCAACAAAGTTACATAGCAAAAAAAAGTATCGAATTAGGTATATAGAATCGGGGTTGCCAGGATGATTTTATTCAATTTTGCCGCGTTTTTTCATTGGTGCCAAACTCTAACACAGATGTCCGTTGACAGGTAGCAGTGGGTCGTCTAAAGGAGTTACAAGTGTTCGGCAACGACTACCCCACAGCGGACGGCACGGGCGTGAGGGACTACATACACGTTGTGGACTTAGCCGAAGGACACGTGAAGGCAGTCAAACTGTTCAAACAGCCAGGGTTTGGTGGCTTCCACGCCGTCAATCTAGGTGAGCCATCTCACATCTGTACGCTATACCACAGAAGAAAATAATAGTACTAACCCGTACAGAAAGGACACTCACCCTCCTTCGCCAAAATGAGTTCCCCGCCCGATATAGCGCCCCACGCCCCGCACCCCGCAGGCACCGCGGGACTCCGCCGGTGGTGTTCGGGGGTGTTTTACATAGCGCCTCGCGCCATTGACTTGTAGTTGATATTCAGTTGTTATTCAAAAAGAAGTAGCTTGTCAAAAAGCGTTTTCTGTATGGAATGACCGCCCAGTGGCTATACTTGACCCATTACAAACTTGCCAACTGAGTCATAAAGTGTCCTTCAAACTACAATCCTCCCCTATGAAACCTCAATGAAATTAAATTTTGACTATGCTAAAAAATACTATTGAAATAGTAGTAAATAGTATTATTGTAAGAAGATTAGTATCATTATTATTCTGAAGATATAGCTATAGTTTGGGGAGGATTCTAGCTTGATGTTCAAGCCAGAATTCTCCCCTCTCGTGTAGTCAAATGGTGGGGTCTATCGGCTTAGTTTATATCTAAAAGAAGCAGTTTTCTGTAAAGTTCATTTACTGACGATAGTTGAACGTGACAACGATTGTGCCTCTTTGTCGCTCGTTCCGCGCTCTCGCTTGCACTTCAAGCCTTAAATGGAACGCCTCAGTTGCGCGGTAACGCCACACTGCGTCATGTTTTTTCGTGCGTGCAGCCGGCTCCATCGAATTATAAGACGTTGTCACGTCAAAAAATACATTATTGAAACTAAAATAAATATTGTATCCTATAGGTACAGGCACAGGCTACTCGGTCCTCCAAATGATAGCAGCGTTCGAAGCGGCGAGCGGGCGCCCCGTCCCCTACAAGATAGTGTCGCGGCGCGCGGGGGACATAGCTGCCAACTACTCGGACGTCTCGCTCTCGCAGCGCCTGCTGGGCTGGCGAGCGACAAGGACGCTAGAGGACATGTGCGCCGATACCTGGCGGTGGCAGAGCAACAACCCTGCTGGGTTTAACAAGTAAACCGTTATAACCGAGTCCCTATAATGTACACAATAAAGCTCACAGAAATGAGGATTAGGCGGCACCTCGAAAAGTTTTTAAATCGCGAACGGCGTGGTACGTGTATCTGCGCGGCAAAGTAAACGGACTTTAGGTGTACGAATTACGAAGAATATACTAAAATTTACAATGTGCCGCCTACCTTTTTAGTTTTATACAAGGATTTTAGTTATGACTAGTACCATCATATTTGTGTACGTCATAGTGATTCTGTTAAATAAATAAGCTTTAGGTTTGACTGTTTTTTATCTGGCAGAAAATTTTTTTTTATATTGTTTTATTTATTCTTCAGTTCACATTTTGTGTATTTCTTTATTTTTACAAAAGGGAGATAGTACCTGAAGGTCAAAATTATGAGTGTCATATTACATATTAAGCTGCAGGGTCAAAATATATTTAATTACTTAATTCATTCGAATCAATCTATTTTAATTTTAAGTGTTTAATTTATTTATTATTACTAATATCATTCCTTCATATCTTCAACTTAAAAAAAGTGATACCAAAAGTTGTATAACTTTAGAATAATACATTGTTTGCGTTCCTATGTTATGTTGCCATAATTTATTTTATACAAAAGTTTATTTAGGACCAAAAATTACATACCAAAGCATTTATCTTACAGTGACATGTTTTATGTTGAAATGTATTTAGTTTAAGAAAAAAAAACTATTATTTATTAATGTGATAGAATATTCCCGACCTGTCAACAGTTTCAGCTAAAATGACTAAAAATATTAATGGTGCATTCTAACTAAACTTATTAGTTTTTTTTTTGTAAGTGATTAATAAAATGCAAGAATACCATAATCGCGCCATCTGTCTTATTATTTTTTATTTAGTAATTTAATTTATTTATTTTGGAACTGAAATATTCTGTGAATAAAAATTAATAAAACTACTTCGTAGATATGCGCATGCTTTTACATAAAAATATAATTATCTTAATAATTAAACGACTCTGTTTAAAAAACGCATTTATAAAAGTACATTACTGAAATAATTTCCAATTCGTAATTAACATTCCTTCTTTAAAAAATTATTTAATAATACCGAATAGTCATATCTTTATTGTATGTTTAATAATTTGGTGCTTTCTGATTATAAATAGAGTTTATGTATTGTTATTTGTTAGTTAAGAATAAAAACATGAGAAATTGAAATTCGTTTTCTTTTAAACCGTTTTCATTAATTGTATTTCTTCTCTCTCTCTTAACAAGCCAAATTTATAAGAGTAAAACCTGACCAAAGAAATAAAAAACCTGCCCTGGGGGCGCCACGTGTATATTTTTATGTTTATGGCAACAATTTTTATTACAAAATTAGTTCCGTTGAAATTCCGCAATATGGCGAGGTTTTTTATTTCTTTGGTCAGGCTTTACATGTTATAATAATAATAATTTTTATTTCGGGAAATTGTAACAAAAAACGCCGGCGCCGTGCCGTTGCCGGGGAAGCAAAATGTATGAAATAGATATCCTGGCAGACAGCCGACAAGATCTCATTTTTCGAATTGCGAATTCGCTCCCAGAACCCCGCTGTCCGAAGCCTTATTTATGACAGGTGAATGGAAAAGATGTATAACTGTCACTATAAGATTGGGAGCGAGATCTTATAATTAATTATGAATAGAATAGTCTGTGATTGGCTGGACGGCACCCAAGGTCACGGTACGGAGCGCACCGATCTGGACGAGATCTTATAATTAATTATGAATAGAATAACAAACCCTCACACTGGCGTCTTTCCACTGTCGTCGTCGCGCATACAATCATAGGCAGCAACAAATAGAGAGTGAAACAAAAGAAAGTAGTGTTCGCAAAAAAAATTGTGTTGACGATTCAAGGTCGTTTGTGAAAAATAAAACTTAAATTTTATAATTAATTCTCTGTATTATCTAAAAATTACAAATCTTTCATAGTTTCTGTCATTACATACTAATTCACGTGGTTATTCAGCACATTGTCGTCTAAAAATATTATTAGATTTACATTATTTTACACTTACTAACATTTCATCCGTTAAGCTAATTCTATGCCGGTTTGGGGGAAACACGTACAGTAAAGAGCAGATCAAGGTAAACACGCGCCACAACTTTCTATTCTTTACTCAGTGAAAAAAGGGTAATTCCAGTGTTCAGCTTTATGTGCTCTTAACTGTACAAGCGTACACACTAAATTACTTTTTAAACAGACGTGGGGTTACAATAAGTGGGCTACTGTGGATATGTGCTGAATTTTTAAACTAAGTAAGACCTGGGAGTACTTAAAACTAAAATTCATTTCAGTGTTTTTATATTAAAACATTTTATCAATCAGAATTAGTACAGTTAAAATGCGAATATTAAAACACCATGTGAATGAACTATTTTTCGGTAAGAAAATGGGAAATTAAAATTGCACTTAAAAATAGAAAAGACAGTTTAAATGTATTCAGTAGAACATCTGAACTTTTGTACTAACATTGCATGTTTAACACTTTTGCAATTCTTCATCCAATGCTTAATAAAATAAAAAATAAATTACAAATTAAAATACGCGATTTATGCGTAGCTTGTATTAACGCAATGTAATGTATTAACGCAGTGGACAGAACTGTTATTGTTATATGACCACATTGAAATGTATTATTATTAGGGTTGTCACAGAATGCAATTATATAGCCTTATTGATGAGATGACCAAATCTAACGTTGTCCCGACATTTATATGACAACATGTTATATATGTGACGAGTAAACAAACATATTTTATTATATTCTTGTCTTTACAACGCAACGATTATTGCAAGTTTCAGTATAATTAAATCTGCAACAACCTTTTTTTTAAGTACAAAAGACAGCACATGCGGCTGGAGTCTGGACATTTGCAATACGAAACTCACCCCTACCACTACGGAATAAGGGCGCTTTCAAGGTCAACATGTCCAGCCGCATGTGCTGGCTTCTGTACATATTATGTTGTGTGTACCGTGAATTTGACAAAATTATGATTTCCTAATCATGATTAACCTTATCTAATTCTTCGCAATGATTAGAAGCGCAATGATTTTATGAAGTAAAAGTGTCTAAAGCGAAATATTACTGAAAACTGCTTGTAACAGACATAACATTTTATCTGCATTCAACGAGGCTATACATACGTTATATACTCATGGTACATAATATGTGTATGTATCTATACATAATGAGAATGTTTAAACTCTAACAAGACTAAAAATAAGCTGTGTCACACCATTCTACATTATTTTAATGTATGTAATCAATAATATACAATGTCCTTGTCGATCTATTTTAAATATTCATTGATCCAGTTAGTGCGTGATAAAAAATAATAAAGAAAAACTTCATATTTTAAAAGTTTTCTACGCACTTATTTATTTCTGTATAATGTCGTGTATGAGAAATAAATTATAAAAAAATGAACATTCCACACAAAAACGAAATGTCTTGCATCTGCGACACTTTGATGTGTACATTATTTTAGTTACATTTCACAATATTGAGCTGTTGAGTTTAATATAAAACAATACCTACAAGCTTGTATGTATGAACATTATACCTACTGAAAAATACATTTTAAGGTAGCCGTTCGAACAGAGCGTCAGCGACACTGACGCTGCGACACGAATAAGGATAATGGACTCTAAAGTGATGTATTTAAGGTAGACTTTAAAGGCATGCGACAGTGACGCGTGTGACTCGGCGTTACCGGTGTCCGTATCGTCGCGCCAACTCACTTTTGAGTAAATTCATTCTTAAATCCATCACCGTAAGTCCATTATTATTTGTCGTGTAGCAGCGTCAGTGTCACTGACGCTGGTTCGAACAGTTACCGTTAGGATCGACTAAAGACATGTTTACAGAATGTAAATTACAAGGCAACGGTGGCGGATACATTAGGCATTGATATGCTAGCACGATCTTAGGGATATATCTACACACTTTGGTTGTCGGTAACTAGCCGGGGTCTTCATTCAGAACCGACCTCCCACCATTCCTCAACAAAAACAATTTTCTACACAAACTTTAACAATATACAAAAAATACATTTCTGTATACATCAAGTCTGGACAAATGGTAAGTGGAGTTCGATCCTTTAAAACTGTTTAATTAATATTTAACCTAGCGAAGGGGTGAAACAAGAAATGCTTTTGCTACTAGATATTGCATGTAGATAGATTATAATGCCAAAACAAAATATAAAGCAGGTATGCTACCATTGCCAAAAAGTTTATATAAAATTATCGAGTTATTATGCATATTTTAAAAATAAAAGGAATGGATTCAAATAAACTGTACGCATAAGCAAACTAATCATCGGAGTGCATTGTATTGTATAAACGAGATTCTGAGCATTGTATGGGAGTGAAGCAATCACACACATGGGCTATATGTTTTAATGGGTCGCTATATCTTATATAATAAAAGTGCGAAGCTGCAATCAAAATGTGTACATAAAAGGTAGTGTGTTAATTATTTTTTCTCTAACAAACTAGCCCACATGAATGAAAACTCGATCTACTATGAAATAATAATTACAAAAATAGTAATAAAAAAAAACAGGGATGTGTGTAAATTGTGTTTAAAGGCACACTACCAAATATCGCGACGAAAACAATGATCGCGCGTAAATGAATTCAGGTATCCAGAAATAAAGTCTAAATTCTATAAGAAACGGGTTTTGGCAACACCTTTGTAAAGAATGATTGCATTAGTTATTTAAATAATTTTCGGTAATAATCACGACAAGTAGTTAATTATGAATTTTTAAAGACAACCAGATGGATATACCTAACCAGTCGGTCCTTGGCATATTAGCTCTGACGTCACTTCAAATAAAAACTTTCTAATTTCGAATAAAGCTCTAGGTCTGAGCACTCCGATTAATTGAAAAATATGACAAAACAGCTAGGACAGCACAATCCAATGTAAACATTTTGAACGTACTTTTATTCAGCCTTTTCTATGGCTAAAGTGTAAAATTTTTCGAAAGAAGAAAAAGAACGAAACCAAATTCTGTCGCCAAAAATTTTACTTGTCAGTCGCAGAAACTTGCTTTCGAATTTACTTTCATCGCGTGATTGGGAAGCGTGCCTCGGTGCGTTGCAACATATGTGTGTGTGTGTGTGTGTGTGTGTGTGTGTGTGTTGGTGTCACTCGGAGCGGTCACTATAGTCTGTGTCACTGCACTAGTCGGTTAGTTGTTAGCCCTCGCGCTTGATGTTGGGCATCTGTGGCGGCGGCTCGGCTAGTCCCTTCACCTGTAAATAATACAATTACATAATTATATTATATTACGTAAAATAGGCGCGTTTGACGTCGAGTTGCGGCAAATAGCCCGATGAAATAACTAATAAACTTACATTATATACAAAAAACAGATTTATTGCCAAGAATAACACAATGGCGGTAATATTAAGACATTAAGAAGTTACACTAGCATAATTTTAAGTCTGTACCTGTATATGGAAACCAAAAAGGAAAGATGATGTTGTCAAAAGTGCAAGGACGTATTAGACTAAAAGCTTAACGTATAGGCTTAGAACATTTCTCTTTAGAAACTCTCTTGGCGCGGATTGTGAGGTAGGTTAACCTCAAAATCAATATAAATGATAAGCAAGCGGAAAAGTAAATGTAATAAGAGAAGTGTGACCTAGGAGAGCGTCGGTGGCCAAGTGGCTAGGCCGGTGGACTTTCATTTCGAAGTTCGCGGGTTCAAACCTCGGCACGTACCAATGTGTTTTCGATTTTCGAATTCATATGTACGTTTATTCGATGCTCTTACAGTGAAGGAAAACCTCGTGAGGAAACCTGCACACACCTGCGAGGAAATTCAAAGGTTGTGTGTGCAGTTGACCAACCCGCACTGGGCCAGCGTGGTCGACTAAGGCCTATTCACCCTGGTATCAGAGTAGGCTCGAGCCCCTCGGTGGGGACATGTATGAGCTGTTAATGACGAAGACGACCTAGGGCTTAGGTACTGTTCATTAGACGTTACGCGCTGTTGGATGTTTTGCTGCTTAACCCTTTATAAGGCAAAACAACAGTATAAAAAGTTTTCGACTTTATGACTTGATGAATTTATTATTATTATTATGTTGAGGGTAAAAGGTTAAAATTAAGGTGGCAATATAGTGGCCACTGCCTTGTAACTTTTTGATTGGGAGGGACCTTGAGGTTTTTAAATGGCGGCCGCGCGCCGACTACGGTCTGGTAAGGATCGCCGTTACAGCGCAGGACCGATCGTTATGAAGATCTTTTGGGGAGGCCGTTGTCTAGTGGACGTCTACAAGCTGAAATGAATGACCTTGAGGCGTGCAGCGGTCTTGAGGAATGTGGGCAGCTGTTCCTGGCTCACGTTGACCTCTCCCGCGTACATGAACTCCAGGATCGCTTGCAGGTGCAGGTACGAAACGTCCTTCAGGATTATTATTGGGTGCTTCGACGGATTCTCCTACAAAATACAACATCAGTTTAAACATTACTTATCCGCACTAAATACCCAAACACTTAATTAATAACACTAAATTGAAAAAAATAATAACCCCCGACACAAAACCGTTATTAGTTCCTTTCAACAACTAGAAAAGGCTATCGTGAAAATGTGTTAGTGCAACTAGAAAAGAGCTGATGATCTTCAAATGGCTGAAGATATTTTCTTGGATCATAGCTAAGAACACTCTCGATTGTCACACCTTGCAAACAAAAAAAACTAGATCAAAATCGGCGCATCTGTTTAGGAGCTACGATGCCACAGACAGAAAGACAGACAGACACACACGTCAAACTTATAACACCCCTCTTTTTCGTCGGGGGCTAAAAATATTTTTTTTATACACAACACGTTATAATACCTATGCTAATTTACCATTATGGTAATTTAATTATTTTTGACATACATATTTGGTTTTATTATTTCTTTGACATTAACAAACTTTAATATAAGTACTTAATTTTTTACATACTCGTATTGACGATCATACTACGGATGTCCTTTTTATACTATTGTAAAAACGTGTGCAATCTTGTAGTATGAGATAAATAAAACTAAACTAAACTAAACTAACTATGTTACAAAGTGTGCCTAACTAGTGTGTTACCCCCGCCCAACCATTTTGCTCTTATTGACTTTTAGAATTTATAACCATTGCCAATCATAGAAATCCCTATAGAAAGCAAAACCACACAGGCTAGTATTGTACACACAGAGTACAGGCTAGCTAGTGTTTTGCTATAAGATCAATTCAGTTATTATTAGACATTACATAATGGTCTTATCTACAACAGGCAGCGTGTGATAATTATATTTATGCAGGAATTTCACTAAAACTGCATGAATTGAGCAGTGTTACAATAACATTCTCCCTGTGTTATGTTACAAGTCTGAAGCTGTAAAAACATCCTGCCAACCGTGTTTACATTTCACACTTGGTGTTACAACTATTTATGTTTTGTAATTGCCTATTGCCTATGGGTTCATTTCAGCCCATAGACAAAAAAACGAAAGATGGGTTGCAGGATTGCACTGGCTAATCATTGATAATAACGTGTACAAAAAAATTTAGTGTACCAAACACAGGTTATACTTTAAAATCGACAATTAAAGAAATTATTACACAGATTTATTATAATTTTTATAGGAATTGGCCGAAGGTAATACAGAACCTCTGTATTGGCGTTAAATTGAGCAGGGATTATTCAAATATCTTGTATTACAAACATGATTGTAAAATGCAAATCATTGATTGACAGGAAATCTAGATATGCATTTTAGTATGTGGGGTACTTAGTTCGTACTACGAGAAATAACGGAAATCTATGACACTTTTTAAGTTAAAAGTTTCAGCATATTGTATAAAAATATTATATTATTGTTTATTTATCTTACCTCTAATAAGCTTTTGAAGTACGGACTACATGCAGAGAGCACCATTTTGTGTGCCTTACATGTCTGACCTTCACATGCTAGAGTTACCTGGAAATAGGACAATACTATCTGTTTAATAATATTTCAATTAGAATGAGATTTTTAATATATCTACTCTAACAAATCTGTCTTATATTATTCTATGTGAATAGGGAGACATAATTTACAAAGCTTATTATACTGGCTAAATCAGGGATCGAAACCGGTTTCGAAATCCCTGTTAATATCGTTCGAAAAACGGATATAATTCCGTTCCCCAATTAACCAGCAATAGATGGAACTTAATGAAACAAACCAAAAATATTCTGGTTACCCGGTTTTTGATAAAGAACGAAATGAAACCGGTTTCAATCGGTTTTGTAATTATTAAAGTAATTGTTTTTGCAACAGGCGAAGGCCAGGGCTGCCGGTTGCTTTGCATATTATGTTCCCCCAAGACTAAACCTACCCTTAGTGATCTTAGTTAGAGCTATAGTCGAATAGGGTTTGAACTAGCGTGATTTAACAAGTGTATGAAAAACCGGTTCCGATCCCTGGGCTAAATTACACCATTCTTTATATTACTAAAACTCAAATAACAAAAATGTAGCTTAATAATTTACTCATCATCAATGATGAATCAGCTAGGGAATTATTTGACACTCATGCAATAGGTATTATAAGTATGGAGATTAAAAAGTTCTTTAATATAAAATGATGTGATTAGATAAAATTACAGAAATCGTTTATTGACCCAAAGTACGAGCATGTAAGGAAATAAAATTTGATAGTCAAACATTTTTTAAAGTATAATTCTGTTCTGAGCAATTTGGTGACTAAACATCACATCTTTGTTTACAAAACAGAACAGAACTACAACAGTTGATAGTAAATGCTTCAGGATGTTTTAGATGACCTACAAATTAGTACAATAGCATGATATAAGCAAAAACATGTAGTTCTATCAACAATGCCTCACATAAAACAATACAATACAATACAAATATTCTTTATTGACACCAAGAAACACAGACATATAAGACATACAAAGAAAACATTAGGTTTCAACAGGCGGCCTTATTGCTAATGTAGCAATCTCTTCCAGGCAACCCATTTCCAGGACAATGGTATAGAATAGAGTAGTGCAAAACAATTGTTTTGCATCACCAGTTTACACAATATACAATTTAGAATGTAGGTAATTTAGAAAAAGATTTACCTACATAATTTAGACAAATAAGGTTAAAGGCATAACAATTCTAATGGTATAATCTGTGGGTATAAGGGGCATATTACATTGTAAAAGATCTTTGATCATATATATGATCATATATTTGATCCTATTTATTTGACAATTTGAGTCATATCTGTGTATTACACTATAAAAGTTCTTTGATCATATTTCACGTACTATTGCTTCGGCATTTGACAGATTGATGACAGGTATTGACGTTAGGGTTACCAGATCTCAGCGAATTCGAAGACATCGTAATTTTTAGTATGGCTTGTTTTCTGTTATTTAAAATTTGGACAGCAAGATTATGCAAGTATATAATTAGAAAACGAATTACATTACAATATTTGAAACATATTAACGAACAAGAAATTAAAAACTCTTTGTTTTTATATTTGCTTTTAAATTCCGAGTGGAAAAAATAAAAAGTAACTGGCAACACCTGTTTCTATGACCGTATTGGATCCAATCTAACAACAAATGTCAAAAATCTATGATCAAAGATCAAATTGAATCATATGTCTATATTACACTGTCAAATATCTTTGACTCATAGATCTTTGAGTCTCTTTGATCAAAGATCTTTGACAATGTAATATGCCCCTAATAGTGTGGCAGATAACCCCTGAATACCAAAGAATCTAAACAATTGACTCTAGGTTTCCCACTCAAATTAAAAACTAAGGTATTAAAACTAAACTGGTAGAGTATTTGGACACTCATTCATTAGGGCCCTAAAGTAAAGGGTCATTGTAAACTCATTAAGCACATGAACAAGATGGCTTGTTTGAGATCCTATGAGTTGATTGGGTTTGGATTGTTGGGTCTGTAGATTCTATGCAGACGAAGATGAAACTCCTCTCCATACTCCATATTCTCTGTGAGTGAGATTAAAGAGTCTGGTACTGGGAGGAAACAAACTTGCCTCCTCAGAAGCTCCATGAGTCTTATAGACATAATAATAATAATGAGCTTTATTTACCAATAAGTTTACACATAAACTTAAGATGTAGGTAAATAACAATAAATAGACATAATGTACACATTATTGGTAAAAAGGTAGGTTTTCAGCAAAAATGCTGTTTTTCAGAACCCTCCTGAACTGTTTTGCTGGGTTTGCTCAACACAGCTGAGTTGAGGCTGAATTAATATTCATAAATGATGCATACAAAAAGGCATAGCACAGTAAAATGTAAATTACTAATAAATTGGCTTTAGATTATGCTTTGAGATCACCAGCTTCTTCAAAGCTGTCGATCTGGAAGAGGCTGTTTAGCCATTGAGTGGTTTTTGGGATGGACCTAATCTCTCTCTATTTGATGACCCTATATTTTTTTTAACCAACATAACCAACTGGGAGTTTCTGAAGATGACTCGTGGATGACTCTCTACTCTAACCAGTTTAATTATCTAGCCACAAACAGATTTCAACCTAAGTATTTTGATCTTTTAATTTTGTAATCAGGGTAATTACTAATTATTTACATTTAACCATAAATTCAGTATAAATAAACCCTTTCCTCAAACTACAAAAGCAGAATATTGAATTTCACTTGGCAAAATTACGCAATAAAAAAAAACTGATAAGTAAGTACCTACAAGCTATCTCAAAAAGGTTATTTTAGTGAAGTGAGGTTATAATAAAATAGGTACTAGTAAGATTTTTACATCACACTCACATCGGTGAAGCTTTTTTCGTCTCGAAGATGCCTGAAGGAAGTCACCATATTTGTCTGGAAGTCATTCCATTTCAAAAAGAATTGCTGGTCACCCATTTTGACTGATTTTCACCACCCTGAAAAGTTGTTTACAAAATATAAACAAATGAAGAGTTACAAATAAATACGTAAATTTACAGCGTTAGTTCTTGACAGGAGTTAAATTATCCCAAAACTAGAAATAGCAAAAAATTGTGCATTTTTAGACAACTTTCTACGTCACTATCTAAAATGCATAGAAACAAGCTTACCCTTGACTACAAGATGCACAATTTTTTATGCTTCTCGGCCTTGGTTTAATCGGAATAAATAGTTATTGGAGGACCCCACGTAGTGTTTCACAACATTCAACAAAAGTTAAGCAATTGAATCTCAAAATAAAGACGCCGTCGTGCATAAATTAGCGACTTCTTTTCTATTTCTTTACCAACCAAATTCCTTTTCCTTCGTTCAGTTCACTCACTTCACGCACTTTTTTCAAGCAAGCTTTGAAGGTTGTTCATTCTTTTGGTATTGCCATTTTATAAAATTACATCAAACACAAAATTTGGGTAGCGCCATCTAGTATCCAGTAGCGAAACTACTACACAATTCAATACGCGAAAACATCTTGTCAGCAGCCAGCCAGTGAGTGAGTAGGAATAGTGTGCGACATCTAGCGTGTAAGCCAGACAATATACATAAACAAAAATAAGTCAAAAGCGAACTATTTATACGTATATTTTATTTGATACTGTTTCGAATAAGATGAGGGGTTCCAAAGGGTCTGAAATTCAAATTTCTCTACAAATCAGTGAAAATATTATTGAACCTAAGCTTTATATTCAAACAGAATATTTATTTTACTTTAGTAAGTTTTAATTTTAGAAGTTAAAGCCTGACCAAAGATATAAAAAACCTGCTCTAGGGGCGCCACGTGTAAGGTATATTTTTATGATTTAAAGTTAAATTCCGCAATATGGCGAGGTTTTTTTTTCTGGTTGGGCTTTAACCAGATAAATTAAGGGAATCATTCCTAAATTCTTGATATTAACCGTTATTGCATAATAGGCATTTTTGACAGACTTATGTTAGTGGTGCTTTCATTTATGATATTATTATTATTAGGTACCTAAAGTAGATAAATAAAAATCAATTGTATTCAATACACATTATGTATTTCACAAAAACGTTTTTAAAACGACACTCAAATTGCATAGAATAAAGTGAGGCAATGTGAATAGTAGACATCTTACTAATTAATTAGTTTTAATTAAAGATTATTCAATAAGTCATAATATTAGACACACGAACACTACAGTTGAAAGGCCAAGCGGTGTTGCCACAATTCTTAATTTTAATTAATTACTATAATTATTAAGTATCTTATTCTAATCTTAAATCAAAATTAAGTACGAGATTACCACTTATCTCTATTATACAAACATAATATTATGTAACTTCAATATTAAAATATTCCAAACAATTCTAGAGAGTGCAGAATAATTTACTGGCCGTGAGAATACCTGGCAAAATATTAATAGTATTGCATAAATAATTATTTTACAACACTGAAATCATTAATTCATTAACTATAATTGACATTAAGCAGGACTCCAAAGAAATAAGTACAATAAAACTTGATATTATATAATATTATTAAGAGAATGATATTATTAATCTAGCTAATTATTACTATACTCTTTAATTATTAATACGAACATTTTACTTTATCATATTATTGCTAATACTATTTTCTATTTTGGTATTACAGGTTTATGTCAGAAAAAATATCTAAGTACTTGGGTCAAATCAAATTATCATCTTATTATCAAAACAAACTTACAATTAGCTATACAGTCAAATATTATAATTATATTGTTATATTTGGTTTTCTTCAGCATTTCAAAATATACAAAGCACAGTTGAACTTAGGTATATTCTAGCGTATGATTCGTCAATCCATTTAGGAGACTGAAATCCTTTATGTCTATTAAATCTTTAGATAACTATCTCTTAATTTAAACTATAACTTTAAGAGTTTAAAACCCTATCAAACAATTACTGCACCAATAAAATTTTTGAAAATAATATTTTAACTTTATTAAAAAATATTTGATACAAGCAAGTAAATTAATTTTTATAAAATTAATTCCCATTTTGGTAAACCCAAGTCCACCCAGGAGCCTTTGGCAATAGTAAAAACGGTCATTTAAATATAATATAAGTACCTACATCTAAATGTTATATTATAATTAATTACGTTTTCTAATTAAGTAGGTAATTTTAAATTAATTACGATAAAGAGATCCTAGCCTTTTCCTTAGAAATTAGTTCTAGTCTTGATAAGTAAAGAAATGCTATTCATTTGAGCAAATTAAATGTTCTTAAAATACGAATGAAACTTGCGAAAGTATAGACATGAATTAGGAATAGTAAAACGTAGGTATGTGGAACACAAATATAGAATACAGTTCAGTTCAAAAAAGCTACTTACAGTCTCTAGCTATTTAATCAAATGTCTATCAAATCAAAGCATGCAATATAATGTCATGCAAACTTATCCTATATTCATTGGTAGGTTACATGAGGTTTACATTATTTTGTAAAACTGACTATATTACAACTTGCATACTTCTATTTTGATAATTTGGTATTTAAGCTTAGGATCGTAATTCAAAAATGTTATTAAAAAATTGACTAGAGAATTTTGGATTTGCTTCCTAAGTTTTTGGCTGGTTAAAACTAGTTATTTTTGGATTGAAGTGAAAATGGTGCGGAAATGCGACTAGATGGAAATGTAAACAGTGAATCTGGCTTTCTATTATTCTGTTGGAAATATGTATGCAGTATTGAAATATATAATATTATTAGATATTAATATTCATTACCATAATACGTATCTAAAACTTAAGAAAATAATGTTGAGTACCAGCAAAGATTAACTTACGATATTTTTTATAAAAATGTACTTTTTAAACTGGCACTAAAGAAAAATTTTCGTTGCTCGTTACCCACACATTAAGCATTATTATATATTATGATTATTATTCTTTATACTCGTACATAATGATAAATTGTCAATAGTAAGGCAGATAAGGACGGTTTTAACTTTAAATAAGGCAGCTAAAGGCACCTAGTTATAATATCTACTCATCAAGCAAAAATATGAACTAAGCGAAGTAAAAATATTTACAAGTATACAATAATTTGCATTTTAGACTTATATGACTTACACTTAAATAAAGTGGTGTCTCTTAATGCATCTACTCGTTGCTAGATGGCGTTGGTTTGGTTTGGTTATCGACAGTTGCATTCGTTGAGGGTTGAGTCTGGATTTTGAGTGGGATTTTTAGTCCTCGCGGGGCTAAAATTAGTCTAGCCGGCGTCACGAGGACCAAAGCGTATTCTCATTTATTCACACCCAGAAATTTTGCTGCCTCGTCCGGAGAAGAGAGGAGTTTGTTAAGCAGCTTGTTGTCGCGGATCCCTAGGAGTTTTCCGATGAGGTCGCTCCCGTTTTCGCCGTCGTTTTCGGCTTCGGAAGAATATTTGCGTGACGTCATTTCCAGTTTCAGCTTCTTGTCGTAAGGGACGGCAGGCGGGGAGTTGTTATTGTTCACGTTGCTCGGGATTTCATTACCGGAGTCGTCGTCTTGGTAGCGGTATCTGAAATTAAATTAATGGTCGTTAGAAAAGACAACGCTTTTTAAAGTGTTATTTACTTACTTTTTTGAGTAACTATAAAAGTGACGAATATCAACTCAAAATTAACTAGATAAGTTCTAATTTTATACTAAAATCGCTTCTTCAAATTAACTTTTATCTCATAAATATTTCTGACACGTGTAAAAAAGAAAAGCTTTGAAAATTATATTAGGTGTTTTTAAAAACCTTTTAAATACCTATTTGATGATATTGCACACGGTTACTCAGACAGGTAAAACGGGAACAGGTAAACGGGTCAGACGGGTAATCAGACAGGTGAATAATACATTAAAGAAAATGGAATCTTACCCATTAGTGACACCATCAGTTTCCCTAGGAGTGCTCGGCGGCGTAGCCTCTTCATCATCAGTCGCTTCTTCTCTGTGCTTCTTGCGGTGGCGAAGCATGCTATGCTTCAAGGTGAACCGGCGGCAGCACAGATCGCAGGCAAAAGGCCTCTCGCCTGAATGAGTGCGCATATGACGACGGAGATCTTCGGCTGACCAAAAGCGACGGATACAAAATGCGCAGACCACCTGAAGATAAAGAAATAAAGCTTAAAAAAAATGTTTACTGTAATTATCACATTTTATTTTTTAATAGTCTCAGTAATCCTTGGTTTGGTTGGGGCTCGGGAGATATTTCTGTCTATATCATTGCTTGTATATTTAGTTGCTTCCTATCCTACTTCACCAAAATTAAAGATTTCTTAGTCTAATTCTAAGCCAAGAGTTAATTTCAAGCACTTCGTATCCAATTTATCTTTTTGGCATTTAAATACAAAAATATTTGTAAATCTGCTTACCTTTCTATTAGCATGATCTGGAAACTTCCCTCGTTCATCATCGTCAGCACTTTCACTTCTATCGCTAGCTGCGTCTAGAGCTCCTTTGTTAACCAGCTGTTCGTACTCCGAAGCATGTGCCGATGACAAATGGCTGAGTGAGGCAGTACGGTCACTGAATGACGCTTCACAAAGGTGGCACTTGAATACTAATCCTTCTATAGCTTCTTCTACCACAGGGTTTGGTGAACCTGGCTGCGAAGATTCACCTGTACCGTGCCGCGATGACATGTGCTTTTTCAAAGTATCCATAGAAGAGAAAGTGCTTGTAGGGCAAGAGGCACATTTAAATGGTCTTTCGGGAACTGTCCGGTTGTCTGGGTTTTGTGGAGCCGGGATTGTTTCTGTGATGGGTTCAGCGAGAATAGCTCGTGCTGATCCTCCATGTTTTCTCAGTAGATGACGGTCACAGTTCGACTTGGTGGTAAATAAAAGAGGGCAATGCGGGCACTTGAATGGTTTCTGCCCCGTGTGAGTTAGCACATGCCGGCGGAGAGACGATGACCAGGGGAATTTCCGATGGCAGTATGGACAAGATACTCTGTTCGGAGCCAGACTGTAAGCAGACTTCTTTTTTGGTGGTTGGTTTCCAGAATCCAAATCAGATCTGAAAAAAAATTGATCATTAGTATTGTATCAAGTTGAAAAAAAAAAATTAACTTAATTTCAGCAACCGCATCGAACTGAAATACTTACTTATTTTCGTCACTTCCAGAGTTGTTGCCTTCACTAGTAGAGGCCACAAGTCCTTCTTCATCTTCTTCTTCATCACTGCGAGTTGGAACAACGGGAATACTCAGATCGTTTGGTTCTGGAATAGGGTCAGTTCCTGTTTCAGTTTTCTCTGTAGTTGTTGGAATAGGTGTCGGTTTATTAATTAAATTCCCGGCAATTTTCAAATCGAAGTCTTTGTTTAACTCCTGCTGACGCGAGGCTTTTAAAATTTCAGCGGCAGCACGATGGGCAGCAGTATTTTCATCGAGCTTTTCATCTTCTGGTTCCTCGTCTATGATTAAAGCGTCTTCTTCATCTTCTTCGTTATCAGCAACTTCGTCAGAATCTCGTCTGATTGGTGAGCGTTCAGACTGTTGCAAAGGTCTTTCGAGATGTCGAGCCAAAAGTGCGAACTTGACCCGGTCAGCCAAGGTGTCAGTAGTAGGATACGGCGGAGGGGCACGAGGAGTCGGGCGTCTCACGCTCCAGTGTTGAGGGTGCTGCTGTTTAACATGTCGTTCCATATTTGAACGCAATGTGAATCTAGCTGAGCATTGAGAGCAAGAAAATGGCCGTTCAGTGCGGTAGCGCCTTTGCTTCTGTTTGGGCATGAGTATGCCATTTTTTATGACCATTTTTACAGAATCAGTTTGGGGAACGAGATTGTTATGTACTACTGGTCTTGGAGATTCTGAATGGGGTGTGGGAGACGGAGAAGAAGCTAAAGGGATTGGCTTCTGCTCTTCCTCTTCGGGTTCTTGTTTTGGTTGACTTTCATGGTCGTTAGAGACGAGTCTCCCTCCTGACATGCTAAGCCCTCGGATGAGTTCCTTTTGTATACGCTGCTTTATTTCGGCAAGTTCTTGAGAATCTGTTGCATTAGGAAAAAAGGAAGGTGGAAGAAAGTAAGGGTTGAGTGGAAATGATGGCGGCAAAGGTAAGCCTGGTAGTCCAGGTACAGCCCCTGCATAGAGCTGTGAAAGTTGAGAAGCGTAAAAGGCATCTATTTTTGGGAAGTTGCTTTCAAAAAGGCGTTGTTGGGTTAAAAGGAATCTCGTTTTCTCAAATGCTGAAGCAGCAGCCGCCGGATCGGGTTCAAAAGATGGTCTAGACGGAACTTTCGGTTCATCATCTTCATTGTCGCGTTTCTTTTTACTCAAGTCTAAAACGTCACAACTGTTGTTGTCACTAGTGCTGAGATCAACTGGCGTTTCTTCGTCATAGTTCTCCGGAGGGGTATCATTAGGTTTAAAGTTAAGTTCAGGCGTCCGGAACTCAGGTATTTGAGTAAGTTGTGCTATACCTCTGACTTTAATCTTTGGCATCTGCTGTTCACTATCTCTGGGTACCAATGACAAAGGCACTTCCTGTACCGGTTTCGAAGTCAAAGATGCTACGGGATGTCTTTCCGTAATGAAACTAGGAGTAAAATGAGTTAGTGGGGTGTCACGGCCTGTTATTTCATTTCTTCGTTCAAGCTCTGGTGTGTGGAAAGCGAGTGACCGCTTGACTTCTTCTCGAGCAAGTTTCGAATTAACCTCATCGTTATTTGGGTCTTCAGATGGGTGGTATATGATTGAGCGTTTCACATCTTCTCTAGTAACTTTAGCGTGTCGGTTCCGCAAATGCCTTTCGCAATTAGCTTTAGTAGTAAATGCGTAGTTGCAAACAGCGCATTCGTACGGACGATCTCCGTTGTGAGTTCTCATGTGTCTAACTAGGGCAGCTTTGTCGAGCGAGGCATGAGGACACATATTACATTGATACGGGCCTGGGCCTGTCCCGCTGAGATGCACTCTGTTATGGCCTTTTAGAGCTCGCAGGTTTGGGAATTTAGCTGGGCACAATCGACAAGGAAACTCTCCACGTAACTTCATTTTTCTGAATTCTGCTGCGAAGTTATCTTGAGTCTCTTCTTGATCACGCTCTTTAATTATTGTATCAGGTGGTGTCAATACAGTACTTTCCAAAGAAACTCTTGTACCTGTCAATCTTTCCAATAAACTACCTGCAGAAGTAACATTCAGGATGGATTGAATATCTGCTAAGTCTCTTGCAGCATCGATGTGTCGAATGCCATTTTTAGATAGATGGGAGTCATCGAATTTTGGTGTAAATCTGTCCATTGGTGGGGTTAGGGTTCCTGGTATCCCAAAAGACCTGTTTCTGAGATCGAGTTGTTTGAAGAAATCTTCTCGGCGGTCTCGTTCAGGACTCTGTATCCTGGTAGTATTAGGACAAGATTTCCTGTGTATATCCAAAGCCTGTCCACAAGGAAAGTCTCTTGAGCATAGATCACATCTGAAGCGCTGTTCCGTGATAGATATGTGTGGGTTTCTTTCGCATACACCGCGTGCTATTTCCGGGAACTTTTTGCTGGAGAAGTCTACGAATGTGAGATCGTCAAATCCGGTTCGGGTGTCGTCTCCGTGGGCAGTGAATCTGTGGAGGTCGAACGCGTTTGCAGAGTCGAATCGTTGGCGGCATTTCGGGCACTCGAAGCGGGCAATTCTTTTGTCCATGGGGATGGGGGATGGTGACGTAGACGCGGCTCGTTTGCGTGACCTCCTCATGTCGTCCTCTTCGCTTCTGTCCGACCTGTTGTCGCTGTCAATGCTAGTCGTCCGCATAACTCTGACCTCGTTTTTCTCAAACCCCATTGTATTTTCTTCTTTGTGATTCTCCATATCAATTTTCGCCTCGCTGATGACCTCTGTTTTGATTTCTGTAACAAAAGAATAAACGTTACAATTGATTGTGGATTGTTTGAATAACTTAGGGCGCTTTCGTTTTCCATTTCCAAGAAAAGTCGACAATAGATGAGTCAGGCGATTCGCTTGTGTTACGAATGTTCTGCTGTGGATTTATAGAACAATGTCGTGTCGTGTTCTTTGTGAGTTTTCAATCAAGTAATAGATTTTTGGTTACATTTTAGGAAATTAAAATTCATTTATAAACGTTCCGCTATTTGATGAGAGATGGCGCTACCAGTTTGTTTTGTTGTCAAATTTTACAGAATGAAGTTTGTTTGTGGTTTCGTTTTATGGAAATGCTATCGAAAATCTTTAGAAATTCCTTTTTGAAGTCTAAGCGATGATTTCCTGACCGCAACAAAGCTGACAAATGCATGATAGGATGAATCACAGAGTCCACCTTTGTCTCTCGTGTCGTGCCCCATGCGTCGTATCGACGCGCTATGGCTTATTGTTATACGAGATTATGTTTATTTTCATTACACTACTCTCCAAGTATTATACACTTATCTACGCAGATGTGAGTTAACAATAGTTTCTTAAGTATTGGTAAAACCCAGTTATAAGATAAACATTACACAAGGTGTGTCGTTAAAAACTCTTTTTTTTTTATTTAGTAAATTTACAAATGATGAGAAATATTTTCATAAATATTAAGATTTAAAACGGGATATTTACCGTGGTATTTATTTGAGAAATATTTTATTATGAATATTATGATACACTGGAAATTAAAAAAGAAAAGTGTAGGAGTATAATATCATAGGTATATTAATATAATATGTAACAGTACGTAGTTTCATGGACCGTGTTTCTTCTTAATGCTGAACTACGCTGAACTTAGGTATATAAACGTGTGTTTTTGACGCATACATATTTTCAAAATTAATGAAACGTTAGTAAAATCTAATTTTGAAAATAAATCTATTTTCGACTTTGTTGGCCGGTTTATGCGATAATCTTCATATCAAAAACGCTATCAACATTTGGTTCGTCTCCTAAAATCGACTTAACCCATGCTATTTCAGTCTCTCAAGGGAATCTCTAAAAGCTTTTAATATCAAGCAATACACCGTGAAATTTAACTAATTGTTTTTCCGCAACATAGTAGTATGATTCTGAACAACTTTCTATATGGAAAATAGATTGAAATCTAACAAACACAACAACTTTTCATATAAACTTCAGTAACCTAACCGGCCAAGATATATAAGAAGTTGAATTTAAATTTAGTGATTTGAACCTGTGTTCTCTAGGGAAAATTGTTCAGATTCATGGGTACTAAACAACCAGTTAAATGTCACGGAGTTTATAACATCCAATACATTCTCGCGAGCCAGCCGCTCTGCCCTAGCCACAAAAATCAATATACTGACACTTAGTTCACCTGACGCCTGAGTTATATAAATGTATACCAACCAACACTACCGCTTGTATAGTGGTTACATGACTCATTACAAATCTATATGATGTGAATGCTGCGTTATTGAGACACATTTTAGTAAGAACTTAAATGCTATAAATTCAAAAGAAGGATACAATACAATTTCATTCATTCATAAATATTCTTCCTATTATTCTTAGTATTTGATACGAAAAAAGGAATAACTTTTTAAAAAAGGGCAATATTCGTTACCGATCGCGATGTGATGTAATGTATAGGTAAAGTCTCTAGTTTCTACAGTATTTCACTGCAAAATAAAAGAGCAGCTGTTTTAGGTAGATAATAATTAGTAGAATACTTAGAATATGCCTTTTTTGACTTAACATAACGCTTGTGTCGAAAAAGTACGGCCAATCAAGCATCACCGGACTTGCCTAGAACAGGCAATAACAACTGGACGTAATTTTCATGTTATTTTTGCAGTGAGAGTAGGACAAGCTGATAGTAATAAAATTATATTGAATATACTTAATATACAATACACCTACTGTAATGCATACAAAGACTCTAATATACGATATAATAAATAGCAAACAGGGTGTCCAGTCCATGCTGAGGCCTTATAACTTAAGGTAGAAAACTCTACCAGGTAACCTTGAATTTTCCTGTAGAATTGTTGGAAGCCTTTAAAAAAAGACGTTTCCTTTAAAAAAAGTATAGGCAATATAATCCCTTATTACGTATTAACGTGTTATAGCAAGTTTGTGGTTTTAATTACTTTGAATTTTCAGTACAATAATGTAATGATTTTTTCAGAATTTCAGCATTGCGGTTAAAATTACCAACTGACAAAAGTGGCAATAATAAGTGCCAATAGGGAAACAAAATTTCCTGAGGTAACCAGTTCTGGGAGAAATTTAAAGCATAGGTATTAAGTATTATATTTTTTTATTGATTTTGCATCCAGCTTTGTACAGTAAAACATTGAACAGAAGGAATATTTTTATAGATGTTATGTTTGCAGATCTAGAAATAACCATTATGTTGTACTTAGAAATCTTGTATTTTAGAACTATATTATATCACTTAGTGCTTAAAAACCCTGCCCTGGTCTGAAGATTATTGGTATCATTATTATAATCTCCAAGCTTGGTAGGTGGGTTAAACATTTTTGAGGAAATAGCACTAAAAATTGCATCAGATCTTTGGGCTTAAAAATTATAGGCTTGGGTTGTTCCTGTATTAAGATGAATATATTCAGTTGTAAATATTGATGTTACGAAATAATTTATTAGATGTTTTATCAAAGATAATTTGCTTTTCGCAATCATTTGTCATCATTTCTATAGATTCCAGGAATGATATCGATCCAAACGGAATTTCTTAAGAGTGACGAACGCATCGGCAGATTTTGAACATTATGATGATAAAGCTGTCATTGTTTAGCAGAGGAAATTTGAAACATTTGTTGTTTATGACCATTTTTGTGATAACGCCTACATCAGCAATATTAGCTGTCGGACAGCGGATGCGATCGCGTTAGTCAAATGATTTTGCCCATAATACCACAGTAAAGGAAAACTTCATGAGGAAATTTGCACACGCCTTCGAATAAATTAAAGGGTGCTTTTCCACCAAAGATGCGCTATGCTACGTTGCTATGGATGCTTTTGATATCCACCAATCATATTCATTAGTGCACATAGCATAGCACTGGTAGAAACGGATTCAGCTAAGATGTGTTGTTGTATAGAAGGATATGCGTGCTTTGGAGGTGTGCTTTGGATGCGAGCTATGGATGTATGTTATAAATATATACTCTCGCCGCTTTCCTACTATCGATACATCGCATAGCTCGAGCTAAGCATCTTCATAGCACATCTCACTTGCACCTCTTGCATCATTAGCATCAGTGGAAAAGGTCAACGTAGTTTCACAGCTTAGCTATCAGTGATAGCCTATCACATCCTCACAGCATAGTTTCGTAGCACATGTCTGGTGGAAAAGCTTAATAAAGGTCGTGAGTGAAGTTGTCCAATGTAAATGATTAAATGTGAATCTAAAAATATCTATAAGAGCTGTCAAATTACACGCGACGAGTTCATTCGGGTTCAAGTACGGAGAAAAGGTGGCATACGTGCGTACGCGATCGTGACTTCCTCCTTCCCGCTTATTCGGAATTTAAATTGACCAATCGCTGTTGTCGCCGCGTAATACCAGTAACTGATACAGGTAACTGTTATATATTATGTATGTACTTTACTTTACATGTCATATAAGTGGAATTTTTTGAAAACTCTAGTACTCGTATGTAGGCCAGGCAGTTTTAACGCATGGAATTTTTGACAAATCGGTTTATTTTTCGTATGAAAAAGAAAAATTCTATATTTCCTATTCTGCAGGTTATTATTGGTTGTCATCATTATCATAAGGTATCCTAAGGTAAGGTATATCTAGGAATAGTTCAAATCTTGCCGGCGTTGCTCTAAGGTTCAAATAGAATGATGCGCAGGTAATTTTTGGATCAAAGCTTATTTTACCAACTACGATCATATTAATCCCTATGTTAATATTCTTGACTTAATAAGATTTGAGGGACACATGAAATGATTTTTTCCGAATGGAATTCTTAGTTTTTGAAGGAATATTTACATTTCTTCTATATTGCATCCTAGCTTGATAGGTTTATATGGAGAAAGGAAAGCATAAAGGAGACGTAAAAAGTAGTTTTTTATTCGGCCAAAAATTGAACGGATAAGTAGTATACCTACTTAGAAAGCTTATGTAAGTGGGTTTTAGGATAATTAATCAAATTATTTTATCGATGCTCCGTTTTCGTAAAAATTGCAAACTTATTCAAGATAAAAAGTTATAATGAAACGAACGATCAATGAATTTCCAAGAGCTATTTATTCTAATATTATCTTTTTGTATTAAAATCTTACAGCCAAGTATAACATTATTTTTATTTGTAGTCATTTTTTTTGCAGTAATTAATGAAAATAATTATTGAAGAACTTGAGGCCTTTTCGTTTCATTTTTAGAGAAAGTAAACTAGAAAAAAAAATGGAATGTCAACGTGATAGATGACAGGATTGACAGGTATTCAACTGACAGTCAGAAAAATAACCGTTTTTTTTTTAAACCGAAATTAGCGTTTAGTTTCCCCACCTTGAAAATAAACTTGACAGTTGACACTGGCGCAAAGTAACACTAGCGCCAAAATCAGAAAAGAAGAAAAAATATCGATTAAATCTTAATAAAAATTAAGAAAGAGACAATAGATCATTTTTATACTATGCGCTATCTTTTTCTTAAAAAGCATTCACAGCAACTACGCAACGAAAAATCGGTTTGAAAGGATTGCCAGAGGTATAATTGTATTGCCAGATCTTAGGTTTATTTTTCTACCAACCAATATTCGAATCAATTTATAAAAAAAACGGAGCTTTTTTTATTTTTTTTCAAGTGATCCTGATTTTCGTAATAATATACCCCTTTACCCTATATGCGTAGAATACCCGTTCAATTTTTGAAATAATTTAAAACCACCTCTCATACAAAATTTTACATCTCCTTTGAGGAGAGACTATCAGAGTCAATTATCGAATAATCTTTACAAAAAGGCTTTGAAATTCCTCAGTGGTGATGTCCTAAAGATCGTCTTCAGCCATAGCTTTCTCCAGTATCTAACGGGTCGTCGCCATATGATTGATATGTTCGGTCCGTCGCGAGTCCCGCTGCTTTCCTCTCCGGTCCAATGCGTGCAATAGTGGACGGTGCCCTGATTACACGGTGCTAGCCCAGCAATGGACGGTGTCACCATAATAACCGATGGTAAGTGACGGTTGCGACTTATTTGATTGTAAGTTGTTTCGCAGCTCGCAATTTGACGTTGAGAGAAATTTAATTGAGCGTTTCGTTTTGGGATTTCGTTTCATGTTTTTTGTTCGGTTTGTTTATTTTTATCTATTTCTTTCGTTAGTAATTCTGTATTGATTTATTGTGATTTACAACCTTAATCAAACATGCTTGGTGATTTGCTAACGTTAGGACCCTTGGTCGGAAGGTGTGGTCATATCATAATCTCCTAGTATGGTAGACGGTTGGTTACACAAGTGAACATACATTGCTACATTCAAAGGAAGAGTTCATTAATAAGAGGCTGATTCAATACAGTCACGAACTACAAGTCGCCGTATGGTTTAAGATTTCACAAGAGTTTATTTATTAAAATAAAAATAAATTAATAGAATAAAATAAAAATTATCTATTTCAGGCGTAGCCCATAGATGTGTTAGTAACAATGAAAACTTATTCTATGTTAGTACGCAAATTATGATAAAAATAAATTATGATTATAAGAAATTTTAGTATCTTTGACTAGTTGGAAGCGAGATAATCGCACTGTTCACGTCCAGCCTTGCCGCAACAGTTAGTCATTAAAAACAGATATTTTTTCTCTTAAAATTGTCGAAAAATAAACTAAGCTCATACATTAAATCCATTACACGCCTGCGGTCATTAACCTTGAGTTCTCAAAGAAAACCGAAACGGATCGAATCTCGTACTTAAGGAACCAATCAACGCCCTCCGAAAACGGTTTCCACTCGATCGATCGCTTTCTCTGCGGAAAAGCGTCCCAATTGGGCGCCCGCGCAGCCTGCGGGGCAAGGGCGGAGGGGGGATATTGGTTTATCAGGGACGTTCAATGTTTTAAACTTCGAATCACTGACACTGGCACACAGTTTACTGGTGCCTATGGATGAAAAAAAAGTTTTTTCCATGCCTTGATTTTACAACGAGATGGTCCATTGCAGTGTGCTGTTTACAGTGCTGAAGTTTAATTCCCGAGGGCTTTTACGAAAAATGATTTCCTTTGAACTTTACCTCATCTAGGTTGCAGAACTTGTATGTACATAATTTTCCACAAAAAGCTTAGGTATAATAATATATTTGAATGATTCAATATACTTACCTATTTACGTATTACTTTTATCTTACTTATGCATGACAAATTATTTTCTTCGTACTTTATTATGACCTGCATTATGTAATTTATCAATGGGTGATATTAATATGTGTTAATACGAGTATTATAATATACGTGAGGTAGATAATTTAGTAATCATGAGCAAATACATTTTTGGCATAATAATATAAAATATTTAACATTAACATCATGCTACTGTTTAATAGATTTATAGATCGATTGTAATAAAATAAGTTCATCGAATTCCAGATTTGAAAAAGTAGTTCAGTGAAGGGCCCGCGAGATGGCTGTAGCTGTACTTCGGACGTGACACCTGCGCGTGAGCAGGATTTTGATAGCTATTATTTATGGACGAATAGGATAGACGCATTGAATTAATAAGGCTTTAAGGCTCGAAATGTGGTGGAAAAAAGTAAAAACATCTTTTCTCTTTTTTAACTCGAAACAGCTGTACGATTTCGAATTATTTCATAATTGTTGCTATCTGTTATTTAGGAATTTAAATCCGCTGCATGATAATCTAGTCATCATTCCAATGTGTTAACATTAGCTATCTTTTACCACAAGAAAAAAAACCTAGGGAGCCATTTCACGAAACGTAATTTACAAATTACAAGAATTTAATGTTCGTTGTGAGCCAATTAGTCTCAAATATGAATAATTAAAATTTCATCATTTCGGCTACTCAACGTAATTTGTATTGTGCATAAAAATATTCAAAATGTAATTTTTTGGTTCTTGAATGGGGCTCAGTTGGCGTACCTACGTAGTACTAATAAGTTCACAAAGGCTTTAAACCAAGGGAGAAGTACCCATTAAAACCATGGATCACTTATTTTCCCGCTGCTGGGCAAAGGCCTGCCCTCTATTACGTCATGCATCGCGAATAATCGCGATCAAGCACATTTGCGGTCCAATCTTTATCTTACGCGTCCAAATAGTCCCGCGGATATTACAATTAAAAAAAATGTTTCACGTTCTCTTTCGACCTATATCATCCGAAAACAGTAAAATGTAATGCATTTAATCCTTAAAGAGTTGTCCTCATAACTAGCTTATTAATGCAGCTGATATCACCTACTGGTAACTTAACTTCATAACCAAAGCCCCGTTAGGAGGAAGCGCGCCCTGACGCGCATGCGTGATGAGATCCTGACAAGATGGCCGCGGGAAAGTAGCAGAGATATTTTTAGGTGTCAATCGGAATAGCTTCTGCGATTTATAGCAACGGTTAATGGGGACTGTGATTTTTATCATGATATTTTTTGAAATAGTTGCTGTGATTTGTATCTTAGGAATGAGTACATACTACAGGAATATGTGATTCCGATATTCATGATAAGAGTTGATTTAAATTTTAAATATGATTTATTATTAGTTCAAAATCGATTATTTTTATTGATCTGTATTAATGTTATAGTTTATTTATCTTTAGTTATTAAGTCCTACTAACACTGTATTGTTTAAGTCTTTATTGTTCTTTTTACTAACACTATGGATTGTGCTTGGATTGTACTTTAATCCGAAATAAAAGTATTATTATTATTATTATGTTTTTATTTTCCTTTTTATCTTTTTGAAAGGGTTACTTAGCTATCTCCTTATCTTTTATAAGATGTAAGAGCAGCGTTTACTAATGTAATAAATAAACAACAATTACAATTCCAACACACATATAAGGCACTTCTTTTCAACTTTTCTTTCGTTTCTTTTAATATTTATTATGTGTAGGTATTATTGTTTTCTTTTTTTGTATTTGTGTTGTAAATAAAATTTATATTTATCAATTTTTTTTACAGGCAAGATTTTAGTTCCACTTTGTAAAAAATTTATATCAGTAAATGTACAAGCGTCGTTATTTCTATATAATAAGTTAACATGCATGTTCAATGTTTTTTGCTTCTGTAGGTCTGTCTGTACTTACTTGCTTAATGAGTTTTCCTTGCAAAATAATTGACATAATGTATCTAATCAATGGACCGGACAGGAAATGGCTTGTATCACGTTCCGAAACCCGAGACAAACTTTGTCAACACAATTCATTCACAAACTTGCTTATGAATCGAATTACTAGATGTTTTTCCGATTATGCGGTTTGTCACACGTAAAATATGTAGATTATGATTAGGTTTCTCTACAAATTTGTACCGAATTACTTTTCACGTTTTTTACTTGGCCATTCATTTGGGTTACTTGACCATTCATTTGGTTGATAACTTGATAAAATGCAAATATTTCTTAAAATTCACCGCACTGCTATATTTAGGTATAAATAAATTAGAATTTTAATATTATAGGTATTGATTAGATGACAACGGTTAAAAAGCTATATTATTTAAATTAACGCAATATTTTTTACTTGACAATTATGTAGTTGCTTGCTACTCAAATATCGCGTTATAACTTCGATGTTGAAGGCACTAAACTAGAGATATTATAAGGAAAAAGGAACGCAGTTCTATATTTAAATTGAAGTAAACTTACCGAAATACCGATGGTTTTATTACAACAATATAAGTTTGAGCAAAATATGTGCAAGTATTTTCTAATTTAGTGAAGACTTTAGTGAAATTATGTGTGATGCTCTTGAGGTCACCGCTCAAACTGACGGTGTAGGTGTTAATGCCATCTTAGCCTACGGGATTTCAGGTTATGTCACTGGCACCTTATAAATTAATATTAAACCACAGTTTATTCCTTATCAAGCATATTATGAATGACCGCAAACTACGTCAAATTTCATGAATGAACTAATTCATTGTTATGCTCGTTGCTTTAGTGAATGAATATGTTATAATATAAATTTTATTATAGCATTTTTTTTGGACTTTCCTGTGTTTGTATCACTTACGTATTACTTATGTAAAAATAAACATGTTTATTCTCTTAACTGGGTTGCAAAAACTGAAACCGCAAGCCGTGTTTATTATTATAGGTAGTTTAGTAAGCTGATAGATTTAGACTTCACACGTCACTTCCGCCTCAGAAGGTATGTAAAGATCGTTTCAAAGAATAGTACCTATGGTGTTATGTTGGCAGCATTGTTTGTTTTGCGTGTTTTCTATGAGGCTCCTTTTGTTTTTCTTGGGCGAGACAGGGGAGCCAACATAACGCCATAGGTCCTATTCGTTGAAACGATATCTAATGCTGTTTCCGCAAAGAAGGAGCAGAAATCGACGAAACCGACATTCTATAACCGCGATTTAATTCTGAATTGAGCTTAACGAGAATTGCAGATTTTAACCCCAACAATGTCTGTTTATGTAATTGAAAATCGCGAAAATTCTAAATTTAAAGGTCGGATCGATAATTTTGCTTATTGTATGAATTGATTTCTTTCTCTGTGTTATTTTTTTATCATCTACAGAATTCCAACTTATGATTTTTTTATGCATATCGTTCCCAGCTAAACTAAGTAAGTAGGTACCTATATCTGAATAAGTACAATTTATACAGGCTTCAACAATTTAAATAGATAGTTCTAGTCTATAGGTGGCATTATAAAACCACTGTTATTTCTATACAATCAGGCCGATATTATCTGACTGGGTTGGAAATCCGCACTAAATAGGTAATTTAGGAATTTTATTAGGAACGGTAACTATGTGTAAATTTCTCTAAAACTACAGTATCCAAGATGCTGTGTGAAGTCAGGACTTAAAAACATTTTATCTGCGTGTCACAAAATTACAATCAGCTCACGTTTCTCTAATAGCACGTGTGTTTAAAGGTTGTTTACCCCTGCTTCCTTAACATTTTATAGTACTAGCTGATTGAGCTATTTATTATTTAAACCCCCGATCGTGGCCGGCTGGACTGTAATTTGTTTGTGAACGCGATAATAACTTGTTTTTTAGTTGATTGATTCACGGCCTGTAAGGGCAAGTAATAAAGGTATTTGTTTTTAAACATACGCGTGGTTCGAGACTTTTTTCAACTTGGCCTACGAATTTAGAAAAGAAAACGTCTTTTTTATATTTTTCTTGAAGGACTGGAAAAGGCAACAATTTTCTGAGCAGTGTTTCTTAATACATTAGATTCGAAATCATGTTTTTTATTTTGATTATAGAACGACAAATGTTTCATTTCCTCATTTAAAAATAGGTAGGTATTCCAATCATTTATTCAAGTCCAATTACAAACTAGACGAGTTATTTAGAAGGAATATTTCAATATTATAAAAATATAGGTACGGTTTGAAACACGTTTTTTACAGCACTATCTAACTGCACACTACTTACGAATCTGCTTATTGTTCTTTTTCCTTGTATCAGTAAAGTAAGTCAACAGACTACAGTCAAAAAACCTTTACACAAACTAAGGACACGACTTCAGAAATAATATGGTATGCACTATGACGTCACGCGTTATCAAGCCCGATTTGCCCAAACCCGCCTGTCTTTGCCCAATCGTGCAAATAGTAATTGAGACCGGAACCACAATGTTTCCTATCTCTGATAACGGTACCGGTAGGTACACCTTTGACTAACTTGGATGCAGTCATTTTCTTAGAAATTGTACCTTATCGCTCCGTTTGGGATGTCTCAGTCTTCGGTAATGGTAACAGGTTATCTTAGAGATAATTAGACTGACGTACGCAGCTGATGAGATCTTGGATCCGGGTTTTTGAATCTACTAAAGTGTTCTCTTTTTAAAATCGATAGTTTTTTTTGTTAAGGCATTGGTACATTTTTATGCCAGTAAAAAGTACCTAGCGATAGGTTTTTGTATTGTTTTAAATGTGTTTGATTGAATAAAGAATATGCAAATGCGTTGGAAAGGCCGGAGTAACATAGGGCATGAAGATATACCAACTGCAGGAAATAGTTTATGTAGATTTTAATCACATTTTACTAGGTTATAATTTTTTTATCTATCAATAAATACAATTAAATACTTGTATAATTTAATAAACTTTATTGCACATAAAACAGTACAGTGAAAATTTTTCAATAAAGTGTGGAAAGTGTACATGTAGGCAGCCTTATTGCTAAGTAGCAATTTCTTCCAGACAACCTAGTAGTGGGTCTAAAATTTCCTAAAATTTACTTTAAATTACAAATTAAAAGGATAAGCAAAAATATGAAACTATTTACATTAAAAGATAAAGAGAAAACACAAACGCGTAATTTCAATGAAAAAAAAAAGAAACAACAACCGTAGGGTCGCACGCGCCGAGCGCCCATCGCTAGGCCAAGATTAATATAGAAACAGGTGTACCAACACAAAAGGATGTGGATTTGTGGATCTCGAGATATGTACCTTTGCCTTCGTCTGTGTAAACAGAATACCTCTCCTAATGAGATAGACTAATGAGCTTAGGCCCCATTTCAACAACACTAAATTAAAAAATTTAATAACCCGCGACACAAAATCGTTATTTGATCCTTTCAACAACTAGAAAAGAGCTGATAATCTTCAAATGGCTGAAGATATTTTCTTGGATCATAGCTAAGAACACCCTCGATGTGACACATTTCAAACAAAAAAAACTAGATCAAAATCGGCGCATCCGTTTAGGAGCTACGATGCCACAGACAGACAGACACACACGTCAAACTTATAACACCCCTCTTTTTCGTCGGGGGTTAAAAAGCTTGATTACAATTTGGTGTTCATTAACAGCTCATATATGTCCCCACCGAGGGGCTCGATCCTACTCTGAAATCAGGGCGAATAGGCCTTAGTAGACCACGCTGGCCCAGTGCGGGTTAGCCAACTTCACACACGACCCTTGAATTACTTCGCAAGTGTGTGCAGGTTTCCTCACGATGTTTTCCTTCACCGTAAGAGCGTCGTATAAACGTAATATGAATTCGAAAATCGAAAACACAGCCACTTGGCATTTTGGTGTTCATTGCGTTGTTAATACGGATACAGTACCGTAGATTAGGTACGACAAACATGGGCCACTCAGGCCCCTGGTATATATTAGTTTCGATGTCGGAAAATGGTTTTGGAAAATCCTACATCAAATTGAATCCTGATGAAATGTATTCTAAATGTCGGAAAGACCAGGGTCTTGACATAAAATAGTCAAAAAAATGTCTGAATCCTGTCCAATAAATATCAGTAACTCTTTAAATACAGCCCTATATTAAAAATGTTTAGTCGAAATATATTGTTGAGAAGTATTTGCCAAATACGGTAACCAAAAATGAAGTGCTGAAACGCCCTCAAATCCATGAGCCGGATTTTTTTCCGCAAAGACACTCCGTAATGGACAGCGAACAGTAGTGATTATTTTGTAATTCTTGTTCTTGTAGTATCGTGAAACAAGGCCCAGGCGTGGAGGTCATGTTGGTTTTAAAGGCAAATGTAGGTCGTACGCAATGACGAAGATTTCAAGTTGAAACAGTAGTAAGTAGTAGTAGGAGTTAGTCAAGGAACTAACTAAATGCACAAGAGACTGTTTCGAATTACCTTTCATACTAATTTGGTGTTAGTTTATTTCTAGCCACGTTCATAGATTCTCGGTTTTATTTTCCAATTTTAAAATCTTCAGCCAGCATCTTTAATGCTCTTGGGCCATTCTTATAGCAGATTTGGCGTATGACTGAAATAGATTTTTAGACACAAGAGTAGGTCACTTTAAATAACCCTTTCTTTTTGACTTCGCCGCAGTCGGGTAAAGATAGGCTCTAGGTTATGTTCTAAGGAATTTTATTTGAGAATAACTAATTATATATATTTTTGAAACTACATATTAAATCGTACTCTGAAAAGAACTGAGTACCTCTAATTATAATAAATGAAGGTTGCCTATTAGAAATTGCTACAAAGTAATAAGGCCACCTACTTGTACACATTCTATCATTTTTGTGAATCACATGTTTTATCTAGTGTGTGCAATAAATTACATTCTATCCTATTTTATCAAACTTAGCTAAATGCCGTGTTTTACATAAACTACACTATCCGAGACCCTAACGTTCGCAGTAGCGAGCTGATAAGAATTTCTTAGCAGAATCACAATAATTTCAGAAACATCTAGATATTTCAGTGACACGTTCCACATAAAACCGGTTTTATTATACCTAACGCAAGCGTGTCAACGATTTCATAAGATAATAAAAAAATAAGTGAAAGAATTCATATTGCGAATAATTTCAAGTATTTAGAAACGAGGAATATAAAATTGGAACCTTGAGTTTACTATTTCTAATGATAAAGTGTGGCAATACTGGCCGTGTGTTGCCAGCTAACCGGATGCCTCGTAAAGATTAGCTTGTGATAAAATGTGGTATAGAAATACTTGGTGTCGTTTGGAGCGCGTGCGAGCCATTCAGGCTTCAGGTTGTCTGGTAGCTAGGGTTGCTACGATTGGAAAATGAGAAGATATTTAAAGGCAAATGTAGGTCGTACACGCTTACGAAGAATTTAAGTTTAACTAGTAGTGCGAGAGTCTAAAATTGAGTTTTTTTTTTTTTGGATACACGTAGAAACGTTTTATCTATTTTAAAACGAGAGATAAGATTGGTTTGCGCCATTTGGTTTCGTAGTCTCATCTCATAGAATACGCCGTAATCTCCACGCTATGCATAGTTGGGGATCCCTGTTTTAGTTCCACACGGTTTAATTTTGTTCCCTATTCCTTGGAATATAAAGCTTAGTCGCTTCTCTACCCACAAGAGGAGAAGAACTATTCGTCCGGGCTAATTCTGAACCGGAAACTGTTACAGGCTTTATAATACACTAGCTTTCCGCCGCGGCTCCGCTCGCATTAACAGTTATTCCCGTGGAAATCAGGCATTTCCTCGCGATAAAAGATAGCCTATGAGGTGAATGTAGCTTTCTAATGGTGAAAGAATTTTTGAAATCAGTTCAGTAGTTTTTGAGTTTATTCATTACAAACATACACAAACACAAAAATACAAATCTTTCTCTTTATAATATTAGTATATATTAGAACACTAAATAGAACAGACGTTTCGAAAGGTAATTTTGGCCTTCTGCATTAAATTATTCCTAGAATCGCCAACCCTATTTCTCGAGGTAGGTGTCACTGTCAATTGACCCTATAGATCTCGACTCGTGATCACAGTAAGATGCCTGTATCTTCTATGGAGGTTTAAGAGTTAGGCATCGAATATCCATCCTGTCCGATC
Source organism: Teleiodes luculella (assembly GCA_948473455.1). Classification (NCBI taxonomy): domain Eukaryota; kingdom Metazoa; phylum Arthropoda; class Insecta; order Lepidoptera; family Gelechiidae; genus Teleiodes; species Teleiodes luculella. The sequence goes on from OX419603.1 coordinate 8,197,576, forward strand.
CATAGTCAGCTGATTCCGCGAATATCGATCGAGTAACTATTAGGTATCGATTCCACTAAGATTGATAAGAAATCATTAATTTAATGTGAACGATTATGTCGTATGCGAAATTAGTTTTGGTTGATAGAATTCGAGGTATTCAGTGACATAGATACAGTATTTTAATGAAGTTACTTAATTTTTTTATAAAGCAAGACTGCTATGCGAGATGGTTAAAATATTGTTAGGAAATAATTTCATAAAAAAATTACAGTACATGGTAGCATGTAGTTTTTAAATGATCGTACAGTAGCCAGCACTTGCGGCTGGACATTCGCACTACTAAAATCGTTCCTACTGCCAATTCATTCTGTGCTACTGCTACGGAATTACGGTGCTCTCAGGGTAAATATGTCCAGCTGCAAGTGCTGCCTACTATACTTTAGAATATAAATTTTTTTTTTTTAATTGGCGTGGGAGCGGAAGACTCTACCCAAAAAAAAGTCATATACCCAAAAAAAAAGTCATATACCAACGCGTCTAGGGGCGGCTCAAGGGAGCCTCGGACCACGGCCTAGCGCGTTGATATTGAAAAACATCGTGAAGGATATAAAAAGGCCAACAACGCAAAATTAAATATTGATGACGTAGACTAAACTTGTTCCACAGACAAATATCGGCAAACAACTTGAGCGAGCGAGGAATGAGCGCGGAGGGATAATAGTACAATTTACTACGAACTTTTCGTGCGCGCGCAGTTGGACCACGTGACTGATCTTCAAGTTGGCTGGCACACAGAATATACTGGCCATTTTCCTTAGACCGATGTTCCTATAAAGTTTGTAGGAAAGTAGAGGTCACCAGATCCTGAAGTACTTACGTTGCTGTGCAGGCGGCTCGGCCGCGGGGGGCGCGGGCGCAGTGGCCGCACCCTGCATGGCCCGGCACGCGCGACGCCGGCGCCTGGAACAAACAATTCCAAATTCAAAAATTAAAAAGAATTTGAACGCGACTGGCCAGTCAAGCGATTCTGTTTATGAAATTTCAAATTCCGCTCGCGCGGAATTCTCGGGATCCCGTCTAGTTAAAAAAAAAGTTAAATTCGGATGACTGAAAAAGCTAATAACTGCTTGTTTGTGATGGTGAGGTTAACTAAAATAACATATTACTCGAAAGAAAAATTTTTCAACAAATTTTTGAGCGTCATTTTATTATTCATCACAATTTTTTAAATTGCGTTTGGCGAAGAAGGTAATTTGTAACTTTTTGCGACCAAAAGACTCTTCATGTCCTCAGAAGTAGTAGAAGAAAGAAGCTTGCGCCCCGAGTGGACGTGTGTAGCGTCGCTGACCACTGCCGCCCAATCCCGTCAATCTCGAACGGGATCTCGTCTTATGATGCGTCGGGATTGATCCCGAAAAATTACACGAGATCTCGCGAGATCGGGATCCCGCGGGATCGGGATTGCATTCCCTAGTATGTACCTATTTTTTAATTTTCTTGTATTTATGACAAAATGATCTAATTTAATCCCGTCCCGGTGAAAGGCTGATCAAATGATTGATCTTACCCCGCGTTATAAGTTTTTCCCGCTGGAATGAGGGATTTTCCCGCGGTAAAAGGTAGCCTATATCCTTCCTAAAGGTTTATTCTATGTTTGTACCAAGTTTCATTAACATCGGTTTAATCATTTCTGAGCCTATTCAATGCAAACAAACAAACAATCAAATCTTTCCTTATTATAATTTTGGTATAGATTACGTTTTTTTTTACTATTTTTCAATTGTTAAACACACGCACACATAATATACGTTTTGTAATCTTATTAAAGTGATATTTTAGACGCAAAACGAAAATAGTCCGTAATTGACGAAATTGTAGCTATTGGCTACGGCGTAGCACTATGGCTACGAGTCGTAGCGCGCGTAGCACTCTAATAAAAAATCTTCTTTTTTAATAATTATACAAATTGAATAGTTTTTGCTTAGAGTTTGTCGGTTATCCACACAAATTATGCATGAATATGCTTTATTGCACACCAGAACATGCAATTTTACTTATGTCAGCATGCAGAATCTCTAGGAAAAACACCTACAAGATTGTTTACATAAACAACAAACGTAAGCTGAGAAGATTATCTAGTTGTCTCGCTAAACGTCTTCATTGCCGTGACAAACACAATAATTACCGAGTCTTTAGACGTTCCCATAATTTCGTAAGATAATAAAAAAAAATTGCGCCGCTCGCGCTGCTCGCTCGAGCGCATCGAGTATTGCACATGCGCGAACGCATAGCTAAATAGTTTGATCTAATAAATCTCTTTGCGGAACATTGTATGGCGTTTTTTGTGCATTTCATTCATTATTATTATCATAATCTCACTCTCTATGGTTTAATTTAATTGAATGGTTTTTGTTATTAATTGTCTGCGCTTGTTTGTAATACATGCTTTTAATTTACTTGATTTTTCTTTACACTTTTATGACGTCTTTGTTTGGCCTGGTTTTGTTTTATTTTTGCATAAAACAATATATCGTCGGTGCGCTTGCCGAACCTTATATGTGCAATTTTACCAAAAAAATTTTATTTAACTTTTGGACTCAGTTTTTCACGGCGCATCTAATGCCATTATCAGTTTGTGCAAATTCAGCCTAGAAACAAAAATGCCAAATCTTATATGTAAAAATACATTTTAGAAAAATCTGACATGTGTCGCACATTGCAATAAAGTTGGTACATATCAAGTTTTTAAGAGTATTTTTTGCACTTATCAGGAAAGGACCAGAATTTTATAATAATTTTAAGAGGTTTCTTTTGTTTATTTACGTAAATTAGTCATTGTAATAATCATTTTAGTCAAAATATGTCTAAATAATAAACCTCTTTGCAATAATCTTTAGTATAACCGGGCGTGTCCTTGAACTGTACGCACTTTATCGGTCCATCTTGTTGGGGCCTTAGTACCTTGGTGGTTAAGTGGGAGATTTCTTCTTACTGTCCAAAGAAAATCCGACTGTTCCGACAGCCACTAAGTTTATTATTTTACATTAATGGTCTGCTGTTATTTTCTAACTGGATTTTATCGTCCTCTCTAGAGAAAAATAACTTGTTGAGTTGAATTTTACCTTCAAGCATGATACAATTTAACAGCTTTTGGGGGGATTTTGATTACTACCTGCTAAGCTGGGTGTCTGAACACTTAGGAATCGGGGAAACGAGGTGACCAATGAGCTGATAAGGGCAGCGCCCGACCCATTGGACCAGTTGTTCCTTGCATTCCTTGTGCCCACGATATGGGTGCCTAAGTCCGGCTCAAGACGCCAACTGGTGAATTGGGAAATTCACAAAGCACACAACTGACACAACGTCTGGCTGGAATCAGCTTGACTCGTACACTCCAAATAGCTAATTCCAGGTTTCCTGCCCAAATCACCAACCGAAATACTGAAACTCGACCGGTTGAGTATCTGTATATTCATAGAGCCCTTACGGGGCATTGTAACCTCAAAAAGCACATTAACAAAATGGGCTTATCAGAAAACCCTTACTGTAGATACTGTGCGGACGAAGAGGACACTCTCAGTTACATATCCTATGTGAATGTGATGGTCTTGCTAGAATGAACAGCAATTCGGCTACTGACAGGTGATCACGACCTCATGCACAGCTAGAACAGCGGGGCTGCCGGAGAGACCTTGTTATAGTTTTACCAAATAATTGGTTTGTTGACACACGCTTAGTAGTGGTTTGGCGGTCGTAGTATGGTCTTACTGATGGATAGGTAAGTGGTTTGCAAGGATTTGAAGAAGACGTTAGCTAACGTCATGTCTTGATAGATTACTATTGATGTGGTACTTCTTAAAGCGTTTTCTAAGGTTAAGTAGGTATAACCAGTTGGACAGAATAAACTTCCAGGATTAAACCGTTAGGAGGATTTAATTTGGATCGGCATATTTCAAAGGCTGCTTAACAAATAGCCTTTCGTGCATGGTAACGGTAAAGGCGGGCCTATTTCCACAATTATATGTGTAACACGACTTTTTTTCGCATGGGTGGGATTGCTGCTCGAGCCATTCCATCTCCTTGAAGAACCTCAGCAGGCTTTCGACCTCCCTAAGGGCCTCGGGGATCGGCCCCTGTGTTCCGAGGTGGTTATCCCGGTACGTGGTTATTTTTTGGCACTCCAAGAGCACGTGGGCCTCCGTCTCTTCCGCCCCCATGAATCTTCTGCATAGTGGGCTATTCGTGAGACCTATAGTGAACAGATGTTTCAAGGAATCACCTGTTATTACGCTGGTTATGATTAGTCGTTGAAACTTCCTCAAACTGAGCAGGATGCGTGTTAGCTGGTGATTCATTACAGGTATTGACTGCTGGCTTGCCTACAGTCTCGGTGTTCAGCCCAGTAGCTGCCATGCTGATTCCTGTTGCAATCTAAGCATTTCGCGTACCTAGATGACCTGAAGGAATAGGTACTATGCTGGGCTCAGGACCCTGAACTTTTATGTCCGATCCCCTCCATCTTTTTGTCATGCATGCCGTTAATCCTGAAGACGAAAATGACATACGCGCCGAAAAGAAGCCACTGACAGTGGGACTAGGTTCATACTCGTATCTATTTTTTATCTCATTAGTTACAGAGATGGCTAGAAAAGTCTCTCTGATGAATAATATCCCTCCTTTTCTTCCTCCTCGCCTTTTCCCGATTAACGGGGTTTTGTTGAGAGCGTCTTCTTTTTCTAAGTTAAGTACTTTCATGTCCTTTTGAACCTTAGTCATCCACAAGGTTAAAGGTCTTCCTTGTCTTCTCCTTTTCGTATCCATGATTAGGCATTTCTTCACTATATGATCCTCCGGCCTTCGCATGGCGTGATTATACCATCTCAGCCTACACTCAGCTAGTTTGTCAGCAATAGGCGCGATTTTAAAACTTGCGCGGACATACTCGTTGCATATTTGTCTTTTAGCGTGACTACTCCAAACCACCGCAGCATCCGCAATTCTCCCGTGTGGAACAAAAGTTTGTGACATATTTTTGTTGGCCAGGCTTTGCTCGCTACCATAGAGCATTGCTGGCCTCACTGCAGTTTTGTATACCTGCCTGCCTGCCTGCCTTGCCTTTTGTCCTGATACCAATCATCCTTCTCTTCACCATCCTAGCGTCACAGCTGCAGTCTTTGTAAGCGACATCCGTGTCAATCGCATCATCTTCCCAGATTACTGAACCAAGGTACTTAAAGGACTTTACTCTTGGGAGTTCAGTGTTGTCTACAGTTAGATGGTCATTGGCTACACAGGTATTAGTAGAACCAAAGTCGCAGATCATGTATTCTGTTTTTGTTCTGCTGATACGCAGCCTATTATCTTCGAGACAGTTTGTCCATTTATTGAGACCCTCCTGTATCTCTTGATGATGTTTAGAAATAAGAATCACGTCATCCACATATAAGATGTTCCACGGTGTGGGCTTTTGGACGTTGGCTGCAAGATAGTTTATAACAATACATAATAATAATGTATAATATCCCGAAAGAGGAAATAAATAAAAAAAAGGTAGTGAGCTGGTCACCGCCTCTCTCCTTACAGCTAGATGGGGTGGAATGATAGATAATCAGTACCTATTAATATCAAATTTGCATTTGATATGAGTTAATTTGTACTGATTGCACAAGAAAGGATCATGTATCGTGCCTTGGATGAGGTTTGTTTTCAGCAGTGAATGATCACACACAGGCCGTTAGACATACAGACAGTATTAAGCAAAGTAATTTATTGATTTAGTTATTAAAATTTGAAAGTGTAGTTTAATTTAAAGTCCTCAATTGGTCAGTTTTGGCAAATTTATCAGTCATATTTTATTATTCAAATACACTTACGTCATAGTACAGGGTGAAAATAAGGCCAAACCAAACATGATATGTGCATAAAACCAACAAAAATCAGTGTAGCAGTTAAACCGATGTTCTAAAATAAAGTGACGATGGATGCTGTGATCGACTATATTTTAAACTATTTTTCCTCATTATCACAATTTTTGTAAACCTTTCTGTTAAAAAGAAAAACAGTTTTTTGTCTCTCCTGAAAAGTTGTGATTTTGCACATATAAGGAGTGGCAAGCGCACCGACGATATGATAATTTAATACAATGTCTTCTAGAACTAAAGTTTGTCTTAGTTGAGATTCGTAACAGCAATATTATGATTTATAGGTTATTGGATTTTGGATTGTAATGTACTCGTCTAAATTAGATAAACGTGATTAAAAAGGTAATAAATAAATAAATACTGCATAAATAAAAAAGATTCGTTCCAATTACAAATTAGAAAAAAAGCGGCTATGTTATGCAGGAAAAAAAAAATTTGGAAGAAAAATTCAATTCGCCCTAACTCACTTGTTATTCTTAAATCCATTGTAAATAGTTCTCTTAACCTCTAGTTAAATAAACCCTTCACCTTGTTAGGTCACGTGACTAATAAAACGAGTTTAATATAACATAAAATTTGACCCCAAAACGATTCATTCTGGCGTTCTATACTCTCTGTGAAAGACGGTTTTTAACTCACAATTTACGTCATCATACTATTATTATAAAGAGGAAAGATTTGTATTTTTGTGTGTGTGTGTATGTTTGTAGTATACAATAAACTAGCTTTCCGCCGCCGCTCCGCCCGCAATAAGTTTTTCCCGTGGGAATGAGGCATTTTTTCGCGGTAAATGGTAGCCTATGTTACACAAGGTGAATGTAGCTTTCTAATGGTGGAAGAATTTTCGAAATCGGTTCAGTAGTTTTTGAGTTTATTCATTACAAACATACACACACAAAAATACAAATCTTTCCTCTTTATAATGTTAGCATGAAGTATGATTCCTTTTATAGCTTTTATTGAACTCTGGTTATATTTGTATAGGTGACAAAGAATATATCACTGGTAATGAGTCAGGCGCGGTGCGGTACCTTCACCTTATCAGTGGTACCTTTGAGTACTTCCTGATTGCGACGCGGACGAGAAATGAGGGTACCTATTGCGGTCACTATACGATCCATAAATTCTAGGATAATATTTCAATATAATTTACTTTTTAACTGTTCGTAACTTTTGTGTTCTATTTATGTAAGTTTGTTATGTGGTGTCTGATTTAGAATTAAGGCTAACTTATTTATTCTTGTGGACTTTGAACAAAGCAACAAAAATTAAAATTGTTTTCGACTTTCTCGTTCGTCTTCTTTTTTTATGCGGAAAATTTAAGTTTGTGGCAAAACTCAGACTTTAAAATGTTTTTGTAATTTTAGCGTTCACTGTAATAAAGTGAATTAAATTCTATAAAAAAAATTGTTAGTGTGAATCATCCAAGCCGCATAAAGAACAAAAAAGTCTCGTTAGCATTCTCCGATGAATCTTTAAAATCAATAGCAAGTGCCATAGTTGTTAGTCGTCTGGCGCTCCTGTCCTATCCAGCAAGACAATGCGTGCTAACAACCTGCGCCCGCGCCGCTCTGGCATGCGCCGACATACTTAACCCGACTAACTATAGCACCAACGCACAACGCCTTTGGTAGCGCATTGAATTAATACAAATGCCGTTTATATGGGGTCAGTTTTGTCTGTAGCGACGTGTGGCAATTCAAAAGCAATTCGCAGCAAAATGCCAGAAACGCATTTGGCCAATAAACGCATTGTACCTGATACGCATTTTACCAAAAACGCTGAAAGCCAAATACGCGATGTACCAATACACTTAATACGCAAGATACCAGAAACGCATATGACTAAAATAACGTTTAACCAAAAACGCAGAGAGCCAAATACGCGATGTACCAATACACTTAATACGCAAATTACCAGCAACGCATAAGACCAAAATTACATTTCACCAAAAAAGTTCCAAATAGATGAAGAACAATAGGGTCAGATCGGCCAGAGTCATCTCTGCACATTCAGTCAGATGTTTGTTCGTTCGTTTGTTATATACGGCCCTTTTGGGGGTCGATCTTATTCTGAACAGCCTTATGAACCATGCCTCTTTTTAAAGATTTTGTTTTTCAAATAATTTTCATTTTGTTCTGTTACATTTTGGTTATCAAATCAAGTACTACTATTATTTGTGTTCGATATTTCCCTATACCGTTGAATGGACGTAGATACCTAATTATTACAAATTCGAAAAATCTCTTTACTTGGGCATAGCATTCGCTTGCATTCACTACAATGATTTAAATACAGACTATATACGTAGACGATATGATAGGTAAGTATGACGGTTTTGGCTAACACATATCTACGGGCAAGAAGCAAATATTCCTATCTTACACAGACCTCACTGGAAGATAGAAAGAAGTATTTGCTTCTTCCCCGTCGATATTACAAAGTCAGCATTTTTCATCACAGTCAAATACATTTTAACATCCGATGAATCAATCATCTTGATGATATAAAACCGGAAACTGAATCGGAGCAAAATTGTAAAAGTAGACAATAGTTATGTAAAGCTAAGCTAAGCAGATAGGCACACTAAGCAATAACCAGTGCTGTGTTCTTTTGCGTATTGTACAACATGCTCGGAAGGAACACAATACATAATTTGCTTACAGATAATTTTAAAGCAATTTGCGTATTGACGATCTGAAAATGAGAATTTAAAATATTTCGAAAAAATTTGTCATCTATCTATTATGGTTATTCTCCTACAGTATTATCTCCTCTCTAATTCTCTATTATTATCACATTTTCCTTCCTATTATTATCATCCTACCATATCTTACACAATTTAAGTTAACAATATCCCGACTATCGTAAAGACAAGTAAGTTAAGTATATATCGAAATTCTGCGAAGATGGTTTTCCTACACCAGGCGACTCATGTTCAACTCTCAATAAACCGTTCGCTTATCAAATGCTAAGATAAGTATTAAATATTGTATTACGATACTTTACTTTCCAAGTACAGCGCGATCCTGGCCGGAACACATGAAAGTTGCCGCCGGCGGCGGCGCCCTTTGTACTCCCCGATATTAGCAAAAACGTGGCGAAAACTTAGAAAGGGCCTTTGTGAGAATGTGGGAAAGAGTTGTGACCTGAAGTGTATTATGAATGTATCTTTGAGGCTATTTTAACACCGTAGGAAGGAAAGCAGAAATGTCCATCGTCTTTTCTTGCAACATGTTAACTTCCAAATTTTCTCTTGAATAAATATCCTTTTCCAACAATTAGGTTCATCTTTGATGCGCATTTTTTGCTAGACATGCATCAGGAATCAGGTAATTGATCAAAAAACTCAATATAAAATTGAAGTCCTGAAGAATTTACATTTATGTTGCGACGAAGCTCAGGATAACTGAAACTATTGCAAAAATATATTCTTTTCCATAACTACGGAAAACAGTGTGCCTTTAAACATTTTCATTTTTATAAATTTCACCAATAAGAGTAAATTGCCGTTCAAAGATTGCCAAATAAAAAGCAGATATTTTTTATTACAATTGCTTACTATCACTAAATTATACCCACATAGCTTTATCAATAATCTATTTATCGTATCACGAGGAGACGTGATCAATTTAAAATCGTTTTATTGTTTTGTGTTACAATTTCATGCCTTTTGTCTTTCTTATTGGACTATATCGAAATTTATTATGAGTAAAAAAAGCTTACGACCAATTACGTCGTCTACATAAAGGTGGTGGAGTATTTAATTCCATTTTAACTTTGACTTATCAAATTGGATGTCGCGGTCATTCTTATTGGTAATTTTATTTTCAATCGCGATTACTGATAGCGTCATAACTAGTCATAAGTACCTATAATAAAATATATTATCCACTACAACATAAATCGATTTGAAAACTATCATAAGTATTCTCTCAAATTAACAAATTTGATCTCAGGTTGAGCCAGTAGTTGAAAATCACTTTAAAATTAATCAAATTAGACTGTCTGTCAAAATGTGTTGTAATTGTAACTATGATATTACGTACTTCTGTGACCATGATAAAAAAACAAGCATATCGTGTAAATACAAATTACAAGTAAAAATTCATTCAGTTTTCTGAAAAACTCTCAACATGTCAAATGAAATCTCAAGTTGAGACAGCTGTAGGTACTAGGATGATAACGCTTAAGAGTAAGTCAAGATTATCAGTACACGAAGCCTGTAATGATGCCATTACGATTGCCACACTCTTATGTGAAGATGTTATAGCAATTTAGTCACGGATTCTTGCAGATATGCCTGTTGTTATTGCACCTGATGATTGTATGTTCAAAATGAGATAATGCAATTCAGATTCGTGATATAGATATGGTTTTAAGCACCGAAGCGTTTGAGGTTAATCATAATGATCTTGCTGGTTTTTTTGTTGTAGATGAAATGTTCTGGAAGAAAGGTGTTTAAGCTTAAGTAGATAAGATAGTTAAGTCTTTTTTCCGAAAAGTATTGATTAAATTCTTCACTTTTGTATGATGCAAGACTTAAATACGTCCAAGTAATTACCTTATCTGATCTATGACGAAAGTGCAAAAACATATTTTTAGTACTTCTCTGAGAGTCGTTTAATTTTTATTTCTTCTTTATGACTATAGTTTTGATATTTTAGTATGGAAATATCTATATTGTATGGATATGCTTATAAAAACAAATATTTATTAAACATTTCTAAAAAGGTTGCTGCCGTCTTAATTTCTTTCAGAATGACATCTTTGCGGCAATATTGAAAAATATATATTTTCTTTTGTTTTGTTCACGTTTTTTTTAAAGAATAGGAATACAGTAGTTTAACATAGTTTTAGGGTTTAACGCAGTTGAAAATAAACCAATAAAATTAATAAGAAAATAAATTACGAACTTTCACCGCATGAAACACGATTTAAGGAAATAACAACAGTGATTGATCATTTTCTTAGTCGAGAGTTGTGTTTTCCTGTTTTCGCGGAGATAATGCCGATGTTGGTCCTTTACGCGGATGTTGCTAAAAGACATTTGCCGTTTTGGTGGATACGATATTTTGCCTGAACAATAGTTTTTCTCTTGTTGGGTGACAGATGTTGATTGATGATTTTATTTATTCAATGAAATTGTAATTTTACCAAATTGTTTCATTAATAAGGAAGGATATAGTGATCATCTCTTTGACTACTGTTCGGAGTAGGTATGTACGTATTTATCAAAATCATATGTAGCAGATTTATATTATGAATATATCCTGTTATGTATTGGGTAATATTTTATATCATGATACTATGTGTTACAATTAGTGATCGCAATAATAAAATAACAAATGTACATAACATAATTTTATTTAATTTACAATTTATATATTTTTTAAAGGAACAAAGTAGGTAGGTATATATTCTAAATATTATTATTATCAAAGTACTTATAGAACAAGTTAAAATGAAATTGATGTATTTTTAAGTCAATAATTTTGTGTAAAAAATAATAAAATGTAAAAAATATTTTTTTTTGTAGAAATTTGTTTTGGTACACTTTTTGACAGGGTATTTTAATATAATTATACGGGAATATTTGTTTTTAAAAACAAATTTGTTTTTTTATTGAAATAGAGACCCACCCCGGTTTTGCACGGATGCAATAATTTTTTACTGGAATTTTATTCTATGCAAACCTTGTCCGGACACTGGGCAAATTCGTGGATACAAAGAAAGAAGATTTTTTCGTATCTAAATTATAATATTTTACACATTTCGATTATTTATTTTACACTTATGAACACAGTTGTTATATATTTTTTTTAATTTTTCAAATAGAAGATAACGAAAGCTCTTTACTTAAATATATATTTTACACTTTTGACTATTTTTTTTTTAATTTTAAGGTTTCGCGCACTAAGGATATTTTATACAAAAATTTCGAAAACAATTTTATAATTTCTAACAAGATTATTCTAATTTGAAATACCAAAATGCACGCACCACCGCACCGTGGGGTCAATAATCCAAACATTTGACAGTCGCAGTGTCGCGACTCGCGCCCGCACTGAACCAACTCGATTTTTCACAATACCTACCGCCTACGACACCCAAAATATACCTGAATATACCACAACGGCGGCACCACACGATAAATTTGCATTACAATCTAATCAAAACAATACTCACCCAATCGTGGATACTTCTTGCGCTATCAGCCGATGCCCGAATTAATAAAAAAATAAAGTCCAGAAAGCTTCCAGTCTCTCACAAGTCACTTTTTTTGAGCACAGATTTTTTGTCCTAATAATCTTAACACTATTTTTAAAAGTTTTAAGGCACTGTTTTAGACAATTATAATTAAAAATTCGTTCGGTGCGCTTTCAGGCGCATCTCGCGGACGGACAACCTCGCCCGACGAGATATTGTCTCCTTGTGTGTGATGAGAGCACGCACTGTCGCTTGCTCTCGGGGGATGAAGATGGCCGCCGATTGGTCGAGAGCGCGCGCGGGGTGAGCGAGAGCGCGCATTTCTCCTCCCGGACGGGTGAAAGAGACAGCTAGCTGCGGCCGTTTCGTCCCGCCATTACAGATTGCCCGCCGTTCAGGTGGATCATTGTTTTTGAGAGCGAGTAATCATAATGTGGAGATGCCAATCAGGTTGTTCCTTCTTTATCAATATTTCAGCCCCTATCTGTAACTGACTAACGAATGATTGTGTTATTTTTTATATCCTTATCTAAGTATATGAGTTTTTTAATATGATGTTCTTATCTTACACGAGTTTGGAAAGAATTAATTTCTTATTCAAAATCTAAATACTTACTTTGAGTGACGCAATCAGTAAAAAATACATTTTAGTTGATTAGAAAGTAATAATCAATCAATAAATGAAACAGTACGGCAGATTTGCTAATCGATGCCCAGTCTAGATAAAGTCGTTAAAATACCTGATGATTAACAAATAAATTATTGGGCATTTAGTCATCCATCAAAATAGGTGAGAGTGCTCATTTTTATCTGTTCGGGTTTTATTCGTCAATTGTGCATTTTTTCTCTGTGATATTGGCGATATTACCTATTTTAGACACCAAAAATGGCTAAACTGTCTTTCAATATGGAAAAAGGGGTCATTCATGTTTAATGAGGGGGATTTTTGTTTGTGTGGAATTAAAAAGTTTACAAAGTCGACATAAAGCTTTTCACTGCGGGGAGCTTTTTACTTAACCTAAGAAAGTATGTATTGGACAAATCACAAGATTTTTAAAACACCACAAGCTGAAACTGAAATATTTACTTAGTTGAAAACAATTTGTTCGTTTTAATGTTTGACCAAGGGTAAGCCAAAATAAATAAGTATTATTACTCCGGCTACGCCCGCGTTGTTTTTAGACTTTTACGTAGTAATTTTTAACTATCCCACGGGAAATCTTTAATTTTCCACGATAAAGATATCCAAGATGTTGACCGGAGATATTATGTACCACCATGCAAAATTTTATTTCAATCGGTCAAGCAGTTTCGGAGATTAGCCCGTACAAACAGATAAACAGAGAAACAAAAAAATTTAAAAGAATCTAGATTATTATGTTCTACATCGCTTCTTACATTCCCCTGAATCGGTTTTTAGCATATTTTTTCTATGTACAGATTTTCGAACTCTGCAGTTTTATTACATAGATATGAAGCATGTAGGTACTCAATAAACCTATGAAGGGAAGTTAAATTATGGTAATTTTTAAAATGTTCTATCTGAACAGAAAGAATATTTCTCTATGGTTCAGTTTCATCGTCTGAATTACTTCACAATCGTTTTTTTTTGTGAATTCAAAAAGCTTATATGTGTAATTTGATTTTTCTTTACATGGGATTTCAGTATCTGCTTTGTTAGATACAATTTTTTTATAGTTAATGTATTGCATTATTTTACGTACCTACATGTTGTACCTACGTCAAGTGTATCTACACGGACAAATTATAAACACTATATCATATAATGTATGTTTTTAATCGTTGTAACTTTTTTCTACAACGGTTTTCAACATATATTTTATACTTACTTTTAAGTAATCGTACCTAAATATTATGTTCGTAATCGGTTTCCTGCGTGAAGCATCTCTTGCGACCTCGTTATCGGTCAAGCGCTGGACAAACACAGCACCCTCCATTTAGGGTGACCATTCTTCCGGATTTCAATAGGCTTTTGACCTCTGTAGGTATACAATCTCAAAAAAGTTACAAGTATAATACAGCATTTATTTTGTCAAGAACCGAAGTTGCGTGGATACGATTTCGATGTTTCAATTTATTCTGTTTGGTGTACGAATGACTTCTTTTAGTAAGTAAGTATGTTATATAGAATTTTTTACTTAGAAGCGAGGAGATATTGGGAAAAGTCTTATCTTAAAGCTTTTCTTCAGTTCTATCTGTAAATTAAGGAAAGAAAGGTTGATGGCTTCTGGATATAACTTATGGGAGTTGTATTAAAATTGTAAATGTGTTTTCAATTTTAGAATTTATGCAAGTTATTCCACGCTTTTGCAGTGAAAGAATATACCACGAGAAAGCTGCACACAGCTGCGCAGAAATTCATGGATTGTATGTAAAGTCGATCAACTCGCCCTTGCTGGGACAGTATGGTTTATTCACCCGGTCTACGTTCTGTTCATCCTAAATTCAGGGTAGACTTGAGCCACTAGTCCGGCTGGGGCGTATAAAGCTAATAAATAAATCTTAAAAGGAGAAGAGAGCTTTTATTTTTAATTTATGGCAAAACCCTTTTTCTGAGGATCTCGAAGAGGTATCTAATGGCAATGTATCGTAAAATAGTAAAGTTTAAAGTGCTTCAAATTTATTAAAATATTAAGGCAATAAAAAAATAGAGCCCTATTTACTTATTATAACATTTCAGCACAAAATGTTCTACTAAGATACATACTTCCAAAATTTTTATGTATAAACAATTCCATCGTTCTAACTGGAGTCAAAAAATCTATTTTTGAAAAGTAATATTACAAAAAACATTCTTTAATTGCTCATTTCGTACTCAAACCTCACGAAAGTAACTTTTGCATCTGCAAGCGTTTAGTGCAGCTAACTGATAAGAGATGGCGCTACGTGTAGAGTTTGAGAAGTTATCTACAAAAAAAATATTCTCTTCAGGTATGTAATGCTCAGTTACAGTTTTTAATTAAAATGAAGTAGGTAAATAATTAAAGTATTTGCTAATTGTTTGTTTATTTATGTTTAATGATCACTTTTGTCTACACTATTTCCATACTTTATTTAAGGTAGCTTGGTAGAAATTGCTACCTTAGCAATGAGGCCGCCTTTTGCCTATTCTGTTTTTATTTTCGTTCTTCTGTATTGTCTGTTGTCTTTCTGTATTGGATTTTAATAAAGTATATTGTTTTGTAATTTGTATTGTCATGAGAAAAAAATAAGGTTATAGGTATGGTAGAGAAGGTAAAGGAAGAGTTGATAATTATGGACCCACATAACGCGTCACGCCATATTGTTTTTCGACTTTAACCAAGCAAGCAACGTGTTAAAAATGCATCGTCTTTTCAATTCAATATGTAAATCTTTCATATACTTGTATACGCTTGAATACATTTTAGAAATGAATATAAATGGATGGCTAGTATTAATTAACATTGATACCACATTTACCCTTCACGAATAGGTTAAACGGTTCAAACATTTTCCTTTGATAATAATGAGGAAACTTGTATTTTATTGTTATATATTTATACTAGCGACCCGCCCCGGCTCCGCACGGGAAAATGGTTATTGTGGGTTATCCTTCAGTATATTATGCATGTATTATACATATAAACCTTCCTCTTGAATCACTCTATCTATTAAAAAAAACCGCATCAAAATCCGTTGCGTAGTTTTAAAGATTTAAGCGTACAAAGGGAGGGACATAGGGACATAGGGACATAGGGACGGAGAAAGCGACTTTATTTTATACTATGTAGTGATAGTGATAGTGATATTTATATTTATGTACTAGCTTCCCGCCATGCGGCTCCGCCCGCGCGTTTACAGTTTTTCACGTGGGAATGACGTATTTTCCTTCAGCAAAAGGTAGCCTATGTATTATTCTGATGGATAAGCTATATTATTGTAAAGTTTCATTAAAATCCAATTAGTACTTTTTGCGTGAAAGAGTAACAAACATCTATCCATCCATTCTCACAAACTTACGCTTTTATAATAAAATTAGTAGGATGTAGGTACTTGAAAATAAATGAAACGCCATCCTATAATCTCAGTTAAGGCTTGATCAATTTGATTTTTTTTAAACTTTTAGTTAGCACCTTCCTTCTCATTATTGTTTTTATGTTACCGCAACAAGTCGTGGTATATGAAAAGGAAAATGAGGAAAAAGCTGAAATACCAGCGAAATACTTCACGAAATAGAGTAAAATTTTTATTGATTCTGTCGGTTTACTACTGCGTAAATTCGCAAAAACTCGAAAACAGTTTATCCAATTTTCATAATACATATTCTGTATTTTTTTTAATTTGAACGGTTTATTTCACTTATTACATAATATGTTTTTTCATACAATGTGCCCTAATCTTATAAATTAAAGATTGTAGTAGGCTAGTTACAGTAATACTATTAGTTAGAATGTATTAATTATTGAATGGAGAACCAGAGGCCAGGTTCCGTTCATGACATATTTATCTTTCACAAAGTACTTTTTCAGACTTCGTTGTTTATTATCATTATGACTTCATGTAATGTTGTCAAAAACCCTAAGAATAAATGATTTAAGTATTATAGGTATTCAGAATATGGACCTGAGAGAAGTTGAAGCAAAAATAAATACTCCGGTGTAATCATGGTATAAAGAAACAAAGTTTGAAAGAATCGTACATATATCCAAGACAGACAAAATAAAACCAGCCATAATCTCTGATAAAAACTATATTAGAGTAGACAGCGGGTATTTGCCGTGACATTAATCGATATCCTTTATCACAAGATAATCTCCACAAAGAAAAACAATTTAAATGAAATCATGCTCTGAGAATTGAAGTTATTGATTTGATATCTTCGCAATTTGTAGCTAAAAAAAATACGTGGACGAAATTCTATATCAGTCCACTGTTGGAATTGGGCTAAGGTCTCTTAAATGAAAGATGTTGCCATAATGCCCACGCTTGAAATGCTGTTTCAAAATATAAATGACATTAAATTAAACATTTCAAAAACCCCCGCCACAAAATCCTTTCAAGAACCAGAAAAGAGTTAATAATCTTCAAGTGGCTGAAGAAATTTTCTTGGATCATAGCTAAGAACACTCTCGATTGTGACACCTTAGAAACGAAAAAACTAGATCAAAATCGGCGCATTCGTTTAGTTAGGAACTACGATGCCACAGACAAACAGACAGACACAGACGTCAAAAGCTCATAATAAATAACATCCCTCTTTTTCGTCGAGAGTTATTAATTAATCTCTCTCTCCAAATTTATACTAATATTTTTTATGGCAAGTTCTCTAAAATATTCGTGTTGGGTAAATATTTGATAAAACTGACGAACCCTGTATCTAGGATCTTATAAGATAGTACAGTACCTAATGTAGACTGTACTACCTACTTTCTATTCGCGGAAACTTGTAATTGACTTAAGTACAATAAATCTGTAATGTTTTAACTTTGTTATCTAGCTGTAAGTTTCCCAATAACTAATACAAATCAAATACTCGTAAAATAAAAAATAAATAAATAAGATCCTTGCCCTGTGGTTAAACAGCTGGACGCTACTGGGGTAAGTCCGGTGAAGCTTGATCCGTCGTGCTTTTTCGACTCAAGCATAGGTCAATTCAAAAAAAAAAAAGAAGAAGGAGCTACTGGCCATTTCCTTGGTTTGGTAGATATTGTCGGTCACCTTTCGTTCAAAGCAAGAGCGTTTATTTATTTTTTTAGTTTCTTTCTCCCTTATGGGAAAGGCAAAGAGCTGTTCTGGACCATAGAGTAAGAAATATATTTTTTTCTGTAATATAGAGACGTATATATAAGGCGATCCGATCCTGTCTACACATATGTGATTTGTTATTGATTTATCTTGGTTTTCCATCAGTTTTGACCAATAGAAAGTCACCAATAGATAGTTGCATGACATTGGAGCAACCGAATGATAACAAAACAAAACCACATATTACTACAATATTTATTTATAACAAAGAAAAGGCAAAATCGATGAAATTTGATTTCAGAATTTTTGTTCCATGAACATATAAAAGATTACAAAAACAGAAACAAAACCGCGCGGTTCTATCTCAAGAGTTTCAAAACGATTTAAAAATATTTATCTTTAAAGTTGTAATGGATTCTGACTAAATACAGATAAGGCACCTACCTTATAAGTACATACGTGTGTTGTTTACTCAATAACCTCCATATCAGATAATAATTACAGTTTCCTATAGCAAGGCGATATCTACTCCACAAAACCGTTAAGTAACCACACCATCTTCCAACGATAAGCCTAGAGCACCGTTGCACTGAAAATATCATTCTTAATGGAGTATTTGAAGATAATATTCTATGTTTTTATTTAACATTTATATGTATCATCGTCATAATACAAATCTCTTATAGAAGACTGCTAATGAACTTGTCAGAAATTTTTGATTTAACTAAGTAAAATAAGTATTTTAAATTATAAACAAAAAGTCATCCTACTAATATTATAAAAGTTTATAATTAATTAATATTATAAAAGGATAGAGGATTGTTACTCTTTCATGCAAAAACTACTAAATGGATTTTAATAAAATTTTACAATAATATAGCTTATATATCAGAATAATACATAGGCTACCTTTTACAGTGGCGAAATTCCTCATTCCCACAGGAAAAACTATCAGCCCGGGCGGAGTCGGGGGTGGAAAGCTAGTATTGGATAATACGTAGAAAATCAAACATTTTACGATGATGTTTAATGGTTAAGGATGATGAAACAATTAACTTCATGAAAAAATCCAGTCTCGTTTGATATACATAATTGTTTAAGCATACTATATACAATCCAATTCTCTCTTCTAGAACATTCTACCCAGAAGCGTAGCGTGCCTTGGAGGGGCCCTGTATAAAAATGTGTTTGGGGGCCCCTTAGGAAGGGTAAAGATTTTTCACAAAAGAAAAAAAAAATGGTGCACGTTTCCCTGGCCACCACATAATAGATACATGCATGTTTGATATACCAGATTTTCGAGCATAATTTCAGCTACCATAGTGCCAAATTCCAGCATTAGAGACAAAACTCGAACGACGCTATGGTCTAAAAACAGTGTGTTAGCTGGAGCACATCCCGCCAGCCGACACAAGCGAGATCTTCGAAACTACTTCCAATATTAACAAGTATTAAAGCTCTAGATTTAGAGACAAATTGCAGCCATCCATCTCCAAAAAATCTAAAGAAAGAAAGAGAGAAAGAAAGAAAGAAATATTTATTCATCATAATTATCTATCTATCTAAAGAAATTGCTGTATTTTTACTTTTGTCATTTGTGAAATATAATAAAAATTGGGAAGTTTTTTATTAATTTTTGCTTACTCACGTTGGGGGCCCCCGTGGCCCGGGGGCCCCGTATAATTGATACGGCTGATACGGCGGTAGCTACGCCCCTGATCTACCAAAGTAAGTAAACATTTACCAAAAGCTTTTAAATGTTTCTCAACCTTTAGGTAAGTAATTCTGCGGCTTAGCTTACTACTTTCTCAATAACAGTAGCATCATCTAGCCACAAATTATTAGGTAGTTTAAGAGGAAAAATCATCGGAAATTATTCATCTCCTTGCTCATACATTACCTACGTTAATTTGACGCAGTAGATGTGCCAGCTGATTTAAGAATGGGGTATGTTAGAAATTTCAAGATAGACTGCATCGGAAACTATTTCCAGACTACTTGCTTGAAATTTCAGCTCAATAAACAGTAAGTAAGTTCGCGATTATTTTGGCAAAACTATATTTAAATTCTTTGACTTCTGAATGGCGTCACACGTTTGGGGGATTTTTATGTTTTTAATTTAATTGTAAATGTATCTGATTCCAAACGTCAATATTTATGTCGTTTCGATTTGGGAGGTTAGTATGAGGTTTCAAGTGTGTCTTGTCATGCGTATACTCTTATCTCATTGGAGGATATTTCAATATGCCGGGTTTCTCGCACCTTTTTGACAGATAAATGTGAGATAATCTCTTGTCACAGCACTTCATGCTAGGCGTACTGGTTAGACAAACAAAACACTGAATTATTTTGGCGTAATGTATATTACTCGAATAATATTATAACAATACTGTGTAATTTTAATGGTAATTTTGTCGTAATTTACCTTGTTCTATAACAGGCTTCCTTTCGCTTGATAATGTACGTTTACATTTAAATATATTTTAGGAATAAAGGGAAATAAGTGTTATTTGTTTTCTATTACATTATATCATACTTGAAGGGCATTTCATAAAACCGGGTTAAAGTGAGCACTCTACACACACGAAGGGTTTTGTACTACCGTCCAATATTAAAAATGATTTTTTGAAATATTTCAGTAAAAGGAATTTAAAAAATCCAGTGATTTTTTGACTAGATGCATTACGAAAGACAAAGATTGCCGTCATAATCTTGTTATATTTTGCGAACGGAACATTTTGCGACTTGTAGTATGTTATTTGGGAACATGCCAAAAATTTTGTAAAACGTTGTTTTATTCCAGCAAAAAAAAATCGCTTTTAGGAGTTTTAAAAACATCATTTATGGGACCAAAACACAATCTAATCAGTTCAATTTTTCTTTTTTGTAAAAGAGCTCTGCCCACCCGAAAAGAAAACTTATATGAAAAAGATATAATAATAATAATAAATATTTATTTTCTCCAAACACAGAAGAACAATGTTACAAAAACAAAGGTATTTATTGCTAAGATAACATTTAGGTATGTGTCGGAGACTGGAGCCTGAGCTAGGACGAGCCTGTATTACAGGCCTCCAAGACCCAAAAAGATATAGAGATGTTATGCGTACAATAAAACTAGGTATAGAATTCATTGTACTTGTTTTCGGTTTTTAGTTAACTTTACTTATATTTATCACTTATTCTTCCTTGCGATAAGTTTACAATGGATTAAACACAACCCTTTCTATGAGTGTCTGAAGGTAACCTAGGTAACCTACCCAAAGGGTTTAACCAAGTAATGAACAACAGACATAATTGACCCGCATGGGGTTAGAGATTAGTTCAAAACCTTTCTTTCAAATAAGAACAAAAGTAGAATGCCTTTTTTTGTTGTTCAGCTTGTACATTCCTATGGGACATACCGGCCTTGGTTTCAGTAAAGCTTCTTAAGTTCTGATCTAACGTCACTAAGTGATTTTAGGAAAACGTATATGCCTATGACGAATTATAAACCTTGATTTTGAAATAATATGACTTTGATGTTTTATACGATATTTATATATTAAGTACCTACCTAATTTGTTGTATTAATTATACATACAAAGGTAAGCTCGAGCCCCTTGATATATACTTTCAAGTCCGGTAAAAACTCTTCTTTTTAACCCCCGACAAAGAAGAGGGGTGTTTTAAATTTGACGTGTGTGTCTGTCTATCTGTGGCATCGTAGCTCCATGCGTCGATTTTGATCTAGTTTTTTTTGTTTGCAAGGTGTCACTATCGAGGGTGTTCTTAGCTATGATCCAAGAAAATAATATCTTCAGCCATTTGAAGATTATCAGCTTTTTTCTATTTGTTGAAAGGATCAGGTAGGTAACGGTTTTGTGGCGGGGGTTTAAAAAAATAATAATTTAATGTTATCTTCTCGCTGTGTATTCTCCCCCACCTCTCGCTGCCGCCATGTTAGCGCATGGTCTTCTCTCATTCTATGGTATTTGTCTGTTGGTCTTCACATTTACGAAAAAGTGGCACCGTAAGTCAAAGTGTGTGATATTCACCTCTCTAGTCAAAGTGCTTCTTATTTAATTTCAGGATAGACGACTGTTTGAAGTTTTTAACGGCCACGTAGCCTAGTCGGTAGTACGTTTGCTTACGAAGCAAGGTCGCGGGTTCGAATCCCGCCCAGGGCAAACATTCGTGTGATGAGCATTTGTATTTGCTTTGTGTCTGGGTGTTGTATATTTATATAATTATGTATGTATATCAGTTATCTGACACCCATGGTACAGGCTCTGTCTAGTTTGGGGTCAGATGGCCGTGTGTGAGATGAGGTGACCCACATATTTATTTATTTATTTAGCTTACGGAACCCTAAAAGCACAATGTGGATTCGGAACATGTATTGTGTCATGAACGCATTGCCATCCGCGGTGGCATTACTCATTCAGTGATAAAGAGTCATTTTATTTAATAACGAGTAATTCTTTACCTCTTATTATTTTGTGGTAAATAATTGAATTAGGTATGATTATTTCCTTGACAATAGCTATTTAATTTATACTTGTTACTTTTCTTCTATAGCTTTTCAATTGTGGAATTATTTATCCATATCTGTCTACTTGTCGTTCAGTCACGGTTTGACCTGATTTTTTGCATAGAGATAGATAGACAGCCGGAGAGTGAAAGGGATTTCCTAAGGAAAAAAAAGCAAATGCGATCCTCAAACCGCGCCTGTTAACCGTGGGGATTATGGCACTACTTCTCTTCCTAGGGAGAGGGTAGTCTTACAGTAATTATGGTGGACTGTTATTGTGGTAGTAGCATTATTTTATAGTAAAGAACATAATAGTTTTCCGCCTGGTGGCTCCCTGATTAATTTTTCCCTACCTATTACCTGAAATGAGGTACCAGTAGGAGGTAAAAAGTTGCCTATGTGTTATTCTGATGCATAAGTTATATTATTATAAAGTTTTATTGACCTGTTCGGCACTTACCTTTCTGATCTTGCCTTCAAACTGTCACATCCATACAGATTGTAGATTTTTCCCTCTTTTTGGAGTTCCATATACTTTATATTCGTAATTAGCCCACTTTTGTTTTTGGCCCCCTTTTTACAAAAGAGATGAATAATTTAGGTTTTGGTACAATATTTATAATATAATACTGACTTAATCCGTTTATAATATTAGTAGGTTAAGATGATTACAGTTCAAAGTGCGCATTCTGGTTGCTAGATCGCAGCCACCCTCCTATATTTAGTAAACCGACCGACCACATCCCGTCCTAGTATTTTTTCCGGCAGCGTCCGAGCGTCGTTTGTTTGTAAACTCTTGCGCCGGTTAGTCAATGAATTTCCCGCGCTTCCGCGATGCGCGCCGGGACGCGAATCTAGCGTCGTCGCCGTCTGATTGTCAAAACATGGTGTTCTATTCTGTGTATTTGTTTCACACATAACCTAAGTGACGTTCCCGTAGTCTAGTCATTAGTTATTTTTAAACGAAGAAAAGCGGAGGTCTTGCGGTTGTTTGTGAACTAAACTCAGAATTAGTTCGTTTAAAAGATTAGATCGTAAGATCGAGTAGTTTCTAGAGTATTGTCCTAGATGGCGCTGTGGTCTTATTTACCAAAGTTCATGAACTACAACCGCATACAACATAGTTCAGAATAATGAAAATATTTTATTATTGCACTTTTTTCAGTGTTCAGTCATTTTTAGTTCTTAAAATTCGACCTGTTTCTTGAAAGGTATATTTTTATATTCTGGATCGTTCCGTTTTCGTACCAAAAAAAGCTGTTTTTATTCTTTGCGCTTTGTTTTTTTTTCAGCCTAACTCTCTCAATTAACACGTTAACTACCCTACTGCCACCGACAATGATACATCACTGAGACCAACTACTAGTTTCACTTGGCAATCAACTAATTAATTATCGTCTGTAGAATCAGCACACGCCTCAGACAATCACTGTCTACAACTAGTGTGTAATTGTTAGGTAGAGCACTGAATGTGTTAAGGATTTCATCAAAAGTTTTTTTTTTAACAAGCTTTAAAGTCAGTATAGTATCTATGTTTCTGATTTCTGATTTCTGAAAAATGAGTAAAATCTTTGTTGTCAAAAGTCTTTTCTCTTTGCGGGTGATGAACGGATTAAAAACAATTTTAAATAGGAGGCGATGTGATATAAAGATAAAACTCTATGTCTGTAAGAGACGAAAAGAACTGCATGCTAAAATAAGTCCACTGCTGGACAGATGTCTAAAACGCTTGGTCCTGCTTAGCTCACATCTAGTGGCTACTCGTGACCCTCACCAGATCATCAGGCCTGGCCACACTGCGCCTTTAGATGCGTGAACAGGATTCGTTGGTTTATCAGACAGCGTGTGTTTTTAGTCTTTGTATTTTGGAATCGTAGGTATTTCTTTTTGCTGTACCATGTAGAACTTACATTTCCTTATCAGTTTTTTTTATGTTTAGTTCGTAATATGTATACTAGATGGTTCCATATTCACGAACAAAATTTTTGAGACTGTATTGCATACTATGATTTTTTTTGTGACTGTATTGCATACTATAAATAGAAGAGTTTACATCACTAGATTGGCGGGAGAGAACAGAAAATTAAGGATCCTTCCTTGGAATGCAAGGAAAGTCGAATTAGGTAACGATATTAATATTATCTGCATTACGAACAAAATCTAGGTAGCTTACAAATTAATGATGACAATGATGTAATTTATTACTAAGAAATTTCCTAAAGGAGTGATGACAAATGTACAAGAATTTAAAATGTCTCAAGTACCTACCTTTCGAATCGTGAAGTTTCCTCATTTCATACTTCTAACGAGGTAAAGTGATTGTTGAAGTGCAGTCTCGGTGTTGCATGATTCTCTGTTCTTTTTTTGAACGCTGCGCGGTAACTGACACTGGTCGGCAGGAATGTCTTGTTGCGCGTGTGCCTAGAGAAAAAAGTTAAGATTCTATTTCGCGCCAACGCTTCCGCGCGTCGGTCGCGTGATGAAAATGATGTATTGGACATACAACTTTCTTTCACTTTCGTTTGAGAATTAATCGTGATGTTCCATGATTTTGCCTCTTCCTTATGCGAGCTCGCTTTGATTGTTCTTTTCTATGAATGAGTGCGGCGGGCTGCGGACATCGTAAATTAAACATTTACGACTTTGGTGAATGCTCCTCCACGAATGAATCATATACTCTGCTTAACTTTTGCATATAATCTACTATGGAATTTCTAAAAGTATGTATAAGTAAGCAGTAATAAGTCTAGAAACTTACGAAGCCTTTCAAGATTTTGATCTCAGTCCTAAATTCGTCTACGTCATTTGGGAATTTGTTGAGGTTTGGGATGGTGACGTTCTTGTAATTTAAGATTTTGTGTTGAACATTATCTTACTATTCCAGCAGCCTATAAAGTCCATAGCTGGACTAAGACCTCTCTCTTATTCGGCAGATTTTGCCACATTTTCACGCTTGGCAGTCAAGTGGAGAATTACAGTTGTTGTTGCTACATGATTGGACCCTATGGCTACTGATTGATATTCTATAGTTATGTATGACTAACACTTCTTAATGTTAGTCCAATCATAACCCAAGATCGATAAGTAGCCATTCCAACTTATGATTTCTTAGTTTGACCTGTTTGACTCATTTGTAAGTTGCGTTGGATGTTTTCGAGTATCTCAAGGTACAAATATCTATAAATATCAATCTCTAGGAGGAAAACAAACATATTTGTGTGTTCTAATGCACGGGATACATCACAGCTATCGTGTTTGACCACGATATTTGTATGCCGATATCGCTCTTCTCGGCCGAGTCAATATTGTATGAACGGGCATTGAACTCTGGCGACAGAAGAATAAGCATTGTGACCCTAATATGTACTGAATTAAAATCTACTGATTTATAATCGTGATATTATAATGAGATTCGGTTTCGAGTGCAAATCAAAATTCTAAGTCAAAAGAATTTTATTGAAAGTAAGATTTTACTCTGCATTGTATTGCTCCCATTGAAGAAATCTTAGCTCGGCTTCTTCTTCCTTGGATATTTATGGCATCGTGACAACTAGTCAAAATGTAACCGGGGTTTAAAAATCGAAAAACAGAAGAATTTTTTCAGATTACCCCAAAGCAACCAATTTATTTACTGATATTCCCAAATATAGAGTATCTGTCGCTACATTTGCTTGCTTTATAGAATGGTACATTATGTATTGTTATGTAGAATATTGGTTAGGTAACGTTTTTTATCGTGTATCCATTTTCTTTTAGCACTATTCCATGTTCCATCATTGTTTTCCTATACTCTAAGCGATAAAACCGCCTTTGCGTACATTATATTTGTAATTTATTTGTATAATATTTTTATTTTGTGTACTATGCCATAAAGTTTTACTTACTTAATTCTTGTAATCGATGTAAGATTTTATGTAGATGCAGCAATCAGACCCACACCAGACAAAGTACCAAGGCCTAATCTGTCCATAGTTGGTACCTTTATTATCAACGCCTAAATAGCACAGGTATATTGCATCTTTTAAATTGTCTTTACAATTTAATGTCTATGATAAAGTGACAAATGGTATGCTAAGTTTTTATCCGTAGGTACAGCACACACCACACATCAGCACACATGCGGCTGGACACTTTGTCCTTGAGAGCGCCGTTATTCCGTAGCAATTAGGAAGAGTTTCGTAATGCCAGTGTCCAGCTGCACGTGCTGGCTACTGTACCTACTCTATTTCTCAGACAATGGGCGACCGTTGTGAAACTTCCTGTGTCCGAGAATTTCATTGTGACAGTTACAAGTTACCTAATTGAACGTTTTCGTGGTCAATAGTTAGTTTGTTATCTTTTTCTTTTCAAACTTTGGCAAAAGGGTTTTTTTTTCATGCAGTAAGACTTACAAAATCATTTTCCACGTCGAGCTAATAAATAATACTACACTAGCTATAAGTATCAAATGTGTGTTTGTTTTTTGCAATAAAGAATATATAATAATAATAATGTCTATGGACCCGTGGTCTTTAAATATACCTACCTACATAATAATAATAATAAGTACCAAGGAACAGACAGCTAGTTAACATTGAAAGTCAACCAAATCAAGGCATTTATTGCTAGCCTGCAGTCAGAATTATTGAGAAACATAATTATTATTCACGATGTTAGTGCGCAATAAACCTTGTTGTATATTAAATAAATATAAAACATATTCGCAGGCGTAAATGACAATCTATTCTTCAATTGTGCTCATTTGAGAAAACATCTGTGATAAATAAGATGAGATATTGGAACTTTCCGATCACTTGTGTACACATGTGTCGATGACATCTTTACAATTTACAAGAAAACATGTTTTGGTTCATTCTTTGCTAGATTGAATGTTAAACTTAAACATTACAAAGTCTTTTGTTATTTTGAGTTTTTGTTTTAATCCTGCTTTCTACTTTTATCACTACATAGTATAAAACAAAGTCGCTTTCTTTGTCCCTATGTCCCTATGTCCCTATGACCCTATTGTATGCTTAAATCTTTAAAACTACGCAACGGATTTTGATGCGGTTTTTTTAATAGATAGAGTGATTCAAGAAGAAAGTTTATATGTATAATACATGCATAATATACTTAAGGATAACCCACAAGAACTATTTTCCCGTGCGGAGCCGGGGCAAGTCGCTAGT
This sequence comes from Teleiodes luculella, assembly GCA_948473455.1. Taxonomy (NCBI): domain Eukaryota; kingdom Metazoa; phylum Arthropoda; class Insecta; order Lepidoptera; family Gelechiidae; genus Teleiodes; species Teleiodes luculella. The sequence goes on from OX419603.1 coordinate 8,225,097, forward strand.
TCGTAATATTAAAAACGCGAGCGTTTGTGAGAATGGATGTTTGGATGTAAGGATATATTCTCGCAAAAACTACTGAATGGATTATATGAAACTTTACAATAATAGAGCGTATACATCAGAATAACACATAGGCTACTTTCTATAATACCTCAGCAGGCGGAGCCGCGGGTCGGAAAACTAGTTTGTTCATATAACGTTGCCTGGTAGAAATTGCTACTCAACAATTAGGACGCTTACATGTACCTATTTTATATTTTTTTGTTAATTACACTGTAATTTTCTTTTTCTAAAGTGGAATAAAGTATATAATCATTTTATGCCGGTTGGGATATAGATTATGTTTATCGTAAAATTGTAGAATGCAGATAAACCATGTCCTTAAAATGATAATTAGTATAAAGAATATTGTATTATATTGTATGATAGTAGATTATTACTTTGTTAAACAGATTTATAACGGTGATCTTGTTATGACTCCTACTAATATTATAAACACAATGTTTGTAAGGAAGTATGGATGTTTGTTACCCTTTCACGCAAAAAGTACTCGAAGGATTTTAATAAAACTTAACAATTATATAGCTTATACATCAGAATAACACGTATGTTACCTTTTACTGCGGGAAAATCCCTCATCCCCACGGGAAAAAATGTTAACGCGGGCGGGAAGCTAGTATTTACATATAGCGAAAATTTACAGTGGACCCGAATTTTTCATGTTTTACTTTATGTTATGTTGGAAACTGGTTAGATATCGTGTGTGACACATATATTTAAAGGCACAGATCCATTACTTGCTTGAGTTCCAAGTTTATCGGGTAGAGTTTCCATGCTTGGCGTGAGTTAGCGGGCAAGGAGATACCAATAATAATCATATAAAGTTTGGTCTCACTTTAAATAACACAAAGATCTCGCTCTTTAATAGCAATGAGATCTAATTTACCATAGTTTTCTAAATATAAAACGTTCCACCGAGCACTTAGTCGCACATCTCCGTTTACCGCCTAATTATTGGCCGTAAAACTGTTTTGGCGCCAGTCTCGGAGTTACGTTTAGAAATCACTCAAACATGAATTTTCGTCTAACAATATTTTCGTCTAACAATTTCCCGTCTACTAATAATTTTCGTTCAAAAATCTAACAATAGCGCTTAAAAATCACGTGAATTAATATCTGGCGCCGTCATATTTATATACTTAAATTGACTACAGTTATTTATTTGAATACTAGCTGTCCGCCTACGGCTACGCCCGCGTTGTTTTTTTTTATTTCCCTACGGAAAATATATCTAAGATATTCACCAGGGATATAAGGTACCATCCTCCATGCAAAATTTCATTTAAATCGGTTCAACGGTTCCAGAGATTAGCGTGTACAAACAGACAGATAGACAGACAGACAGACGGACGTATTTTTTCAGCTCTCTTTTATCGCCTACAATCAGTTTTTTGAAAAACAAACCAATGTACAGACTACGACGATATTCAGTTTTATTATAGTATAGAAGAAGAGGTGTCTATAAAATATCTTTGTCACTCTCTACTCACATAGAGTTAAGGTTGCCTGGTAGAAATGGCTACTCAGCAATAAGGCCGCCTATACTTGTACACTTTCGTTCCCTTTTGTGAATTTACTGATTCTATTGTTTTTAGTATGCAATAAAGTATATTCTATTCTATTCTAGAGTTAGTTTAGTATGCAAATGAAGCATAAGGTGCAGGTGTATTAATTATAATTGCTGCACATTTATAATGGGCGGTCGATGACTGCGCTCGGCGTGCAATGATCTTGGTCTATAACAGCTGTGGCCATCTGGATTGAGTGCAAGATAACTTATATTACGTATGGAGGGTTGCCAGACCTTCAAACCGATACAGTAGTGCATAAATCATCATCATGTCGTATGGCAGCTACCGCAATATGCACTACTTTCCAGTAGTGCATAAATTATTAATTATTTATGCACTACTTTCCAGTAGTGCATAAAGAAACGCTATTTTGCTTGACAGAGTGGAGTTTCATGTGGTTTTCAACCCCCGACGAAAAAGAAGGGTGTTATAAGTTTGGCATGTGTGTCTGTCTGTCAGTCTGTCCTAAATGGATGCGACGATTCTGATCTAGTTTTTATTTGCAAGGACGTGTCACAATCGAGAGTGTTCTTAGTTATCTCGTCGTATAAAAACATATTTTATAAAAATGAAAAAAAATCTACGCAACTAGACAGCTATTTCTAATTTGGTCGAACTGAAAGCTAGATTTCGTTTTTTTTTATTAAAAAGCCTGACCTTTTCCGGCTTTATTTAGACGCCTGGCAACTCTGCTTAAAGTTATTATTAAGTTAGTACATAAATAGTGTTTTTCTGCATCGTTCAGGTTGTAAATTTCGCTGATGCGTTGAAATCTTATATTGCGTAGATACCTCTAAGGGGGCGTCCATAAATTACGTGAGGTGTTTTTTTTAATTTTTTGACCCCCCCTCCCCCCCTGGTGAGATGTCGTGAGATTTTATTCAACCCCCTCCCCCATCCCCCAATCTCACGTGAGATTTTTCAAAATGTGAGTTTCTTACGTAAACGCGTTGGATTGTTATTGTAAAAAGAAAAAAAATGCTCCGTGCTTTTATTTACGACTAGTTAAGACTAGTAATCAATATTGCTGAGAGTTTAATTATAAGTGTAATAAAAATTTAACAATAGAATACTTAAATCGTAACTAGATTAAATCTTAAGCATGTACAATCTGGATTAAATGGACCAAAATAGTATAATTTTTTTTTTTTTCAATTCTTTAAAAAAATTGCGTGATATTTGCCGAGACCCCCCCTCTCCCCAACGTAAGATTAGATGAGATTTGACTCGACCCCCTCCCCCCCTTAAACATCTCACGTAATTTATGGACGCCCCCTAACAGATTTTATGTGCTGCACGAAGAAAGTTAAGATTGGTAAAATTTATTTGTTTGCTAGGCTTGATTTTTTAATTATTAATTTGATTTTGTATATTTACGGGTTTTTACGCGATATACAAAATAGTGTGTACTAAGTGCGAAAGCCTCAAACAAACATAATTAGTAATGTTAGTAATTGGAATGGCTCATAGTCATTTAATTGAACTAACGTTTGCCATGTGGTTAAACAAACAATAATAAATGTTTATAAATCTAAGCGAAAAATGAAAATAATTTCCGTACAAGCCCAACGAAATTATTTAACGCTTATTCTTTCTTACTAAGTGTTTTGGAGTGCACATTCAATGATTTTAATTTTTCGCTTCAATTTATAAATAGTAAATATACGCTAACAGATGGTATCTGTTAAAAGTAAAAACTAATTATTAATAAATGTTCTGCGATACATAAAATACTGGAATCTTTCTGGAGATTAAGGAATCCAGCAGTAGTGGACATATTGACCTGGGTCAGATCGAAAGTTAAAGATGAAACTTCTGGCAACGACTCTACTTAGAAAGGATTTATCAAGAACATATTATGTTATCTACATACTTAGAAAATGTCTTATAAGAAAATCTTCTTCGCCGAACGGACTGATCATTTGCCCAGCTAAGAAGCGCGAGTAAATAAAAAAAAATCTAGTACATACATTTAAAAAACGAGCCTGATAAATTAGTATCTTTTGAATGTTAATCTGCATGCATCCTCATCGTGACTCTTTACTATCTCCTTACCTGTTTGTCGATAACGGGTAATCTTTGGTTTCTACTTAATTTAATTATGAGCGATCATTTCATTCCATTCCACTTGTTTTTCTTAGCGTTATCTCAAAGATAAGAGGAGCATTATCTCTAGGATGTGATCGACCAATCGTCGAGCAGCTGTAGATCTTGTGATCGCGACGTCATACATGCCTCTTCAAATCTTGATTGTGGAGGGGATTTCATACTTAAAGGTATTTCTAAAATATATTTCCGACATAGCCCGAAAATTCGCTGAACTTAAGTGGCAATAGCACATTGCGCGTAGAACCGACGGCCGTTGGGGCAGAAAGGTTCTTGAATGGCCACCGAGCGCCGGAAGACGTAGTGTGGGCAGGCCCTCCACGAGGTGGACCGACGATCTGGTGAGGGTGGCGGGAAGCCGCTGGATGCGGGCAGCGCAGGACCGATCATTGTGGAGATCCTTGGGGGAAGGCCCTTGTCCAGCAGTGGACGTCTACAGGCTGAGATGATGACGTGATGATGATGAAAATGTATTTTGTATCGTAACTACTAACTATTTTTCTAATGGGAACTCATTAATATTATAATCAAATACACTATTTTCCAATACAAATACAGCGGTTTTGGTTGAAATTTGAGACGTGCGAGTTAGCGCGATAGATTTTAGTTAACGGGCCCTGATATATAAATTTCTTGAACATTAGTAGCGAATTTTTGTGTCGCATTTTATAGCGAAAATTTTCATGTTTTTATAATTTATTCAGTAGGAATCTATATCTATAAACAAAGAAGTGAATGTCATAATAATATAAAAATATAAAAAAATAAATGTTACAAGTGATGGTTAATAATGACGTGACCATCTTGAGCTCTGATTGGCTGAAAGTGAAACTTGAGCACCGCAAGAAAATAAACAGTAAAAGTTATATTTTCCTCAACTTTCCATTATTATCGAGGTATTTATTATAGTGATAAATAAAGTAATATTTATGCATGTCTGTCTGTTCACATACCGGTGCATTGTTCTATAACGAGCAACGTATACAGGGGGATGCATTTAAAGCAACTTAAAAAATGATCAAACGCACGTAAATATTAATGGAATACATTTGAAAGTAATGGTAGCAATAAATAATTTTGGACATTGAAATTAATTATTGCACTTTAATGGAAATAGAAAAATATAACGTTTATAAAAGCGGAATTAAGCGGATATCGTCACCCGGCTGAGAAAACCTCGTAAAGGACAGCTTTTGTCAAATTAACTTTTTTACAATTTGGGCAAAAAAACGCGCAGTATTTGCACTATAAAATTTATGCATTTGTTTTAAATCTCTAAAGATAATCATATAATAACTAAAAAACTACAGAATTATTTACCTATCATACTTTTTTTTCAGTTGGTAGGTTTTTGTGTCTCCTGTAAAAGATTTTTTTTAAATAATTTAAGTGGTTTTCTCAGCCGGGTATAGAATAAATAGTTTTATTTTGAAATAAGTATTTGGGTAATACTGAAAATACTGTTTTTCAAACACATTATTATCGGCCTAGAGGACTGCCGCCGCCGCACCTTAACCTATTTACAACAAACTGCTAGAAGTAAAAGTTCAAGACGTGGATATTGAAGCTGGAACGATTATTTTCATCGCTCGTTTATAATATTCCTATAATAAGTTGGGTTTCATATAAAACTGTTGGCTGTGAAATACTAGTGGTCGTATAATAGTAGTTATTATCTATTACATAACAAATAGTTATTACAGATAGAGAGTATTGTGTAAGGTACTGTAATGTATAGTAAGATATTTCTATTGTTAGGTATTGCGAAAGTTCAATCTTAGGGTGATAAGTTGCGACAGAAAATTGATAAAAACTATAAATTTTCAAATTTCGATGTATATCAATGTTTATTCAACGCTCTATGCTAAAGTAAAAGAAAAACATAATTTCCACTGGATACGGAAATAGCTCCAATAACACCAAATTAAAAAAATAAATAATCCCCGATACAAAACCGTTACTTGATCCTTTCAATAATTAGAAAAGAGCTGATAATCTCCAAATGGCTGAAGATATTTTCTGGGATCATAGCTAAGAACATTCTTGATTGTGACACCTTGCAAACAAAAAAAACTAGATCAAAATCGGCGCATCCGTTTAGGAGCTACGATGCCACAGACAGACAGATAGACACACACGTCAAACTTATAACACCCCTCTTTTTCGTCGGGGGTTAATAAAAGTAATGCGATCTTGAGTAAAAAGAAACAAAAAATAAACTTGTTAAAATAAACCACGTTTAAACTTGCGCAAAAAATAAACCGGTTAAGTGCGATTTGAACTTGTGTAGAGAGGGTACTGGTACTATATGTACGAAGTTCTTCATCATCAGCTGAAACAACTGGATCAAGTTAGAATTATGAGTCTTTTTCTTCTTTTCGAGTCGACAGCAAACTCAGACAGTCTCGGCCCAAAAACCAGCCACACGAATAGCGTCGTCAGTAGCCTTCATCAAGTCCTCTCGCGTGCAGGTGACAGGACAAGATGGGCAGCTAATGAGATAGTCCATTTTCTGAGGAACCATACCACACCTACACTCCAAGTTAGAATCACCTATGAAACCCCATCGGTATAAGTTATCCCTAGTCCGACCCACCTGGGTGCGGAGTCTGTTGAGGGATTTCCAGAATTATGAGTAATGACTCATGAGTTTTAAACATGGAAGCTATTTAAGGCCAGTTAAATAAGGCCTTATTCAAAAAAATACAAAGTAGGTATATCATGCCGTAGTTTGAGGTACGAAACCGTAAAAATAATTCCTCCTCCATCCATCTCAAAACTCAATCCGTCAAGCTGAACACTTTGGACTTTGCACCTTTCTTATGTCCGTTAGATAAGGGACAGAATCGCGAGGCACTTGTTTATCTAGATCTGCTCTTGACTGTACCATATGAAACACTGAAATCACATTGTGATAAATAACAACTCATGCGTTATATATAGTCATATAAATATAACTTTTTCATAGTTGAGATGAATAATTTATATAAAACTAGCGACCTGCCCCGGCTCCGCACGGGAAAATGGTTATTGTGGGTTATTCTTAAGTATATTATGTATGTATTATACATATAAACCTTCTTCTTGAATCCATCTTTCTACTAAAAAAAACCGCATCAAAATCCGTTGCGTAGTTTTAAAGATTTAAGCATACAAAGGGACATAGATGGGGTCATAGGGACAGAGAAAGCGACTTTGTTTTATAATAAGTAGTGAAGTGATACGTAATATAAAATGCATTATACATCCTTTTCGATTTCCATATAAATGAAAGAGATCAACCAGAACGTAAATTTAGATATTTTAGCGGCCACATAGTCTAGGTAGTTGTTTTGTTTTGCACATTTCAGTCATGCCTGTTTCAATGTTTCTCACGGCACGTTATCGTTAATGACTACATGTATGGGAATGCCCCTTGTGGTTACTTATCAATGGGTTTTACACTAGAGCAAAACAACATTTATCAAGAACTATATTCCATAAGTTCTGTAACAATTTAATTAATTTAGTATTTAAATTAAAATTATGAAATGATTCATGCGTTGTATTACAAAGTCTTTGATTCGTTTAAGGCTCAAAGTCATGCCCAACATTGTCGGTTCTTATAAGTCTTCACCGAGTGGCGCGAGCCTTTCCTGAGTCAGGGCGAACAGGCCTTATCCTTCACGATATTTAGCCGTATCAATCAACGCGCTAGGCCTAGATTCTCTCGAGCCGCCCCTAGACGCGTTGTACAAGACTACTTTGTGATAGAGCCTTCCGCTCTCCCGCAAGTCCATTGAAGCTTGATTGGTTACGATCATTTGGACACAAGCCTTAAATCAATTTTTTAAAAGCAGAGATTAGTGTGTGGACCGGACCAGAAGTGGACCGTTGGTCCACTTCATCCACAACCTTGAAATTCCATCGCTGGTTTCCTCACGATGTTTTCCTTCAAAAGTGTGTGTCGTAAGAAGCTTTAGTCTTAAAGGATTCATCAAATCCAAAACGATCGGTCCTGCTTGGCCGGCTTCCGGCGATCTTTACCAGATCGTCGATCTGCCTTTTGCGGGGCTTGCCCAGTTACCCACACTTCTCCCTTCTTCTTCTTCAAGACCCTTTCTTTCTCACTTCAACAGCTTGCAAACAGTCATTGCTGGATTAAAGCTCCTTCTTCGAAAGAGAGATGTTGCCATATATTAGAAAACGGGTTGGGCATTGCAGTTGTCCTTGATAGTCGCGATAGGAGAAATTTAGTTGGCCCCAAACTCCATAATGTTGTTGCCTGTTGTATTAGTAGTTCAAAATAATAACAGTAGATTATTTAGATTCTAAAACATGCTGATTAATCTTTAAACTTGACACAGATTAGTTGCTCCACAATTTACGCAGAAATTGCCAAATTAGAATTGCCTTCTTCAACTAACGCGAGAGTAATGTTGAAACGGAACGTTAATTATAATTTTTTGACCGACTTTAAATAAAAGGATGAGATTCTCAATCATAACTAGTTTCATACGTTTGCGAAACAACTTGATTTTTTTGGCTGGAAAAGGCATGGACAGGGATTCTGAGATATTAAGTTTAGTCAAGGTATTCCTGTAATTATTTCAGAAACCAGAAATAATTATTACTTTGTGGGACATCATAACACAGTGAAGAGTACAAAAATTTACAAATAAAATAAAAGTAAGATGTTGTAAACCAATTATTATTTGGAATGTTGTGTTGTTTTTTCAACAAATTCTCAGAATTCTGTACGCCTCATTTTAATTGGACTTTGGACTTGGAAGCTTATTACAAGACCTTTATTGTAAACTAGCTTTCCGGCGCGGCTCCGCCCGCGTTAACAGTTTTTCCCATGGGAATGAGGCATCTTCCCGCGGTAAAAGGAAGCCTATGTAGTACACTCAGTTGCAGAAAGCTGGCATTAAATCCTACCTTAGGTAGTGGAAGATTAACTCTAATGATTTCATTAGTTTAAAGACGTTGCATAAAAATAAATTATGCCAGGATAATCCTTCATTAGTTAATGCTCTCATTAAAAAATGTTGCCCTCAGAAACAGTATGGAAATTAAAAAAGAGTGAATGTAATGACGCAGATCTGTCGTATTTGATGGTAGCCGAGCCATAAAACTTCAAAAAAAAGCAAATATTGTTTGACATAGACAGTTCACGAGCAATTCATATTTACAATTCGTGGCTTTAAAAAAACTGTTATTGTCGATTTTTTTGTATTTTTTGCTATTTTGTGATGGCTGAAGTGCAGAAAAAACGGGAGCGGAGTGCCAACTACACAGGGCAGTAGAAAATCATGTTAGCAGTAGTGAACTGGTGAGTGTGTTATTTACAACATTTTCGTTTATTAAATTATTTTACTAATATGTTAAACAATGCTACCGTAAGGCAAATTATGCAAAACAGGACTACACAGACTAGCTATGTAAGTAATACCTAACTGAAATTACGGAGTATACTTCTCACACAAAAATCTAAACCTCGATTGTCGCCGGAAAAGTTGTAAACAAATAAATTACTTTTGTTCCAGTTATAAGCGTATTATTGAAGATAAAAGGATGGGAGGAACGTATGTACGCAAAAAAACCGAAGCCTGGAAGGCAATTTCTAGAAAGTACAACAGTAATACTACTACAGGCTACAAAGGGACAGAGCAGCTCAAAACATTGTATGATAATATGAAACAAAAAGCTCGGAAGAAAGTAGGGGAATGCAATGTATGTACTGTTTTAGCTCAGTGTAAAAATTTAGGAATTAAAAGTAAGTAGGTATATCAATTAAATATCAGTTTAATACCTACTTTTACTTTTTCTTTTCTTTACATAATATTACATAATTTACACGATTATTATCTTAAATATATTATACTGAGAAACATTTTCTGTGTTTTATTTAGCATTTGAAATGTTATTTAAGTAATTGATATTAGAAAGCAACCATAATAAAATAACCTATTGGTTAATAAAGTACTAAAGAAGTAAGGTAAATTAAATATTTCAAGCTTTTGCAACTAGATAAAGACATATTTCGTTAAATATCCTGACAATTTTTAGCTTTAATGGAGCTTTCACGGCCAATTATATTTTTAATGAAAGAAACGTCAAAATAATGCCCATTAGACGATAAAGACGCGTTGTGCAACCAAAAATGAGATAAAGATAGGTTTGACAGAGGGTTTGACAGTTCTTCCATTAAACTTAATGAAGCATTAAATTTAAAATTTATTATGACATGATTTGCTTTTGTGCAACACTTTAATGGAAGATTAGTATTTAATGCCACTTTAAATATTTAATGAGCCTTTCTGCAACTGAGTGTCAGGGTGAAAGTAACTTACTAACATTGAAAGAATTATTGAAATCGGTTCAGTAGTTTTTGGGTTTATTCATTACAAACATACATACACACACACACAAAAATACAAATCTTTCGTCTTTAAAATATTAGTATGATATGATATGATATGATGATATGATTGAAGTCGGTTATTCTTTTTTTGAGTGAATGATTTATTAAATATCTGCCGTGCTTACTTTGCATGAAGACACATTAACATGATGAGCAGTTAGTGGTTTTTTGTAGAGTTGCTGGATGAGCTAACGAACTCACAAAAAATAGTAGATAAATTCTGTGTTTCAACGATTGGAATCCAACATGACTAGCTTCCTACGTCAACGGAATCCAAATTGAAATTATTTATTTTATTAACAGGTTTATGTAAAAGATAAACAGACAAAGAATATCACATATCGTCGGCTTAAGTCGCAAACCACTTAACTCCAATTTTTTCCTAAATTGACATTTTGATACCATTCGATAGATAATTTCTGAACGCATCAATAGAAAAACTCTTAAAAACGTCAAAAAATCCGTTACTGTTTAAAACCCGAAATAGAAAACCTCGCAACTCCAGGCACGCTATTTTGTTAAAGCTAACCACGTAAATCCTCCCGCGCAGTACTGTTCGAGATGCACTAAGAATCACTGTTAGCACCAATAAATCCTCTAAAACAAATAGTAAAAGATGATTATCATGTGAGATACTGAAACTGATAATAAACCGTCATCACCAAGCATTTTAACGATGTCTATTGTTTGTAAAATTGAGAGTAAACCATCATCTCCAGGTATCAAAAAAAGGTTTTTCGACGTACAGCGAAACCTTTGATCATCATCATCATCATTAGCAACCAACGACAGTCCACTCCTCTAGGCCTCTTTTTCAGATCATCGTCGCTACATCTAGCCATGGGCGTTCTACACTTCGTTTACCTAGACGTGATCTTCAGTGCAGAACCTGCTTACTCCAGCGATTTTTATTTATTAACTATGGGCTTGCCTTTGACCAGTCTCACCTGGTGGAAAGCGACGACGTGGCCGATGATAGAACACGCTCACCCAGAAAATGCCTATTCACTCTCGATGAAGACACCAAGGTTGTACGATTCTCTGGCCTAACGCATCAAAAAGGAAGACGCAAAGCGCTTGGTGCAAACTAAGGGGAATTCGACCACATGTGGGTGGTTTTTCCTACGGCGCCCCGTATACCGGTAACCGAATCTGGTTGGAGGGATAAGTTCGTGAAGTGCTTGAGATGAGAACACTCCCCAATACTCCCCATGATACACCTTATAAAAACCGAGAGGCTGGCGACTTTGCATCGATGCTCCAAGCTTTGAAGCTTGGTCTTAGTTGGTCGTTGCAAGTTGGTAATCGCCAATGAGTCTTCAAGCTCTACGGTCCACAGATCCAAGGGCATTCAGCCGATACTTGGCAGGATGGCTCTGCCAAGTATCAGCTGGATGCCTTTGAATCGGTGGACAGCAGTACCTACTCCATGCATGAACGAACTTGTGCTTGGTATAACTGTAGAATCTATTCTGGAGTAATACCGCCGGACCTTAAAAAGGACGCCAAGTTTTTAGCAGCAATTTTTGGCCTTGATGGACTCCCCAAAACCAATGTTTGAGGAGAGCCTCACACCAAGAAGCTCTAGGTGTTTAGACATCGGCAAAGGTGTATCATGATACACCTTGTCCATGTCCACCTTTCCATGGAATGTGGGAGAAAAGACACGCCTGCGTTTTGTTGGCATTGAATCTCACAAGATTGGCTTTGCCCCATTCAGCCACTGCCTCAAGTGTAAAATTCATTCGGCCAACCATGGATAACCGATTCTGCGACAAATGTGACCAGTTAACTGCCACTTTAGCTTGCTTATTTGAGTGGTTATGTCGTTTACATTGGTTCTCCAACGAATTTCCTAGTTTCGGATTTTATCCATCAGAGAAACTTCGAACATAGTCCTCTGCATAGCTCGCTGAGCAACTTTAAATTATTTTGAGGACTAGTACCACAGTCAGCGTCCACGTTTCAGCACCGTAGGTCATGACGAATGGGAAGACTTTTGTATTTGACCAGTGATAAGTTGCCCAGTCTAATTGAATCCTTTATCGGCTTCCCTCACGAAGTATCTAGTTTCTACCCAACTGGGTACTTTGATTACTTTGCCCAAGGTAGACATAATAATTGTCAATTTCAAGAGATATTCTATCGACGGTAATCGATCCAGGTACGAAATGCGCGTTAAACATAAGTTTTGTGTTGTCCTAGTTCATACAAAGACTAACTCGTCGAGAGGATTAATTCAAGCTGGTCAGCATGACCTGGAGCTCCTGCAACGACTTAGCCATTATAACTATGTCGTCAGCAAATCGAAGGTGTGAGATATACTCGCCATTTACATTAATGCCTCGTCTCGTTTATTTTCCTTTGTTAGGAAAAAGGAACTGGCAGCAGCGTAAACAGTCCATAAAATAAATGTCCCTTGAAAACTTACTGAAACTTGAAAGCCATTGTAGGTCACGGTAATTAAAATCGTATCTTGAATCGATTTGGTAACCTAACGTTTATTCTTGTAGCAAAACACTTAATTCCTACAAAAAGTTAGTATTATTTTAGTAAAACCTCGTAACTCCATGTTTATTTACTTAAACTGACTTTTCTTCGATTATTTTCTCGAAATCTGATTTCTACCTGCTACTATAATTGTTTGTAAAAAAAAACAAAACAAGTCTTCATACAATTTTTTTCATAGTTAAGTTTTTTGTGTCTCCTGTAAAATTTGGTGTGACGGAGTTAAGAGCTTTGCGACTTAAGCCGACGATATGGGAACACGATCTGCTTATTTTTAAAGAAATATCTTACAGGGAAATAAAAAAAACACCAGCAAGTCGCGGATAAACGTGCACAGAACACACATACGGAATAAATACTATATACACATATAATATGCGAACGTTAGTATACACCTGATGTATTACAGATTATATAAACTACATCTATAGAAAAGTTATTTGTCTCGTAGTGGTGGGACCACCGGCTTCACGTGCTTTCTGAAGCGCTGGATCGTCCTTTTATATCTATATGTTAGTGTAGAAAAAAGTCCAAATTTTAATTATAAAAATCATGCTTCCCTTCGATATACATCTTAGCAGCAGCAGTGAAAGAAAAAACACACAAATATTTAACAAACTACCCGACACTATAAAATCCGAAAATAATATTATTTTATTCAATAAAAAGCTAAAAGCGAATTCCTTGAAGTAAAAACAAAATAATAGTCCATAAATTTAATCAAATAATAATAATTATTATACAATAATACCGAAACCTTTCATAATATGTAATAAAATCTTAATAAAAATTTTGCCATGATTAATTTTGCGTTCTGCTCAGAAACCGATAGATATTACTATAGCTAACAATATTAACTTTCTATAAAATATTTGTATTTCTTTATCAGTTGTACCAATAACTAATTATAAAACTAACTAAAATTGTAATCAATTTGAATTGTTAATTGCAGTGCTCTAACAGGGTTTTGTTGTACTGGAATAAATGTATAAGACATAATGTAAAAACAGCAAATATCATAAATGATATTATGATATGATATGATATGCAATGATCATATCGCGTAATAAGTTGCTAAGATTTGATTTTCTTGGGTTTGGAGTTTTGGACTCCCTGTGCCTCAAATCTATGTAATGTAAACTGTTTTCAAATGTAGCGTTTCGAACTAACTGACTTTTGCTGCACATAGCTGTATGTTAAACGAAACCAACTTTAAAACCAAAGTAAATTGAGCGAGTGTCCTGATGCTGGCTTCTGTACCTAGTAAATAATTCTACAAAAACTAATAACTACAAAAATATAATTGTAGACACAGACGTACTGAAGTTTTGTTTCTCTAATGCAATGATGTTTGTAATTACTAGTCGTATCTATATGCATGCACTTTCGTTTAATTGGCTCTTTGAACTTGGACAAATATACCACTTGACCCCTTTTGAAATTGTATAATATTCAGTTCAAGCAAATAACTAATCATTTTCACTAACTACAAATTTATACAATATGCAGGGTTTAAGTGACTACAGAAAAAAATATAAATATATTTAAAAAACAGTTAATCATTCACCAAGACACTAACCGAACCAAGCTGGAGTAACTCCGTTTAAGGTAAGTGGGCTTCTCATCTCGTATGTGGGACTGATATCTAGGGCTTACAGTTCAGCACGATGAGAGCTGGTACATACGGCGGAAGGTATTACCACACTTTGCATTTGTTCTGCGGATTCATCGGCGTACCAGCGGGGCAATTGTAATCTCTGGCAAACTCTTCCATATTGGACAAGGGCCCGATGACACGGAAACGTCCAGGAGGATGGAAACCAATCGAGATGCGCAGCTTGATTTCCTCATCACGATATACCGCGCACCAGATGTTTGCAGCACTCAGCCAGAATAACTGTTTAGGGGAGTATCGCTCCAAGCCAGGTAGACGTGCTTCTTCCCCGTGGCGCTGAGTCCACGCTTCGTACGCATAATACGCCGCCTTGCTCCCACCGTTATCTGCTATACTCTCGCCTTGAGTGTTCACACCATTCAACTTTAATCCGACTTCTTTAACAGTGTAGTTGGAGTACTGATCGATGATGCACTTGGCTTTCTCTAAGAACTTCTGTTGAGCCATCTCTTGCCACCAGTCAACTAAGTTTCCGTTCTTATCGAATTGCCGTCCCCGGTCATCAAATCCATGTGTAATTTCGTGTCCGATTACAAAGCCAATGGCCCCATAATTCATGTAGGCGGGTCTCGAAGCAGAGAAGTACGCTCCTTGTAGGATACCAGCTGGAAAATGTATGCTATTTTCCTTGGGCGAGTAGAAAGCGTTGACGATAGCGGGACCACCGTGCGAAGTCCAGTCATTCCTGTTAACGGGTTCGCGCAACTTGCTAAACAGGGATTCTGTATCAAATAAAGTAAGGTTCAACACGGATTCCATTAGTTTGTCGGACGACATTTCCAAGCCTTTATAAAAGTCTGTTAGTTTTTGGTTGCTAAGCATTTCGCTAGGGTAAGCGATGTGTGACCCCATAGCATCAGCTTTCTCAAGAGCTTCCTTTCGTGTATCGTCGTCCATCCAATCCACTTCGTTTAAAGTTTTGCGGAACTGCTGTCTGATATCGGTCACCATTTCTAGAGCGTTATCCTTAGAGTCCTCATTGAAATACTTTCTGATGTACATGGCTCCCACAGCAACGGGCATGATGACGCTGGTAGTGTCCGTACATTCTCTCCAGCGGCTCTCTCGCTTGGTTTTTCCGTAACGCGCGGTGACGAAAGAAAGCTCGCGGCGACGCAGGTCATCTGTTAGATATGAGACAGACGCACCCGCCACACGCCACATGACATAATTGGCCTGCACGCGTTTCGGAGTATTGTCTAGAAGAAGTTGCAATTCTGTGATGTAGTTGGGCACATTAACAATCGTAATTTCGTCTAAGCCAACCTGCACATGTGGCGCCAGAAGCTTGTTGATGTAATCAATCCACGGGATTTTAGGGTATTTCTCTTGCAGTTCACGAATTGTCATTGGATTGTAAAGACTCGTTGCGTTACGCCGTTTCTGTAGCGGCAAAGAAATGTTAGCAAGATTTATTTCAAACTGGAGGGATTCCTGGAGTTCCGTTTGTGCTCGAGTGCGGTCTGCACCCAACAACACTGCAATATCCACCATATAGTCGTAGTAAGCCTGCACAAGTTTGTCATTTAATCCACGGTTTAAGTACTCTCGGCTGAGACCGAGAGACGCCTGGTCCAAATCGATGATGCGTTTGGTGGAGTTCTTTACGTCGATGCCGATAGATAAGTTAAGAAAGTAGTCTATTGAGTAACCAGCTTGGCGGCATTTATAAACCGAGGTTACCCAGCTGAAAGCGCCTTCATTCCACTGGTCACCGTCCAGCACTGGCCAGCCGCCCAGTCGCTGCAGCATGGATATTAATGGCTGGACGCCACGTGCCTCGATAGCAGTTCTGTCCATGCACGCCTGGTAGAGCGTTTTGGCTAGCACGAATGGTCGAGGTTCAGCTGTTGTGATGGATTCTTCAAGCAGTGTGTGTATCTGTTCCTGAAGTTGGTCTGTTATGATGGAGGTTGTGCGGACAGACGTCTTGTCATCGGGGATACGCGTATTGCGCACGAACGACCCACAAGCAAAGTCGTAGAAGTCGTCGCATGGATCCGCCTTGTCGTTCATTTTTAAGAGAATCATTGATGCGGCGTGCACGCAAGCTGGACTTCTGCAAACGTCTGCATTTGGTGACACTTCCTCCGACGGAGACCTCGCCTGTCGCCGTAGGTCACTTGTCTGAGGCGCATCTTTAATATCCGCCGGAGAGCACTTGAGCATAATCGCGACAAACGCTGCGAAAAAGGCGACGGCTAGTACCGTTGTTACGATGGTCAGGATCAAAAGCCGTTTCTCCGCTTTCGTGCACCGGTTCCAGTACGATTAGTACGAAGGCTTTGCGTTGTTTCTCATATTGAAGTTAGTCGTATACTCTGCGCTGCGTCCTCACTCATTGGGGCAGGGGTGGTGTAGCGGTGGAAGAGGAACGAGAAGCGTGGCCACCGACGAAACGTATCTTGTGAAAACACTGTCGTAAAATGCCAGTCAAAATAAAATCTGCCGATTTGTGTTTAGGTATTTGTTTAGTTTTACTTATTTGATGCGTTATAATAATATCATTGCGCTATTGACTCGTTAGGTCCAAATTAGATATTAAACAGAATTTTAATTAAGATGTCCAATTTCCTGATTTTTATTTTATCTTCAAGAATCAGAAAGGATAAATGTTTTTAATTCAAAGATTAAGAGCGTGACTGGATTAACGCCAATGTTCTTCTTCTTGATTCAGAGTGTTTCACTGACGTGACGTTGCACTATTTTTAATTCACATTCTTACAATATTTACTAGTCAAGAGTCCACGATCTTTTGATAAACCCTAGTCTTATCTAACAACATATCAACGCTACAAAATAGAATAATTAAAGTAGGAAATTGACGATTTCTAAGAGGAAATAAAATCTTTAATTATTACCACCAAGAGTTTATTAACTGATAAAAGTAGATTAAACAGAACTTCATTATAAAATTATTGTCCACGACTAATCCTGTCACTTTATTTACTACTAGCTGTATGCCCGCGGCTACACCCACGTTGTTTTTCGACATTTTGACTTTTCCGTAGTATTTTTTAACTATCCCACGGGAACTCTTTAATTTTCCGCGATTAAAACTATCCAAGATGTTGACTGGAGATATAAGGTACTTACTACCATGCAAAATTTTATTAAAATCGGTCTAAAAGTTTCAGAGATAAGCCCGTACAATTTGCTTAGCTATTTGAGTTACTACAGTTTTTTAACTATCTCACAGGAAATTTATAATTTTCCGGGATTAAAAGTGTCTAAGATATTGACCGGGGATATAAGGCTCCACTCCACCATGCGAAATTTCATTTAAATTGGTACAACAGTTTTAGAGATTAGACTGTACAAACAAACAAACAGAGAAACAAAAAACTTGAAAATACTATATATTTGAAGTCATAATCATGACCCTCTTTTTTGGTTAAATTGAAGTATATTATATTTCCCATAAATCTCCCTTTTCAGTTACTGTTTTGTTTAAAAAGCAAATTATTCAAAGACATTGTTTAACTTAGTTGTATGTTAGACAAAACAAAAACCTAACATAACTTTCCCACGGGAACTTTATAATTTTCAGGAATTAAAAGTATCTAAGATGTTGACCGAGGATATAAGGTACCACCATGCAAAATTTCATTCAAATTGGTCCAAAATTTTTGGAGATTACCCGTACACACAGACAAACAGAGAAACAAAAATTCTGGATATTTGTTTGTGTGTATTTGTGTGCGTGTGTGCTTAGTCTGTAGTGTGTTTGGTGTAAATTTGTGCCCAGCCATAGCCCGAAGAATATTTAGCGATACTTCGGGCTATGTCGGTGACTCTGGTTCGCCTGCGGAACTCATCATTCCTAATTCGATCAAGCAAAGGAAACTCCAAGCATACCCCTCTCTCTCCATCGCTCTTTGGGTGACTTTGAGCCTTCTTATTAGGCCCATCGTAAGCCACCACGTTTCAGATCCGTAAGTCATCCATCACTGATAACACACATTGTTCAAAGACTTTAGATTTAAGACACTGCGTTTTTTGGGACAAAAGATATTGCGCAGCTTCCCGAATGCTGCCCATCCAAGTTGAATACCACGATTGACCTCCTTCTCGAAGTTAGATTCACCTAGCTGGACTGTTTGTCCCAGGTAGACGTAGGTCTACAACTTCGAGAGTAGCGGAGTTAAGACACTGCGGTATTTGGGACGAAAAGATATTACGGTCGCACGCCGAAAGACGTAGTGTGGGCGGCCCCCCACGAGGTGGACCGACGATCTGGTGATGGTCGCGGGAACCCGCTAGATGCGGGCAGCGCAGGACCGAACATTGTGGAGATCCTTGGGGGAGGCCTTTGTCCAGCAGTGGACGTCTTTCGGCTGAAGTGATTGATGATTATTATATATACATATATACTACAACTACAGCACCTTATGAAAGACACGATGACTCGAGTTCGCTGCATGCTCGATTTGTTCGGTCCGAGGTTAAAGAATAACAGAATACTTCTTAAAAACAAATCTAAGCATTTGTACATTTGAAAAGTCATAACCCTCTTTTTTGGTTAAATAAAAAACGCTTATCTTATATTTCCCATAAATCTCCCTTTCAGTTACTTTTCGTTCAAAAAGCAAATTAACCAAAGCCATTGTTTAACTTAGTTGTATTGTATGTTAGATAAAACAAAAAAAACCAGCAGCGAAAGCCTTAAAGACTAGTAGGTAAGCGTCCAATTCAATTTTGCGGTACTGCTAATTAGGTTCTTGGATTATACCACGGATACTTTGCACAAAATATTAAAGGTGTTGATGAACTTGCTAAAAAATATCCCTTCCTACCTCATAAACTGTGGTGTCATTATTGATGCCTCCTGTAAGGTCCATATTTGTAGATACTAAGTAGTCAGGTTAGACCAACGGCTTTACGTGCCTTCCAAAGCATGGATTCTTCGTCTGTGGATTGTGATACACCTTTCATATCACTATCACTACATAGTATAAAATAAAGTCGCTTTCTCCGTCCCTATGTCCCTATGTCCCTATGTCCCTATGTCCCTTTGTACGCTTAAATCTTTAAAACTACGCAACGGATTTTGATGCGGTTTTTTTTAATAGATAGAGTGATTCAAGAGGAAGGTTTATATGTATAATACATGCATAATATACTGAAGGATAACCCACAATAACCATTTTCCCGTGCGGAGCCGGGGCGGGTCGCTAGTCTATAATATATTGAAGTAGGGAAAAAAGGTCAAATTTTGATTGTGAAAATCATTACGCGTAATAAGTTGCTAAAAGTGCTTGTCTTGCATTTTTGATAATGGTAGTTCGAAATTGAACGCCTTGTGGTGCCTCTAATCACTATATACAAAATGATTTTCAAAAACTGTTTTCAAATGTAGCGTTATGAATTAACTTTGCATAGCTGTATGTACATCGGCTTGCAGTATTAGGCTGGCTTCTTTACCTAGTAAATAAATTCTACAAAAACTAATAACTACAAAAATATAATTGTAGACACACACGAACTGAAGTTTTGTTTCACTATCATGTATGCAATGACGTTTTTAATCACGAGTCATATTAATGTTATATGCATGCACCTTCGTTTAATTGGCTCTTTGAACTTGGCCATTTTTATCACTTGACCTCTTTTAAAATTGTATTTCATGCAAATAATTAAATAAAATTAAATTTCACTAACCACTTACTCGTATTTATTACAAGCAAGTGACGGCAGAAAATACTATAGGTAAATATATTTAAAAAAAAAACAGCTAATCATTCACTAAGACCCTAACCGCACCAAGCTGGAGTACTCCGTTTGAGGTAGTGGGCTTTTCATCTCGTAGGTGGGGCTCATATCTATCTATCTCATACAGCTCAGTACGACGAGAGCTGGTACGGCGGAAGGCACTACCACACTTTGCATTTTTTCTGCGGATTCATCGGCGTACCAGCGGGGCAATTGTAATCTCTGGCAAACTCTTCCATATTGGACAAGGGCCCGATGACACGGAAACGTCCAGGAGCATGGACACCAATCGTGATGCGCAGCTTGATTGCCTCATTACGGTATATCGCGCACCGGACGTTTGCAGCACTCAGCCAGAATAACTGTTTAGGGGAGTATCGCTCCAAGCCAGGTAGACGTGCTTCTTCCCCGTGGCGCTGAGTCCACGCTTCGTACGCATAATACGCCGCCTTGATCCCACCGTTATCTGCTATATTCTCGCCTTGAGTGTTCACACCATTCAACTTCAATCCGACTTCTTTGACAGTGTAGTTGGAGTACTGATCAATAATGCACTTGGCTTTCTCTAAGTACTTCTGTGTAGTCATCTCTTGCCACCAGTCAACTAAGTTTCCATTCTTATCGAATTGCCGTCCCTGATCATCAAATCCATGTGTTATTTCGTGTCCAATTACAAATCCAATGGCCCCATAATTTATATAGGCAGGTCTTGAAGCAGAGAAGTACGCTCCTTGTAGGATACCAGCAGGAAAATTTATGCTATTTTCGTTGGGAGAGTAGAAAGCTCTGACGACAGCGGGACCACCGTGCGAAGTCCAGTCGTTCTTGTTAACGGGTTCGTGTAACTTGCTAAACAGGGATTCTGTTTCGAATAAAGTAAGATTCAACACGGATTCCATTAGTTTGTCGGACGACATTTCCAAGCCTTTATAAAAGTCTGTTAGTTTTTGGTCGCTAAGGATTTCGCTAGAGTAAGCGATGTGTGATGCCATAGCATCAGCTTTCTCAAGAGCTTCCTTTCGCGTATCGTCGTCCATCCAATCCACTTCGTTTAATGTTTTGCGGAACTGCTGTCTAATATCATTTACAATTTCTAGAGCGTTATCCTTAGAGTCCTCATTGAAAAACTTTTTGATGTACATGGCTCCCACAGCAATGGCCATGCTGACGCTGGCAGTGTCCGTACATTCTTTCCAGCGGCTCTCTCGCTCGATTTTTCCGGAGCGCGCATTGACGAAAGAGAGCTCGCGGCGACGCAGGTCATCTGTTAGATATGAGACAGACGCACCCGCCACACGCCACATAACATAATTGGCCTGCACGCGTTTCGGAGTATTGTCTAGAAGAAGTTGCAATTCTGTGATGTAGTTGGGCACATTAACAATCGTTATTTCGTCTAAGCCAACCTGCACATGTGGCGCCAGAAGCTTGTTGATGTAATCAATCCACGGGATTTTAGGGTATTTCTCTTCCAGTTCACGAATTGTCATCGGATTGTAAAGACTCGTGGCATTGCGACGTTTCTCTAGCGGCAAAGAAATATTGGCAAGATTAATTTCAAACTGGAGGGATTCCTGGAGTTCCGTTTGTGCGCGAGTGCGGTCTGCACCCAACAACACTGCAATATCCACCATGTAATCGTAATAAGCCTGCACAAGTTTGTCATTTAATCCACGGTTTAAGTACTCTCGGCTGAGACCGAGAGACGCCTGGTCCAAATTGATGATGCGTTTGGTGGAGTTCTTTACGTCGACGCTGATGGAGAAGTCAAGAAAGTAGTCTACGGAGTAACCAGCCTGGCGGCATTTATAAACCGAGGTTTCCCAGCTGAAAGCGCCTTCATTCCACTGGTCACCGTCCAGCACTGGCCAGCCACCCAGTCGCTGCAGCATGGATATTAATGGCTGCACACCACGTGACTCGATAGCAGCTCTGTTCATGCACGCCTGGTAGAGCGTTTTGGCTAGCACGAATGGTCGGGGTTCAGCTGTTGTGATGGGTTCTTCAAGCAGCGTGTGTATCTGTTCCTGAAGTTGGTCTGCGATGATGGAGGATGTGCGGACAAACGTCTTGTCATCGGGGATACGCGTATTGCGCACGAACAACCCACAAGCAAAGTCGAAGAAGTCGTCGCAGGGATCCGCCTTCTCGTCCATAGTTAAGAGAAGCATGGATGCGGTGTGCACGCAAGCTGGACTGCTGCAAACGTCTGCATTTGGTGACACTTCCTCCGACGGAGACCTTGCCTGACGCCGTAGTTCACTTGTCTGAGGCGCATCTTTAATATCCGCTGGACACTTAAGCATTCCCGCGACAAATGCTGCAAAAAAGGCGATGGTTAGTACCGTTGTCACGATGGTCACGATCAAAATCCGTTTTTCCGCTCTCGTGCGAAGGTTCCAGTATGAAGGCTTTGCGTTGTTTCTCATATTGAAGTTGGTCATATACTCTGCGTCCCCACCTATTTGTGCAGGGATGGTGTAGCGGTGGAGCGAGACGCGAGGCCACCGACGAAACGTATCTTGAATAAACACCGTCTTAAAATGCCAGTCAAAATAAAATCTGCCAATTTGTGTTCGGGTTCTCGTATTTATTTATTTTCACTTACTTGATTCGTTGTAATAGTATCATTGTGCTATTGACTGGTTAATAGGGTCAAAATTGGATATATAGCAGCATTTTAATTAAGATGACCAATTTCCTGATTTTTATTTTATCTTCAAGAATCGGAAAAGATTAATGCTTTTAATTTAAAGATTAAGAGCGTGACTAGATTAACGTCAATGTTCTTCTTCCCGATTCAGAGTGTTCCACTGACGTGACGTTGCGTTATTTTTAATTCACGTCCATACAATATTTACAGTCGAGTCCACGATCTTTTCAACACATCAACGCTACAAAATGGAATAATTAAAGTAGGAAATTGACATTTTTTAAGAGTAATCATCAATTATTACCACCCACACTAGTTTACTAATCGATAAAAGTAGATTAAACAGAACTTAATTAAAAAATAAGTGTTGACGACTTATTCTGTCACTTTATTTACTATTGAGGCTTAATAGATAAGAAGTTATAAGATTGTGTAAATAATTGAACGATATTTAATAAAAAAACAATAATTCTTGCAGAGGACTAAGACTCAAAAATAATGTTTTTTTACTTAAGAGATTTAAACCTTGCTAAAATTATTTTCAAGTTTTTCTTTAGAACATACTTGGCACCCATTATAATCTCAGTTCTTTTGTCGGTGAAGTCAACAATCACACTGAAAATATTGAACTAAGCTTCCATTTTTTTACATTTATGTTTTTAATGGTATTTCTATTTCTAGATTCATCATAAAAATATTAGTAAATAGTTTTATAGCGCTTCATTTGTCCAGCCAGTTTATATGCCAGACATCGAACGAAAACCGGTGAGGGAGGTAGTAATTTTCTTTTACGATTTCTAGATACTGGCGACGAAAGGCCTGTGGGTGTCCGCTGTACGCTTTTAGGGTACGAGAAAAAATAACACGTTTCGACAAATTTTCTGTACTTGGCTAGGGCTTTTGAAACGGTCTTTGTCCACATTCTCATTGACAATCTTGAGAGATTGGGCGTGAGAGGAGAAGCACCCTGACTTTTTAAAAATTTGTCTCTTGGAAAGGTTCCAATTTACTAAAATAGGTCATCGTGTCAGTTTCGAGTTACCCCTCTCCTACGGCGTGTCACAAGGCAACATTCTAGGCCCTTCACTTTTTTGCCCTACCTACATGAATGAAGCGTCTGAACTTATCTTACAAACGGTAAACTGTTTTTTTGCTAGTTTTTTCTTTACATATTATATGTATGTATATTATATAGTCAATACATTGTATAATTACCATTAATCTCATAGTTACACAAACATCGCTCTGACGGTATAGAGACATCTCGTCAGACTCGTCTAGTTCAGGCAGCAGTCTCCCGCAAGTCCTAAATAATATATTATAATCAAAAATAAAAACTGTTGTGTGGCGAAAATAAACAAATATTATTATTTATTTCATAGCTAATCGGATTTATAGAATCCTTACGACGCGACGCTGCACTCTGGGTATACTAAATCGACATTGTAATTAAAAATTGTCGCGTTTGTTAAACATGTTAACTGTCGCATAAACCTTTCCTAAGAGCGCCATATAATCCGATCTTCAATTTTCATGCTTCGCATTTCTACCAGCTTTTTAAATACATTCATTCTAAGATAATTCTAGTTGCAGTCTACTCGTCCTTCACACGCTTTCAAGGACAAAAAGGGACAGCAGATTGTCAATTTAAATTTAGATATGTCAAATATCGATTTAACGCGTCAATTACACTTGTAGGTCGTTGTAGGCCCGACCAAAGAAATATAAAACCTCACCATATTACGGAATTTCACTGGATCTATATTTATGACGGAAATTGTTGCCGTTAACATAAATATGTACACGTGGCGCCCCCAAAGTAGATTTTTTATTTTTTTGGCTGCGGTCGCCCCATGGTTATTCTTTGTGTCGCAAAATCGACGTATCAAGCTTCGCCGAACTTGTGGAAAGAGGAGGTCTTTATTTGAGTTACTTAAGTATATTCTAGAACAAAATGATTAAATGGTAAGAAATGTCCAGCCAGAGATTGATTTCTTACCTTACTTAGGGGAGAAAGTGAATTAGGTAATTGCCAGGAGGCCGAGTGGCATACAAATGTTGACGCAATCGGCTATCGCTCGACGCATGATAAGCCGATGGGAGAATGGGAAGTTTTCCAGTAGTAAATTATTAAAAAAACACCTTACCAAACGGCTCAACAGATGGCAATAGCAAATAATGAGAAAATAAAAAAATGAAAATCTCCCATTGTAAAGCACACCAGAAAAACAAAAGATTTCGTCACATTGCGCTATTTCATTGGAACTAATTTTATGATGGAAATACTTACAAGAAATATACGAAATACAGGTGGCGCTCCATTGCAGGTTTTATTATGTTTCTGTTTAGACTTTAACATTGTTTAAAAAAATGATCTTACTTTTGATTCTAAAAACATTACACGATTGGTAATGACTCTCCCAAGTCACACTTAAATATAAAAAAAGCGGTTTTTTTCTTTCATATGGGAATCAGAAAGGATGGGAGATTAAAAAATCTAGTTTTTAATTAATGAAATTTAAAAGGAGAGCAGAGAGAGAGAGATATCAGACTTTAATTTTAAATTGGATATTTTCGCACCCTCGCCTCGGTACGGTAAACTACGGTAGATACGGTTATCGTGCCAGTTATTAATCGTTCCTGTTAGGTTTTAATATGTTAATTATAGTAAAGTTTAAGTTACAAATAAATATTTAATTAAAAATTTAAATAACCCCTGCCAAAAAAATTAAAGCCCTTAAAAAGTAATAAATAATTATTTTACTTTTTTCTTGATCCTTTAATGCGATGTGGGACTGCTAAATGAGAACATAGCTAATATTCTAGATGTTTACTACTATTCAGCTAGCCTAGCCTGTTACAATTTTTTTATTTTTAAGGGTTTTGTGGCGGGATTTATTTTTTATTTTTATGTCTTTTTGTTAGGATAACGCATTTCCCTTTCTTTTATTAATTATTAAGCCGTTTTGAAGGTGCGGTATATACACCGTGAAATTTAATTGGTTGTTTACCCAAAATATAGGTACAATACTCATGAAACTGAACAGCTTTTCCTAAGGAACATAGGGTGAAATTTCAAAATTAAAATTCTACTTTTCATATACCTAAATTTCAGTTACGTGACCGGCCACTTTGTATGTCAAATTGAACCACCTATGTTTGCAACCTATGTTCCTTAGGGAAAGTTGTTTAGTTTCATAGGCACTAACTATGTTACGGTTAAACAACCAGTTAAATTTCACGGTGTAGTAGTCGAGATATTGAATTTATAATCTCGCGTGAAACTGTCCTTGGCCCTGGCAACACACTGTGTACTCCGTACAAACACGCGTGCATATTGTGACGTCACAGCGACTAAATAACGCCACGTGAAGTTTTATACTACATATTTTTGAATTTTTAAAAAGAAATGTTTTAATGATACTACAACGAGTGTATTTTACTGTTGTTATAAAATTGAAATATTTTTGGAAAATTAGTTCATATATTTAAATTTTTTTCGATGCTCCATTCGGCGTGTATCATTTACATACTAAGTATTTTATCTCAAATTCTTTTACTATATTATTGGTATTGTCAAGTCTATATTTACTTAATCTTTGCCTTTCCTCTGTTTACTTATTTTTCTAGAGCGCAGTTGGCACCGTTGACCCCGCATCAATTAACTCTCAAACGTCTTACGTGCCGACTTATTTGCATAAAGGACAAGCTACTTTATGTGACTTAGCAGTTTGTTCGGTACCTACATCGCTCTTTTCAATAATTTTATTATATTATGTACTTGTAATAGAGGGTTCCAAAATAGGCTTTTTCATGTTTCATGGTTTAGTACGAAGACCGAGTTTACCAACAAATATAACGGTTAGTAAATGTCCCTATATATAGCATGCGATGTTATTAGTGTCAAATATTTTCAGGGCTGATAGTACAAGTCCTCAGCTACACGTAACCAAAAAATGGGGTCCTGTTTGTACGTTAGTTTTCGAGTAACAACTCGGTTTCCTAATAAAAAAAACATCATCCTCTGAAATACTACATTCACATCGTTTACACAGATTACTCTATTAGTAGGTACCTGATCGTATAGCACACTTGCGTGTGAAACCATTTACCCATGTGTGTGCACAAACATGCACAGTGTTTGTTTATGTTCCGCGTACAGAGTACAGACCATCCACCGAAGTTGCCCCCTGCCTGCCATAGTGCCACATGACGGGCAGGGGTCATCTCACTAAGTTTTATCACTGCATCTACTTAAATAGCTATTTATCAGGTCATAAAATCAATGTTTTGAATAGTAAACACTGCGCCATGCTTGACGACAGTGACTGACTGTCAGTTAAGGCAAATCTAGTCGACGGACGTTATTCAGTCATGTCAAATCTTGTTTTTTTTATTATGTTGCCATACCCATTGTGCAGAATAGACCTTAAAAACCTTATTTACATTTTAAGATTCAATAAGACTAAAAAGAAAATTTAATTACACGTGGTATTATAGCTAATAATACATACTGTCGATCATTATTAACAGCGCATACGAAGAATATGTAGTTGTATTGAATTGTATGTGTCCCCATCGAGGGACTCGTTCCTACCCTGAAATACGGGTGAATAGGCCTTAATCTACCAAACAGGCCCAGTGGGCCCAGTGCATTGCTCGTCTAACATGCAAACATCTCTGCATTGAAATAGGTACTAAAAAGCGTTGGATCCTAAAGTAAAACTTAAATGGATTTTATTTATTTTAAACCGATAAATAATTTTAATAACTAACATTACCGATCGTTCAAGTATTATTCGTAACGTAACACGCGTTTTTATTTGCTTTCTATTAATTCTATCTACCTGGCAACACATCGTATTGCGGGAGCAGAAGTTTATTTACTTTTACGTATTTACTGTGGAGTTTGCATTGTTGGAAATGCAACTCCTTTGTATTAGAACTGGCTGTTGTGCCGTTTATTTGGAAAAACTAATGTGACATTGGAAAAATCAAAGAGAAAAAATAATTAATGGAAAAATATTAAATTTTAAAGATTAAAAACGCCGTCGTCATTTTACAATCGCTATTTTATTTTATAGCTATTTTCGCTATTAAAAATTCCTCGCGTCAACCGCGAATAACGTCACCGATGTTCGATCCGTTCACGTAATCAACGGGGCCACCAGCGGCTCCCGCGTGAGGAGCTGCCGGAGCTGCTCGCCGCCGTGCCAGTCAGGCTGCGCCGCTGGCTGTACTACCAGCACGATGGAGCACCAGCGCACTACACGCGGCAAGTCCGCACCACATTGGACGAGCAGTACCAGGGCCGGTGGATCGGGCGCGGGGCTGTCATTGCCTGGCCACCACGGTCACCGGACCTGACGCCATTGGACCAGGCTTCCATGTCTGGGGTCGTGCTAAAGATTTGGTTTATGGACAAGACGGCCGCACCATTTCCAGTGCAGAACAATTACGTGCGCGAATAGTGAGTGTTATTTAAGTTAAGAGTTCAAGTAAGTGCTTACCTACCTATGTTACATTACGAATAAATGAATTAAATTATGCAAATTTATGTTTTTTAATGCCAATTTGAATTCGCCATCCAACCCGTTAGAGCTGTCTTGTAATAATAACAACAACTGCAATCCCCGATTCCCTCATGACCTGTTAAGCGATATAGCAATACTTTGCTACAAGAGAGACCATTGGTTCAGCAGTGGGCTTAAGTGTAGTAGCAGTAATAATAGTAAGGGATATGTAAAGGTTGTAATGGATGGTAGGTTTAGCAAAGAATTGCATAGTAGCCGCGCCCGGCTCCGTCCCGTCGTCGTCGGTTGCGTTCCGAATGCGTTAGTGTGCGTGCAAACACTCACACTAACAATTTTGAGCAATGCGTTTACGTACTTGAAGTAGTGTGAGTGATCATCTACAGTATGATGTTTTTTATTTGACTTTTTCGGTTATTTTTTTTTGTTAGAAAAGTAAACTTTTAAACTAGCGTGTAGATTTTCGAAATATTTTTTGTAAGTGATCCATGTAATATGTATATCCAGCCCTGAAATTATATGACACTAATTACAACAGCACCTCTATCCCTATATATATCTATCCCTACTAATATAATAAATGCGAAAGTAACTCTGTCTATTTATCTGTTTGTTACGCTTTCACGCCAGAGCCACTGAACCGATTTTGATGAAACTTAGTACAGAGATTAATTAGACTTTGGGGAAGGGAAAAGGCTAGCTTTTACCGAGGTACAATAACTCATACTCACGGAAAAAAATGTTAACGCGGCGGCGACGGTTTTGTATCGAAATCAAAATCAGACTAGCTTCCCGCGGCGGCTCCGCCCGCGTTATCAGTTTTTCCCGTGGGAATGAGGCATTTCCCCGCGGTAAAAGGTAGCCTATGTTACTCAGGGTGAATGTAGATTTCTATTAGTGAAAGAATTTTTGAAATCGATTCAGTAGTTTTTGAGTTTATTCATTACAAAAATACACACAAAAGTACAAATCTTTCCTCTTATAAAAATAGTATGAAGTATGATGAAATAATACAAATCACAAGATCAATTCGTAAATACGAATAGAGAAAAAGGCAACAATAGTTCAGCGATTAGTTTACATTCTAGTATCTCCTTGAGATGGCTTGAGGTACCTATGATGTGAAGCAGCCATGGGAACCTCCTGTTTCAGCGATAACACGGCAAGTTCCTCTAACCGGCGGTTCCTGGCAATACTCATCACAATGTGTCTGATCACAATATGCTCTTCCGAGAAACCGTCACTCTCACGGTCCAAATACAAAGAGACCTGCTTCGTGGGTGGCTGCCGTCATTATTGAGCAAATTTTGACAAACATTAAATTAAAACTTAGATCCTTTTAACAACTAGAAAAGAGCTGATAATCTTCGAATGGCTGAAGATATTTTCTTGGATCATAGCTAAGGACACTCTCGATTGTGACACCTTGCAAACAAACAAAACTAGATCAAATTAATCGGCGTACCATTTAGGAACTACGATGCCACAGACAGATAGATAGACACACACGTCAAACTTATTTAATACTCCTCTTTTTCGTCGGGGGTTATAAAAAGTGGCACCAAAACAGTTCCAGATATCCAGATTTTATACAACTTTTAATAGATTTTGTTTATCTGTAATTTCAACCTTGCCATTGTTAGGGGAAAACGTCAAAAATGAAAAAAATACACTGCAATAAAAGAAACATAAATTATTATGTTACATTTATCAAGTCGATATAACGAATCAGTTATGACCCTGCCTGATCCAATTTAGATGTGGTTGTATAGGTATAACCGTGAAATTGGCTGATGATAAACCGTGAAAACGCAACGAATAGAGCTGCCTACCTTTTGTATTTATAATAATAAGTATTGGCATAGGCAATGGTATATATCATTAACAGCCCTTATAATGTCACCCCACCGAAGGGTTTGAGCCCACCCCAAATTAGGCGATAAGGTTTTCGAAGACCACACTGGCTCAGTGCAGGTTGATCGACTTCACATACAACCTTTGAATTTCTTCGCCGATGTGTGCAGGTTTCCTCATGATGTCTTCCTCCACGTAAATGTATTTTACATAATGAATTTGAAAATCGAAATTACATTGTACGTGTCTTAAATCGGCGCGGGCGCCTCCCGGATGAAAGGTGCCATTTGGCCACTGACGTTCATTCATACACAGCATGGTCCAAGAAAACAAGGTCTAACAAGAAGACCATACGTGACTGACACAAGCTTACGTCATTTCTACGACATTTTGCCTATTCATCCTTGTCAAATGCGTGTAATAGACAAGGATGAACGAACAGCGAAAAATGACGTAGGCTTGTGTCAGTCACGTAGTCTTCTTGTTAGACCTTGTTATTATAGTAGTTGTGTTTATGGACGATCTGTGAATATTAACACAAGGTACGAGTAGCAAGGAGGATTGTATTCAGGTGTCCGGAGGCGGTTCCCACGGCCCGTTTACCGGAATGTGCGAGATGATCTCTGCCAGGGCTGCCACCAGCCGCATTTAAGACGTCTCTTTTTTTTAATTGGCTTGTCTCGAAAAAGTACGACCAATCAACCTTCACCGGACTTGCGGGGGAGCGGAAGACTCTACCCCAAAAAAGTCATATACCAACGCGTCTAGGGTCGGCTCGAGGGAGCCTCGGACCACGGCCTAGCGCTTTGATACTGAAAAACATCGTGAAGGAGTAATTAAGACGTCGAGACAAAATATATAGGATGTAAGTCGGCTTAGCAAGAACTGCTTCCATTTCACTACTTTAGTATTCCACTTAAAACACCCGCCCCAATAGCACCTGTGCGAATAGCACTCAGCATATTCCACGAAGAGCTCCGATCAATTTAGCGGGTGCCCTTAGTGGAAAAAAATATCATTTTTAAATAATTGATTTCACGAAGAGCACCTACCAAAAATATTGATCGGTGCTCTCCGTGGAACACTACACTGAACTCTAAGTCTAAAATGACTTAGCAAAAACTAAGAGGACATGCTCAGTTATTAGCAACTTCCCCAAGGAAACATTCTTACTGATACCTTAAGAAATATTCCTAATATTTCCAATATTTTGTGTTGACCAAATTAAATTTTTGACCGCTTTTAAATTAAGATGGATTTTCCCGTAGGAATGAGGAATTTTTATATGTAATAAAAAGTTGCTTATGTCTTTCCCCAAGTTCTATTCTATCTTTGTACCTACCAAATTTCATTACCTACGAACCTAGATTTAGTGCTTGACGATGTATGTTCCATAAGTAATATTACTGAAATAAACAGTTTTAATTTAAATTTTAAATTAATTAAGATCAGCTCAGTAGTTTAGGAGCTTATTCAGTGCAAACAAACAAACAACCAAATATTTCTTCTTTGTAATATTAGTATAGATAAGAGGCAACCCTGAATTAGTGCTTAATCAACGTCGGCGGCGGCGCGGGCGCACCAGCAAAGGAACACCTGACCACGTCTAAGAAAACACTTTGGGAACAATGATGCTCTGATCAACTGTAGGTAGTTTACTTATAAGTAGGTATGTGTTTGTACGTACGTTTGTGTACGTTTTGTGGACTACTATTCGGTATTCTTTGGTATTGAGTAGACAACACATGCAGTTGGACAATCGCATTATGAACTTCGCCCCACTGCTACAGTATAAAGGCGATGTTATGGTCAAATGCAAAACTGCATGTGCAGGCTATTGTAACTATCAGCTCATACATATCATAAGAATGAGGATATAAATTGTGATTCGAAAAGAGGAAAAAGTAGGGGCTACATAAATAGCAGTAATTATAAGCTTCTAGAGTACATCAGTTATCTCACAAACCAACATGCTGAACGATTAAGACCGGGGTTTGAATAGGGCTGTAAACAATGGACATGGACATTCCGTGAACCATCCGCTTAGGTACGCCTTATAGGCAACTTTTAATTCATATTTTTAGATCAGCAATGTATATGGTAAAGAACATTGGGCCTAAAATTGATCCCTATGGTACCCTCTAATATTTTAGGGCATAAAAATGTTGTGAGCGATAGCTGATATATGAATCTTAGTTCTAGTAAAGGTAAAATAGAATAAAATTAGGTACGTTTATTGCCTAAATAGAACTGCTAACAATGTAGGAGCATCAAATACATACTACTTTTGAGATAAAATTAAATAACAATAACAATAACCATTCTGTTTTCTTTCGTGATTCTTTTGTTTACGTTATAACACTGATAACATGGCGTACTCGGTAGTAATTCCGAGCCCTCAATAGTGTCAATAGTGGCACAATAGCGAAATGCGTTTGTATGGGACTTGCCCGTATAGTATAGTTTCGTCACATCCACTTTGCTCTCTCGATGCGGGCTGTCATTTCTGTACTGACGAGAGCACTGTGTCTTTATAAGATAGCTGCAAACACAATGATTCGTAAGTACCTATATTCGCCTTGTAGTTCAAAAACACCAATCAATTTAACGACAATCAATAAAGCATCATGATCAAACAATTTGCAGAGTAATTACAAGGTGTGTATGGGCTCTGATCTATTGGTTTTTTGAAAAGATTGCTATTCGAGGGATCCGAAGTGCCTTTCCCAATACATCACTTTTGCAAAGATAAAGAACACGTCAGTCTATAACAGCCAGAGAATCGATAACAGCGTGCACAATGAACGTTCAGTTGTTGCACAATTTGCATGAGGACAGGTTAGAAAGTTAATCAATATTAAATGAAGACAAGACAAAAATGATAAGCTAATACTGCCATCATAACAAAAGGCTTATCTGACAAATTTCGAAATTTGGTAACAACATCCTAATACTGAGAAAAAAATTCTAAATCTAACGGTATTTGAAACGAAATTTGAGAAAATCGGTCAAAATGGTCAGATGCGCCCTTTTGTATTTTGATAGCAGAATAAGAGACTATTAATGTGTATATTTACCCCCTTCTTAATTACCCTGAGTCGCCTCTTCACAGAACACATTGAAATCTAATCAGTGGAACAAGTATTACGTCATCTTTTTTTATAAGAGGTCAGATTCTGCTGGTTTTTCCAGGTCCGCATTGCGAGTTCATAGGTTATTAAAATTTAATGTGCATGTTAAAAAACTTTGTATTGACTTAGCTCAGTCTTTGAATTAATAAACAAACCTATAAAAGCATACAAGCTTTAATCATCTATATCAAAATTTTAGAGTAGGTACCTACTTTTCATTTTATAATCAATTTTATTTTCTGTCAAATAAATTTGATAAATTCACTTCGGTTTTAAGAGAGGTTGTTGAGCATAATAAATGTTGAACCGTTATGAAAGATTGTCTCGTTGGAATATAAATATAGAATCCCGTTAACACTGTATGCGGGCCTGGAAAGCCGGCATCATCTGACCTGCGTTAATGACAATGAGAATTGACATTGGTACAGCGGGACATCTCTGTTTTTTTATTTTCAGTTCACGTTCGCTACGATAGAAGCCAACACTTATAGTAATCCAGCAAACATGGTGTTGATTTTTGTATACAATGCATAAGCGGCCAGTCACGCACGACGACTAGTAGGCGTAGTAAGTAATTTATTTATAACACAAACAGCAGTTTTAGCTACAGAAGCATCATCCGGGTGATTTACGTCGAAGCGTTACTCGAAATCAGCTCGAGATCAATTTATGAGGTGACATTACGACGCAGTAAGTAGATGTAGGTGGCTCAGCCGCAGTCATCCACACGCCGGGCCGGGATCTACTCGCCCCGATAACCGGTTCAATTAGATTTGCAGCGGCAACGCTCCGAGCTCGCTTGGTGAGAGTCTTATGTGAGGTAGGTCAGGACAAATAATATTCTAAATACTAATTTTAACTTAAAACTGGAAGACGCCTACGGGTTTTCGGTTCACAAATATGTATTTTATGCTTTTGAATACCTATTTTGTGAAGGTAAGCGAGAAATAAAACAACCAGTTAACTCAGAATTCACTAATAAATATGATTGAAAAATATTTAAACAGAAGCGAGCCCGACGTCCCGTTTCGCCACCGAACTCAACTATGTGGGCTTCAATTTTCTTATGCGTATCATTAGCTTATCATTCAGACAAGAAAAAAAAAACAAATTTACATAGCTTTGTGTCTAGTTCATCTAAATTTTCTGCCGAAGTTTTTATTTTGTCTTCAATGTGCAAACCATCAAATAAAGAACCTTATTTTCTATAGAATTTATATTTTTATGTATATCATTTAAGTATGCATCTTTACAAAAAGTAAAATTTGTGTTTTCCAAGAAATATATTTTTGTATCACTTTGCTATGTCGTTCGTTCATGTCGTCTTATTTTAAGTCTCAGAGAAAATAAACAAAAAATGCTTAATTTTCAGAAGTAACTGCCTTTTTTTTTACAAAAAAAATCTTTTACTAATAATATTTTCTAATAGGTATAATTCGGATTCGTTTACAATTTTAAATACTTCATATTTTTAAAAATAATGTATCAATAACTAAATACATTCTTACAGTTGATTCAAACTTGATAACAATGGAAATAACAAGTTATGTTATGTTATGACAAAAGCATATTTTAACAACAGGTTCCCATTCCAAGCGAATTATACTTTCGTTAAGTGATCGTGTATCATGCTACGGATATAACAATGTTTTGTGCTCAAGCTAAAATTTCACCTAATTAAGATTAAAATAACATCAAACTATATCATCTGGGTAAGCATCTTATACCCTCGAGGGTGAAAAAGTCGTCATCGCTTTCCATCAGGTGAGACCGTGGTCAAACGCGCACCCATTTCTTATACATACAATATATATTTTAAAAAACATCTAAACATTCACCAAGACACTAACCGCACCAAACTCGAGTAACTCCGTTTGAGGTAAGTGGCCTTTTCATCTCGTAGAGCTTGACAGGTGAGGCTCATATCCTGGGCTACAGCTACAGCGTGATGAGAGGTGGGGCGACAGAAGGTACTACCACACTTTGCACTTGTGCTGGGGATTCATTGGAGAGCCAGCGGGGCAGTTATAATCTCTGGAAAACTCTTCCATGTTAGACATGGGCCCGATGACACGGAAACGTCCAGGAGCATGGAAACCAGTCGTGATGCGCAGCTTGATTGCCTCATTACGATATACCGCGCACCAGGTGTTTGCAGCACTCAGCCAGAATAACTGTTTAGGGGAGTATCGCTCCAAGCCAGGTAGACGTGCTTCCTCTCCGTGGCGCTGAGTCCACGCTTCGTACGCATAATAAGCCTCCTTGATCCCACCGTTATCTGCTATATTCTCGCCTTGAGTGTTCACACCATTCAACTTCAATCCGACTTCTTTAACAGTGTAGTTGGAGTACTGATCTATGATGCACTTGGCTTTCTCTAAGTACTTTTGTTTAGTCATCTCTTGCCACCAGTCAACTAAGTTTCCGTTCTTATCGAATTGCCGTCCCTGATCATCAAATCCATGTGTAATTTCGTGTCCGATTACGAATCCAATGGCCCCATAATTCATGTAGGCGGGTCTCGAAGCAGAGAAGAACGCTCCTTGTAGGATACCAGCTGGAAATTGTATGCTATTTTCGATTGAAGAGTAGAAAGCGTTGACGATAGCGGGACGACCGTGCGAAATCCAGTCGTTCTTGTTAACGGGTTCGCGCAGCTTGCTAAACAGGTATTCTGTTCCAAATAAAGTGAGGTTCAACACGGATTCCATAAGTTTGTCGGACGACATTTCCAAGCCTTTATAAAAGTCCGTAAGTTTTTGGTTGTTAAGCATTTCGCTGGGGTAAGCGATGTGTGACGCCATAGCATCAGCTTTCTCAAGAGCTTCCTTCCGCGTATTGTCATCCATCCAATCCACTTCGTTCAAAGTTTTGCGGAATTGCTGTCTGATATCGGTCACCATTTCTAGAGCGTTATCCTTAGAGTCCTCATTGAAGTACTTTCTGATGTACATGGCTCCTACGGCAATGGCCATGCTGACGCTGGCAGTGTCCGCACATTCTTTCCAGCGGCTCTCTCGCTCAGTTTTTCCGGAGAGCGCGGTGACGTAAGAGAGCTGGCGGCGGCGTAGGTCATCTGTTAGATATGAGACAGACGCACCCGCGACACGCCACATAACATAGTTGGCCTGCACGCGTTTCGGAGTGTTGTCTAGAAGAAGTTGCAGTTCTGTGATGTAGTTGGGCACATTAACAATCGTGATTTCGTCTAAGCCAACCTGCACATGTGGCGCTAGAAGCTTGTTGATGTAATCAATCCACGGGATTTTAGGGTATTTCTGTTGCAATTCACGAATTGTCATCGGATTGTAAAGACTAGTGGCGTTACGACGTTTCTCTAGCGGCAAAGAAATATTGGCAAGATTCATTTCAAACTGGAGGGATTCTTTGAGTTCCGTTTGTGCGCGAGTGCGGTCTGCACCCAACAACACTGCAATATCCACCATGTAATCGTAATAAGCCTGCACAAGTTTGTCATTTAATCCACGGTTTAAGTACTCCCGGCTGAGACCGAGAGACGCCTGGTCCAAATCGATGATGCGTTTGGTTGAGTTCTTTACGTCGACGCTGATGGAGAAGTCAAGAAAGTAGTCTACTGAGTAACCAGCCTGGCGGAATTTATAGACCGAGGTTTCCCAGCTGAAAGCGCCTTCATTCCACTGGTCGCCGTCCAGCACTGGCCAGCCACCCAGTCGCCGCAGCATGGATATTAATGGCTGCACACCACGTGCCTCGATAGCAGTTCTGTTCATGCACGCCTGGTAGAGCGTTTTGGCTAACACGAATGGTCGGGGTTCAGCTGTTGTGATGGGTTCTTCAAGCAGTGTGCGTATCTGTTCCTGAAGCTGGTCTGTGATGATGGAAAATGTGTTGACTGACGTCTTGTCATCGGGGATGCGCGTATTGCGCACGAACGACCCACAAGCGAAGTCGTAGAAGTCGTCGCAGGGATCCGCCTTGTCGTCCATATTTAAGAGCAGCTTGGATGCGGTGTGCACGCAAGCTGGACTGCTGCAAGCCTTTGCATCTGATGATGCTGCTCCCGAAGGGGACTTCGAGTGTAGCCGTAGTTCACTGGTCTGAGGCGCGTCTTTGATATCCGCCGGAGAGCACTTGAGCATACTCGCGACAAACGCTGCGAAAAAGGCGATAGCTAGTACCGTTGCCACGACGGTCAGGATCAAAAGCCGTTTCTCCGCTTTCGTGCGCCGGTTCCAGTACGAAGGCTTTGCGTTGTTTCTCATATTGAAGGTGGCCGTGTATTCTGCGTCCCCACTCATCGGGGCAGGGGTGGTGTAGCGGTGGAAGAGGAGCGAGACGCGAGGGACACGCGACGGCGGCGGCGGCGGCGGAGACGCGGCGTGCGAGCGAGAGGACGCTTGGTGGCGAGCGAGCGTGCGGGCGTCGCGGGCAACGGTCGGCCGCGGAGTCGTGGGGATATCAATTCGAAGCAGATTTAACTCGCCTACCGTTATTTCACACTTTCACTATATTGGTCTCCGTTAAAGGCACATTACCAAAGTAGTCCCACTACACTGACAAAAATAACCGTGAACGACAATTTTAGAAAGTTAGGAAACAATGGGTCTGATTCGCGCAGTCATGCTCTAAATCTAGATACGTCTGTCTTTATCTTCCTTTGGAACAATAAAAAGGACAGGACACTGACGAATTGTGTCTTTAATAAATACTGTCGTGAAATGCTAATCAAAACAAAAACTGCTAATATAAGAAAATAAATTCATACGCGGCGTAAATTAGTAATTGCGCAATTGACGCGGCAATAACGTCGAAACTCGATGTTTACACGGCACTTAAATTAAGATGTTCCTTTCCTAAATTTTATTTCCTCTTAAAGACGCAAAAAGGAACAACTATTAAAAATTAAAAATTAAGAGCGTGACTTATTGAATTAGCACCAATGTTCTACCATTTCTTCCCGATTCTGAGAGCTTCACTGACGTAAGACTATTGCGCTAGTTTTTAAATTACATTATCATAATATGTAACTAGTCAAGAGTCTACGATCTTTTTATACAAACTAGTCTTATCAACACATCAACGCGACAAAATGGAATAATCAAAGTAGTAAAATGACCACGCACGCACCTTTGACATTTTCTTAGAGTAATCTTCAATTCTTATCGCCTGCGGGTTTATTAACTGATAAAAGTAATGTGAAACAGTGTAAATTTCATTAAAAAACAAGGTGTAAGACTTATTCTGTCACTTTACTTATTCCGTTTTTATCTATTACCTATCGAATCAAAATCAATCAATTTCATTTATTTTTAAAGTAGTATATGCTTGACTTCCCACCACTCTGGACTCTATTTCCTTAACCAATTGTAAACATTACAACAATTCGGGATAGATTGCGGCGCCAGAGCGGAGTTCCACAAAAATAATAGTACAACCCACGTAATAGACATCAAACTGTCACTAGTTTATAAAATAGGTCCAAGATTTTGTCCCTGAAAATTTTTGTTATTCGATGATAAACTATGTTATTTATAAACAAATAAAACTTGAGATTATTGCCAAAAAGCTGTGTTGTTTTGTCTATCTTGGAAATAGTTTTTAATTGCTCCTATCTATATCACATAGGTAGGATTTCCGTGTACGAGATTGCTGCCAAGACAATTCATATCAAGGTCGATGAAATAGGTCACAGCTCAATTTTTACATAATTAGATATTAGCGGTCCATCTGTATAGTTTTAGTTTGTTGTTTCAATGTCAATATCACACTGAATATGTATTCATCACAGGTTTTCAATGAAGTCGGTTAAAATAGACCCGAGTTCATCAAACAAACATACATAACCGGGACACGATTTTTGCCGAGTTTTGCTCAACCCAAGGCTAGTTTTCATGCCAGGAAATACCTACATACTAGCAAATACTGCAATGACACGCTCTGTTGATGATTTTGTAGTATTTTATACTACTTTCCAAAGAAACTTTTCTCAAAAACGTTTAAAAAAAGCAAATCCTGTATGAAAAGAGGAACCTGTCAAAAAAATTTCACTTCATAGAAATCGACTGTATGATATGCTGAACACGCGCACCGCGATTTTGATCCTTATTCAATGGACTTAAAAACGATACTAAGTCCAAAGTGTTTATCTTATCGTACTCTCGCCTGTACTTTTTTATAACCTTTGTTTACAAATTGACAGACGGATGAGTTACGTTTCTCGTGTGCGATTTCGCCTTCTAACATAGTTCGTAAAAAGATCCTTGTTAATAATTTAATTATGCTGCCTCTCATACAGGAAAATCACACAATCTAGGTACTCGAGATGAGGTAAGCCAGCCACACAAACAGAACAGATACGTCACGTTCTTCATTATATTAGCATTGGCTTGTAACAGACGAAAACTGTTAATAAATAGCTACGTCTCTTTCATCTCATTGTGCTGTCTCTATCTAGACGTCAAAATAAACATCTTAGCACAATTTGGATGTGCAAATGTTTTGCACAAAGAAAGATCTATATTCGCGGCTGCGTTTGCGTTCGTATATTTTCCCACGGTAAAACTAAAGAATAACTACGTCCTTTTATCCATGGTCTTAGAAAACTAGGTCTAACACTCCGACCACGTGACTGACACAAGCCTAAGTCATTTAGTGCTGTTCTATTACACGCATTCGTTATGGATGAACAGGCAAAATGACGTAGAAATGACGTAGGCTTGTGTTGTGTCAGTCACGTGGTCGGAGTGTTAGACCTTGTTTTCTTAGAGTTAGACCATGGTAATATCAGTTATGTTATCGTAATCAGTTCGGAGGTGTAATGTAATAGAGAGTTTTCAGTATTGGAATTTTCAACTGCCTATTAAATAAAGCGTAAATATTTTTATTCATAATATGTAGAAACGAGATAACATTGCATTGACCTTTATCACCCTTTATGACGTCACTCGCTCTCAAATTACTTAATACTCTGTAACAATACGTACGATTAATTAGTATTGTTAATCATTAATGTTCACTAATGTTAATGATCGTATTACGAGTTTACGAGTGACGTCATCTGAGAAAAATATAATATAAATGATTTGAAAAAGAAATACCTAACTTTTATTAAAATAATTCGTAAAGTATTTTTCTTGGTTGGTTTTGGTTAAGGTGTTAAAGGGTTTTTTTCCTAGGTAGGTATTAGACTTAGGTATTTATTACATAACACTATAATAAGCTTTTTCATATTAACTTACTTTTTCAATAAACCAGAATATTTTTTTAAATCTAATTTATTGCTAGGAAAAATTATGAATGAAAAAGAATAATTAAAATTAAATTTTGCTTTTTAAAAGGGTTGCTTGAAATAATCTGCTACTCGTATTTTAAGATGGTTTTCTTTGTTATATATTTTGGTATAATATCTTGGTGTCATTAATGGGCTCCAGGCCGGATTTTTTTTTATTTTTTATTAAACATATATTTATATAGTATCTATATAGTATTTATATAGTATCTAAATAAAATAGACATTAAATACCAGAATCCTTAGAGTATATGTAGAAAAAAATCTGGTCCTCAATCTTTTCCAGCAATTTAAATCTTCGTTCCGTACTCATCGCCGCCGCCGTTAAGTAGTAGGTACCATACCAAGGTTGCAATATTTTAAATTATAATTTTTACGAGCCGCTGTACTCATCTCGACGCTATTTGCGAAACAAACACTAATTGTGTTAAGATCTCCACGTGATAACGAGTGGATAGATAAGGTGTTGTTGCCTCTCATTTCGTCACTGAGCTGGTTATGACCAACTTGGCGTGTAGAGATAAATAACACGTCGGATGCTCGGAAACGTGATGATGAGGGCTTACATTCTGTTTGGTAATATCTTCCTCTCTTCTCTACCTCTATTTCCACTACTGTTTTATACAAGCAATATTTTATCCCACCAAAACATACCTGTTAAAAAGGGAGCCAGGTTCCTATCGGCTAATTTGTTCGCTTAAAAAAGTGAGTGCCAAAATTAGCTATTTTCACAGGGTCATATTTCGAAGCTATATCTATGAAATTTGGCATACTACCTTAGTACTAGTCTGTGTTTACGTAGATACAATTTTATCTCTGTACTTGCAATAGGCACTGAGCTACAGGGGGGTCAAAAGTGGGCCTTGTAAATGACAGGACACTTGATCACCGACGGTCTATTATCAGCTCTATTATCAACTTACTCCCAAAGTTCAGATCGAAAAAAATTTACAGCATAAGTTCGCCTGTGCAAGATGAATTTAGCGCAATAAAATAACAATCAAAATCAATCAAAAGTAATCAAAACGTACACGTAATGTTGTGAGACGTAATCGATTTGCTCAATAAAGTAGAACCAAATAAAAAGGTGTATAAAAAGCCAAGGTTGTTACAGAAGGTAGGTGAAAAACTTCGTGACTGTGATTCGGTCTAGTGAGAGTAGCCTTTATAAATGGGTGGCGTTTCGGACTACCTAAGGCCAAAACGCCACCGTTTAATTTATTTCAGTGGCGTTTCAGCCCACTCAATTTCTTTTCGATATAAATGGACAAATGTCGTCATGGAAAATCTGAACATT
The DNA here is from genome assembly GCA_948473455.1 of Teleiodes luculella. Taxonomy (NCBI): domain Eukaryota; kingdom Metazoa; phylum Arthropoda; class Insecta; order Lepidoptera; family Gelechiidae; genus Teleiodes; species Teleiodes luculella. Next base: position 8,266,868 of record OX419603.1, read on the forward strand.
TTATTTATTTTTGCAGCTAGGCAAAAAATTTACAAAAATGTCATAACATTTTTGTATATTTTTTTCTACGTCATTATTAATAACTACTAAATACCAAACCAACTGAAACCGAATCAACTAATCACTTACGTAGGTCTAAACAGAAATGGAATTAGCTATCTACCCGCGGCTACGCCTGCTTTGTTAACACTTGCCGATCGTTAGTTTTAGATATGATGTTACTAAACCATAGATATAAAGCACGTTCTCCTGCATCAAAAATTAAAGCAACCCATAATGCTAGTACACAAACGGAGCAGGTTTTTTTTCGTGAATAGAAGTAACAATAACAAATCTAAATTTAATCTTAATATATACTACCAGAATACCAGGGGTCTTCGGACAAAATTAACAACTTTTTATCAAAATGTTAGCACATCGATGGTAGAGCTATGGGCTATTACAGAAACAGGATTAAATGACTCAATATGTGATGGAGAGTTGGTTCCAAATGGATATGGTGTAGCGCGCTGCGACCGCTCTGACGGCCGAAAGTTAGGTGGAGCGATGTTGGTCGCTGCGCCCGCGCTATCCCTTAGGACTCTGCATGATGTGCCTAACGTAGATAGATCCATTTTTGAAATAGTCTGTGCCCAAGTATTCAAGGGTGAGAAGTTGCTATTTGTTTGTTGTGTTATATATATACCCCCTAACAGTAAAGAAAATGATTATATGCGTTTGTTCCACATTATTGAGGATATCTGTTCAGTTCATAAAAATGTCTTAGTGGTAGGAGATTTAAACTTGTATTCGGCTTCATTAGAAACTCAATGTTATTTCGAATGTTTTAGAGCCATTTGTGATTTTCGTCAGTGCAATGAAATAACCAACTGTAATAACCGCACTTTAGATGTTGTATTATCAAATTTAAATGAATGCGAAACTTCGGTTCGTTACGAGAGCGACCATCTGGTGACCCCAGATCCACAACATCCACCATTGAATGTAGAGTGCCATTTTAAAATAAGAGAGACCTCTCAAGTTAACAGTTTGCCTGAAAACCATACAAATAACCAGAATCAGAGATACAAATGGAACTTTAACAGATGTGACTTTCATACTCTGTACTCGGCACTTAGCTCAATTGAATGGAGCCCGCTATACGCGGTGAATAATGTAAAGGAAGCAGTGCATCTGCTTTATATGAAAATAAACGAGGAAATAAATTTGTGTACTCCTAAAAAGACATTAATAAAAAATATATGCAAACGTACTTATCCCAAGTGGTACACAAAAGAAATTATCGATGACATAAAAACAAAAGCACAGTGGCATAGCGCTTATAAAGCTAGTGGTTCCATAGAAGATTATAATATGTTCTCCTACTATCGTAAATTGGCAAAATATTTATTTATTTATTTATTTATTTATTTATTTATTTATTTAAACATTCAATTACATAGTTATCACAGGATTACTCCTAATAAACCATGCCTATTAAACTAGTTTACATCAGTTCGTGTCAAAAAATTGTTCTACGTGACAAGTTAATATTGATAATATGTACCTACTTACAATATAAATAATTACCTATCTACTAAACATTCATACACAAATACTTATAAGTAGCTTCAGTGAATTCAGACAGCATACAACTAAACAAATCTATTTCTCCTGCAACTCCATTTAATATTCTTAGAGCAGTAACTAGTGGCGAGTTTTTGAAGGCATTAGTTCGGGCACTAGGTATAGCAAGCACGTCTCGCCGCACCCCTCGCCGCAGCCGTGGGTTCGGCACTAGTATTCCGATAGACCCTAATATCTGAGGATTATTAAGTTTTCCTCTGAATACGTTGAAGACATAAGTCGCAAGAGCCAAATTTCGTCTCACCCCCAGTCTATCATACCCAACCATCCCCAACACAAACAGCGACGGATACAATAACGGGTAAGATGGATAAACGCCATACTGTCTATAGTACACATATCTGAGGAATTTATTTTGTATTTTTTCAACCATAGAACAATACTTGAGTTCGTGCGGATTCCATATCATACCATTACATTCCAACCGACTTCGGACCAAAGCGTTATAAAGGGCCGTTATGGTTTTCAAATCATTGAACTCATTTGATTGCCTTATCACGAACCCCAAGTTTTGAAATGCCTTTTTACAGATATTAATTATGTGATTCCGGAATGTTAAATCACTTGAAACTTGTATCCCTAAATCCTTGACAGTGTCGACCCTTGCAATAGTTTCCCCATCTATTTTATATTCGAAGTCTAGTCTATTTTTGGCTCGAGTATAAGATATCACGTTACATTTTAATGTGTTGAAATATAGCTTGTTATGTTTCCCCCACTGCACCACTCTATCGATATCATCCTGCAATCGGACACTATCTTCTTTATTTTTAATAGCTAAACATAGTTTCAAATCGTCTGCAAATAATAAACAATGGGCGTCATGCACCACATCAGGCAAATCATTTATCATTATTAGAAATTGTAAAGGTCCGAGATTGCTCCCCTGAACTACACCGGATGGTACTACATATGTGTCTGACCTAAAACCCGCATATTCTACATATTGTTTCCTGTTATGCAAATAATTTGCCATAAACTGAAGCACCCTAGGTGTACATCCGATCAACGCTAGTTTTGATAACAAGATATCGTGATTGACCAGGTCGAAAGCTTTTTTGTAATCAAAATAAGCCACATCAAACTGTCCTCCTATGCTCTCATCAAGTGCTGTAGTGGCGTAATGCATAAAACACATTAGGTTAGTGTGTGTCCCACGACCCGAACGAAAACCATGCTGAGAGTCTGACAGACTGACTTGCACTTGGGACGATATGGACACATACACTATTGACTCCAGAACTTTGGCAAACACAGAGGGAACAGCGATAGGCCTCGATTCAGACACTTCCGTACTATTACTACTTTTTGGCACTGGAACAACGCGAGTAGTTTTCCATATATCCGGACATGTAGCACTAGCAAGAATAAGGTTGAAAATGTACTGTAATGGCTCAATTAAGACGGATGAACAGTCTTTAACCAAGAAAGGAGGAATACCATCGGGACCAACAGATACTTTAGGCTTTAGACGCATTAGAGCCTTTTGTACATCTCTTATAGTTATTTGTGAGAGATGGACACGGTTAGCCGATTTACCGCCCAAGGCAGCTGCTTTTTCTGCACTTAGTTGAGAGGGATTGCTATCATACACAGAACTAAAATAGCTTGCAAATATTTTTGCACATTCATGATCAGCTAGCAATTGACCGTCTTTGGTAATACGCCTCTTTTTGCGACACTGCCGTTTACTATTAACGTAATTCCAGAATTGTTTGGGGTCTTTTATTAATTGATCCTGAGTGGTTTTAATGTAGTTTTTAAAGGCTTGGGAAATTTTATTCTTAACCTGGGACCTTAGCAAAGAAAATAATTTATATTGATACGAAGATTTATCACTTGTAGCTTTATATGCTTTATGCCACCGTGCCTTTTCTTTTATACACTTTATTAACTCTGCATTGTACCACTTGGGATAGATAAATTCATCATTCGATTTGATTATTTTTTTTGGAGTATATATGTCAATAATTTTATTTAAAATAGAATAGAATATATCAGTAGCATCATCTACATTGTCTGTTAAATAAAGATATAAAATAGATATGGCGTACAATAATTACACAGAGCAACTAGGTAAGGAATTTATAATGAATCCAAGATGTTTTTGGAGCTGGGCAAAAAGTAAAAGGGCAAAAAGAAGTAGTCCATGTATCACTAAAGATGGCAATTTATTGTTAGCATCTGAATGTGCAAATGAACTTGCAAGATATTTTGGTTCTGTGTACGAGTCTGAATCCCCGCGGTTGGATGTGGATGCAGCATTAGCAGCTGCTGGATCATCCGCTGATTACATTCATGTACCTTATCTAAATTTGTGTGAGTACAAATGGCTCTTAGACAATTAAAGCCTAAAAAGTCCGCTGGGCCAGATGAAATTCCATCTTTTATCATTAAAGATTGTGCTTCTGTTTTAGCTGGTCCACTAACATATATATTCAACCTTTGTTTAGCCACAGGCAAATTTCCAGAAGAATGGAAGATAACCCGAGTAACGCCAATTCAGAAGAGTAGTACTGGTTCGGATTTATCGAACTTCAGACCAGTGGCCGTACCCTCAACGTTTTCTAAGGTGTTTGAATCAGCTTTGTATAAAAAGATTCTCTCACAGGTAAGCCCTCGTCTCTCTGACCGCCAGCATGGATTCCGACCGGGTAGAGGCACACATACAAATTTAATTACCTTTGTGCAATATACGTCCTCTGCACTGGACGCCCATGTTGGGGGCCAGGTGGACGTAGCCTACTTTGATTTTAAAAAGGCTTTCGATAGCGTAAATAGTGATGTACTTCTTGAAAAGCTCGCAAAGCTAGGTTTTACAAGGGCTTTACTAAATTTTTTTGCCAACTATCTCGCAGAACGCAGGCAATATGTAGAGTATGGAGGGTTCACTTCAGAAGAGTACATAACCAACTCAGGTGTAAGCCAAGGCAGCAATCTAGGGCCTCTAGAATTTCTGTTGATGATTAACGACTTGCCAGATGTTGTAAGGGAATCACAATGTCTTCTATTTGCAGACGACCTTAAACTGTACACCTCAGTTAGTAATATAATAGACTGCCAGCGTCTACAAAACGATATAGATAGGGTGGTACAGTGGAGTCAAAGTAACAAATTAGAGTTTAATGTTACGAAGTGTAATATAGTGTCATACACTCGGGCGCATAAACCACTCAATTACAAATACAAAATTAATGATACGGAATTGGCAAGAACCACAACGGTGCGAGATTTGGGAGTTCAAATGAAGGATGACTTGACGTTTAGAGACCATATCACGACAATCTGCAAGAGAGCATATAGAAATTTAGGGTTCGTACTTCGCCAAACTCAGGATTTACACAGTATATTAGCTATAAAATCTCTGTATAACGCACTAGTAAGAAGCCAATTGGAGACTTGCTCAATTGTTTGGAACCCTCATGAGATAAAATATATAACAATGATGGAGAAGCTACAAAACAAATTCTTGAGGTGCATGTATATCGGAATCTATCCATCTTACCCAGTAATATATCCCACAAAATTTCTGCTTGGAATGATTGGATACTTTCAGATAGAGGTGCGAAGGAAATTAGCTCTCTGTACATATGTTTTTCAGGTTTTCCGTGGTAACTTGCATAATCCTTTGATATTGGAAGCAATAGGAGTTAGAGTGCCCAATACCAGACTACGACGAGGACCACGTGACGAAGACTTGGTCGTACCAAAGAGCAGAACAAACATATTAAAATACGCTCCGCTTACGGTCGCTATCCGGTTACTTAATGAGATTGGTAGAGATGGCGTTGACCTATTTCACTGTAAACTGACGGACTTCACGAATGCCATGCTGCATTATTTGACTAAATAGTTAAAAATAGTTGGAGATGTTAATGCAAGCTTTACATTGTTTTATATTATATAATTGTTCTTTTTAGCCAAATTTTTATATTTAGTTATTACATATTGTTATCTGTTAGTTAATATTACACATTATTCTGTTTTGTTGCCAATTAATTATTTTAAATATTAAGTCTCAATTGTATTATTTATTTGTATGATGATGATGATTTGTATATAGGTTATAGTGTAATTAATTTATATTGACATCTTAGCATTGTCGTCTTGGGAATGCCTGTAGACAATGTATTTATTGTAAAAATTTAGTAAATAAATGAATTGAATTGAATTGAATTGAATTGTTTTTTTAATTTTCTCCTTCTTTATTATCCGCGGAAATAGTAGACTATATCACTCTCCAGATCTCTATCCATCTCTATGCAAAAAATCTGCTTAATTATTTGCTTAGTTTCTAAAACAAACAAACACATTTTCGCATTTGTAATATGAAGTATAGAAGTGGCGTTTCGACCCACGTAGGCCCTAACCTAAGCTCGTAGCCGAAACGTCACTGGGTCGCCTTTATTATAAGTATTATAAGATTATGTTGCTTTCATGCCGTTAACATGGAATGGTGAAACGGAAAAAACTGTAGGTATAAGAAAAGCTAAATACAGTGACGGAAAAATCTCCTTTAGGCGAGGTAGGTCATGTTCTCAGATAGTCAGTTTAGTTAGAGGAACGTCATATTCCTTGTACGTCATTTTCTGGGTCATTATTGCTCCCAAAGACATTATTTCAGAAAAAATAAAAAATTGTCTTCTCTGAGCTACAACCTATTCATAGGTTTTTAGCATTTTTATTATATGTACCTACAGATTTTGGACTCCTACAGTTTTATTTATTATATAGGCACAGTCATCAGTGAGAGTTGGTGGCTTGGTGGTCAAATGATAGTAAAGTTGACTTCCATTGAGAAGTACGCAAGTTCAAGCCTCGGCAGTATTCGACCTGAAGGCACCTGAAGGTATTACCAATGTATTTTCAATTTATTAAATTTTATTTATCTTACATTACGGTGAAGAAAAACATCGTTAGGAAACCTACACACACCTCAGAAGTAATTCAAAGGTTGTGTGTGAAGTTGGCCAACCCGCACTGGGCCAGCACGGCCTATTCACCCGGATTTTAGGGTAGGCTCGAGCTCCTCGGTGGGGAATTATATGGGCTGTTAAGGAACAGTAATCATCCCTGACAATGTTAGCCACCCGACAGCGGCCGAGGCCCCGCGAAGATACCCGAAGGCTCGCGAAAGCGGCCGGATATCTGCGCGTACGCATCCCGCACCGCGCATGCGTAATGATCACCGAACTTTTCTTTTTTGACATATGGGCCCTAATATTCTATGGGTTTTTATTAGCAGTGAGAAAGCAGGCTGCTATACGTTACGTCCATAATAAATATATTATGAGATGACGTAACAAATTGAGTACAACATATTATTATACGTAGTTACACTATAAACCATGTTACTAAGTCCATAGTACAGGGTGTAAATGAAATATTAGCAAAAACTGATTGAACATATTCCGTCAACGGATATCAAATATTCCAAACAAACATTTCCCGGAAACTAAAATTATATTATTCAACTTCTCCATACAAATTATTCGACTAAAATTACTATGATGTATGGGGAGTGTCTCAATTTTTTTTTTCCAAAATAGTTTTGTTGCTCAAAACTGAGTGACTAAGCATGCCCTTTCAGTATTTGCTAAGTCGACACTTAAAGGTACGCCCTGTATAAGAATTTTATCAGAGCTCTACCACGAAGACTCTACTATTCAAAAATAAAAAAAATATGCACTGGTCCAGCGTGGCCGACTAAGGCCTATTCACCCTGATTTCAGGGTAGGCTCGAGCCCCTCGGTGGGGACATTTATTGAGCTGTTAATGATAATGAATAAAAAAAACTTGATTTAATTAATTAGTACAAATATTACTACAGAACAGACTAATCAAAACAATAGGAAATAATTTATTTGCTGAAACCCAATTGTGAAAATTTTATATCAAGTTCTCTTTATGATCTTATGAACTGTATCCACAGTTGGGGTTATAAAGGTTTTTGGGGAAAGTTTTTTCTTTTACTTTTCTTAGTCCATTTGATCCCACTGTTAGGCAAAGGCCTCCCCCAACTCTTTCTACCTGCCTTTTTTCTGACCACGATCTGTTGCAAATGGTGTACTAAATAACCAATATTATAATGAGAAAATATTCGTTTGTTTGCATAAAATAGACTCAGAAAATACTAAACCGATTTTGATAATACTTGGTATAGAATAGATGGGGATAGAATAGACCTTGGAGAAGGACTAGGCTACCTTTTACAGCGGGAAAATACCTCATTTTCACGGAAAAGACAGGCGCACCTTTCGCGGGGCAAAAAGCTAGTAATTTTTTTTCCTTTCAAATTATTCGTTAAATAAAGCCAGGATAAGAACCAGGTTAAGTGTGTCTGGATCGTGGCAAGTGGAATGAAGTGGTATTTGCCTACCCCTCCGGGAAAGAGACGTGACTGATGTATAAAACCAGGTTTATTTTCGGGCTGCATTAGTTTTCTCTTCAAGTGGTTTATTCTAATGCAAAAAGCAGGGGCTACGCAATGTCATTGCTGATATTGCCATTGTTATCAAACACAATAGTCTGCTCTGCGGTAGACGAGGACTTACGACAACGGAGGTTCAATTCTTGCTGTGAACCTCAATCGGTTTTATTTATAATTGTATAGCTTTTCGCCCCGCGGTTTCGCTTGCGTTAACTGTTTTTCCCTGTTATGAGGGATATTCTAATATAAATAAATAAATAAATTCTCGCAGTAAAAGGTAGCCTCCTGAGGTAGTACAAACATTGATTTGTATTTAAAAAAATGATTGTAGGTGATAAAGGGAGTGTAGTTGAACACAAAAATACGAGTTTTGAAAAAAAAATTCCGTCTGGCTGTCTGTCTGTTTGTAAACGCTAATCTCTGGAACCGTTGGACTGATTTAAATGAAATTTTGCATAGTGGTACCTTATATCCTCGGTCAACATTTTAAATTATTTTTACCACGAGAAATAAAAAAAAACAACGCGGGCGTAGCCGTGGGCGGACAGCTAGTTCTACGTAATTTCTAATTGTCACAATTTTTATCCTTGATTATTTCTAATAACTAAATAACTAAATAACTAAATAGATCATTATTTATTATATTTCTGGCAACTCGTTTTTTAATAGAACACACTCATTGACTCATCCCAATCAGTATTCAAATTTCTAATACTACCTATTAGTTTTATTTATTTCTTTAAATTTGTGTTATTTTTAATATTATCCGCGCCAAAGCCAAAAGGATATATTTATACTAAAGAAATATTATTTATTATTACTCCGACAACAACAACATAACAAACAACTATTAATAAACTTCACATGTGTAAGAAAAGCCTTTTTAGAATTCTATAATTATTTCAGTTTTCAGAGACATTCGTTGACGTAATTTGCGGTTACTGAACTACGCACGAATGTTTATCTTTTCCTTACCTATTTTTATAAAGGTTTCTTGTTTACACTTTATAATCCACTCATATTTCTTTCGCGATAAGGTTTGTTTTGGTATAATTTTGCGACACCTTTATTTCTTCTGCAGCCTGCGGCAATACATTGCAGTTTATTGCGTGAATTTGATCTTTTATTTTTATCAAAATCTTACTGACTGCAATATATACTGAATTTTTATTGTAATTTAAAAATATAGTAGCTTTTGTGTCGTCGTCTTCTTAAATCGACCCGTTCTTTTCCACGCATCGAATTTCTACCAGCTTTTTAAAATACTTCAGAAATTAAAAGGTTATCATCGAAGACAACCAACTCCGGGTCAGTGCGGTGAATTAAAAATCTGGGCTATTACCGCGGGAAAATACCTCGTTCCCACGGGAAAACAATAAAGCAGGCGTGACGAAAAGCTAAATTCATTATACATGCACATTTACACGGCAATGCAACTCGCATAGAGATGCAAGTACCGGCAAACAATGCAGACTGTCGCTTTTCATGTTACTCTAGCATGAAGAGTGCGAAGTTGTGCGTACGCGCAGCTAGCGGCCATTACCACTCATTACGGTCTCGATCTCGGCGCCAGCAGCGTGACGGCAGGCGCGGCTCAAATTATCAATTATAAAGACGGTAGTTTTGAAATCTCTACTACTGCTGCCACTGCATCACACAGCGTCGGTGGCGAAGTGGCTAGGACTGTTGACTCAGTACCTACGTTTATTCGACGCTCTTACGGTGAAGGAAAACTTCGCGAGGAAACTTGCACACACCTGCGAAGTAATTCAAAGGCTTTTTGTGAAAATAACGAGTGCGAACCTTGGTACCGAAGTTGCCAATTTCGATTAATATGTTTCCGAAAGTTTGTAATGCCGAATAAATAACGTAATAACGAAATATCAAAGCCACGAATAATTTTACACCGAAAGAACCAATCCGCAATGGCCAGCGTGCATGGTCGATAAGGCCTGTTTATTGATTTCAAGGTGGGCTTGAGCCCCTCGGTGGGGACATAAAATATGGGGTGGTCCACCTTGTGGGTTCACCTGGTTCACCTCGCGGGAAGCCGCTGGATGCGGTTGCGGGCAGCGCGGTTCTGATCGTCGTGGAGTTCTTTGTCCAGCAGTGGACGTCTTTCGGCTGAAATAATGATGATGATAATGGATGAATAAAGATGGCGACCGTCACAAAAAAAAACAGATTAAACTTACAAAAAAAAACTGTTAGTTCACTTTCAAAATATTTATGTAAGCAGGTATTAAAAATATTTTGTATTACATTTTAGTACACTACACAATCGGCTATTACGGTCAATTAAATTAATTTTTTAATTAAATTGATTTAAGGAAAAGCTTAAGATAAAAGAAACAATGACATAACGTAAAAGCCGCGAGATAATCAACGTCAACGCCAGTTTACTTAACAAGAATCTTAACAAAGCATCAATTTGAATCGTAAACAAACAAAAGAGTAATTATATCTCGTTGCTTTGCGCGTGCGGTACTGAGCGGTAGTGTACGACAACTTTAGCTTTACCGTTTGTAAAATGAAGTTGTTTTTATGCTTGTATTGAAATGGGTTTGTGTTACGGTATATGTAAGTTGGTGTTCGTGTATTGGCGTGCACGCATCGACCGGCGGCGGCGCGGCGACCATTGACCGCGCTTTCACCTCCATCTTCGATTTAATTAAGAATTGTGACAATGATCCCAACTATTTAGATCATATTTACGATCTATATTTATTGTGATTTGTTACTGCTGTGTTTGTAGACCGAGTCCACCCGCGTTTATAGTTTTTCCCGTGGGAATTGGGAATTTTCCCGCGGTAAAATTTTGCCTATGTTCATGCTAACTCCTTGGATTTTCAAGTACTCACTGTATAGTATTGATGGGGCTATTTGGATTTGGAAATTTTTATGGCTCCACTGTAGTTAAAAAGATACTGGCCATCGAATGCACTACACTGGCACTTGAAAATGTTGATACCTAGCTGCTGTCATACTGAATATTTATTTATTTTCGCCATACTAAGCTGCGCCTGAGATGAGGCTGTATAAAAGCAACATTTTAAACTACATGTAAGTACGAGTATGTATAGTAAGAGAATGCTATAGTGTCGAACGAAGCTGCGCAAAACGGTACATTTAAACAGGTTTGCGTTCATCTGTGATCACTTGGTGTTTTAAGACCGAGACACCTAACTGTTTGTTTACGAACCGATATAATAGGTATAGGTCTACCAGAATCTGATGGCAAAAAGGGAAAAAATAAATTGACGCTAGCAATACAACAAGGTTTCTTCGACATTTTCACCACTTTTTAAAGAAAAGAAGCCAAACCAAAAACAACTCCTCGAAACAGTTGACAGATGACTTTTTTTTTGTTTCCATATGAAAATCGCTATTTTTAAACTTTTTTTGCCATCACATTCTGGTAAACCTATACATAGGTATTCAAGGATTCAAGTTCAAGTTTCTATCGAAAACTATTGAAATAACTTAATAGTTTTCGTTAGTACCACCAATCATAGCAGATTTTATTTTATTTTTTTCTAGTAGGTGGCTCTACTTAAAAGTCTTTTTTTAATTGTGCTTGTGTTGCAAAATGGGGACCGCAGTTGTTGTTGGTTATAAAGATGAACGCCGCTACCCGCTCATTCCTTAGGTATACACACTTCGTACGGCACCCAGGCTAAAGTCAAAGTAAAAGTATTTATTTTTTACTTTAGGATATTTATGTAGAGTTAGGTTAGTATATTATATTTTAACTGGAAAAAATTGCACTTGGTAGGTATAGGTAAAATTGGATCGGTATAGTAATGAATAACCCATAAAAAATAATTACAACAGCTGAAACTGTATTTTTTTTTTGTATCGGACGAATCGTGACGGATTCAAAAATCGAATAAGTAAGTCAATAATGGTACGAAGCGCATTCTAAATTTGAAACGTGCGACGATCGCCATAATGGCTGATGCACATTGCATGATCCGAATCGAAGATCAATGGTATGGAATGTTTTGGTACAATCAAGAGCAAATCAAACTAAACTTTGGACAACATACCACAAAATTTTCGCCGCAGTTTTGAAATTGTGGTTGTAACCGTTCTACGATGGATAGTATTGCGAGTCAAGCTTAAAGTGTGGTTGACTGTACTAAGGGTTTTTACGAACTCGTAATGTGTCTTTTACGTTCGTTTCATTGGTATCGTAAATCTGAGAATGTAAATATTCCCATTAACTGTCTCTTTGGTTCCCATGGGATTGCCAACATCGAACCTTGTTTGCTCGGAGGCAACTTCACAATTTACTTTGCAGTTGTGTGCAGGTTTCCTTACGTTGTTTTCCTTTACTTTAAGAGCGTCGAAAGGAACGTAATATAAATAAATGAATTCGAAAATCGAAAGAACAATTTGATAGCCTCGTGCCGACGATTGAACCCGCGAACTTCCGAATGGAAGTTAACGGCCTTAGCCACTTGACCACCGACGCTCTATGCAAATAGTTTACCAAAAAAAAACTTCTATTTGCTTGTTACAGAAATTAACATACTTTAAATACCTCTGAAATATGTAAGGTAGATGCAATACTAAAGTAGATGATAAATGCGGCCGCTACGTAAAGATGTGGCAACATCGATCACGAATCGAGAAAAAAAGGTGTTTGGTAAGGTTGGCAACTCGCCGGCAACCGGGCTATCGGCTCTGCTGATTTGTAGACGTTTGCTGTTAGTATTGCCAGCATGAAACCTCTAAGATTTCCAATTTAAAAAAAATACCAAAAATAATAAAACGATAGTAAGGTATATGAAAAAAAATAAAAAACTTCGTGAGAAAACTTGCATACACGAAAGAAGAAATTCAAAGGTAAATAGATCAACCTTAGTCGCTCTATTCATTAACTCTGATTCTAGGTAGGCTCATGCACCATGGTGGGTACATAATTATGGCTGTAAATGAATTACATAAATATTGCAGTATCTAAATGAATTAAATAATTATAGCTGTAAATGAATTACATAATTATGACTGTAAATGAATTACGTAAAATAAATGTGAAAAAAAAACCTTCCTAACGACTGCACAAAATTGGATTTGTTTCTATTGTATTCCTCATCGGGATAAGTTTGAGTGAACATTTAGCAGCAGAAAAATAAACCTTATTTTCACGGGGAAAAATAATTACGAGGGCAAAGTCGCAGAGTGAATGGTATAATCTGCAAAAGTAATTCTTTACCTATTAAAATTTTAATATTTAAAATGTAATGTTAAGGTTGTAGATAGAGTTAGATATCATGCGGAAAAACGTTCTTTTTATTACGGAAAATTACCACTTTCATGTTGAAAAAATCACAGGCCTGAAAATTTTAAGTCATATTTTCCCCTTTTGGATTTGATGACTGATCTTAGGGTAGTTTGGTGCGCTGATTACGAATATGAGTTTAGTTTTTCAATGAAATAATCCTAACTTGATGGATGTTTTTTTTTCGTAATCAGCACAAAACTATAAAAAAACGTTATTCAGAATCAGAATCAGAATCATTTATTTGTAGGACATCACAACACAGAATCTTGAAGGGAAAACTATTGCAGACCTGTAATAATTCTTGCTGAATTTGTCGAAAAGGTAAGCAGTTTTTGTCCCTTTAAAGGTACGAAAGAACTAGAAAGAAGATAAAAACCATGTTTCAATATGAAAAATGTTAGGGTACTAGATGATACCACGGGAAAGGGAAATTTCTTTTTGTTACGGAAATTACCACTTTCGCACTAGAAAATAAAATCTAGCCACATTCGTCGAAAAGACAAGCAGTTTTTGTCTTTTTCTAGTTATTTTAAAGGAGCTGGCAACATTGTTCGCGGTCTGCTGAAGATGTGGCGCGGTCATAATCAGGATGCGTGGGAGACACGCGAACTCGCGCGCACGCTTTGCTGTGTTGCCAGTTGCCACATACTACATCATTATCAGCTTATAGTATGTCCCCATCGAGAGGTGCTGATACCAGAATTTGTGAGGTATGTACTTTATCTTCAAAACACACACGATAAGCAACCGAGCGATTTGAGCATCTTTGAATTGGGGGTGAATGAGTTTTACAAAACTGCAATGGTACCTACAGTGCGAGTTGGTCTACTTCACACACAACCTTTGAATTTCTTTGGAGTTGTGTTTAAGGTTCCCTCACAATGTTTTTCTTCGCCTTAAGAGCGTCGAAATGAAGGCACATTTTGTCAAAAAAAACTATAGGACCGCCATGTGTCACCTCCTTTGCGGTGTTACTATTTTATCTCATTCTATCATGCTCTACCTTATTGATAGGTATTTTTGTTCGAGACTTTTTTTGCCAAACTGCACATATGAATTTGAAAATCGGAAACACATTGCCATGCCAAGGTCAAAAACCGCGCCTCCAAAATAGGAGCAGGCATCAGCCACTCACTGGGCGGTCACTCTATACAGAAAACGCATTTTGACAACCTACTTCTTTTTGAATAACAACTGAATATCAACTGCAAGTCAATGGCGCTAGGCGCTATGTAAAATACCCCCGAACACCACCGGCGGAATCCCGCGGCGCCTGCGGGGTGCGGGGCGTGGGGCGCTATATCGGGCGGGAAACTCATTTTGACGCGGGGGGTGAGTGTCCTTTCTGTACGGGTTAGCACTATTATTTTCTGTGCCCCAGCCACTATGCCACCGACGATCGATATACGTCAATCGATTCTCCAGTAATAACCTAGAATCATGATCGGGCCGAGTGTCCGACTGTTGTTTTCACCGGGTGAGACGGGTCACCTGCCTCCATTTGAATACAATGCGCCCGCGCCGCGCACCCAACGACATGCGCGCACAGATACGCCACAGATTATACAGCATAATATGATCACGATATAGAAACGTAGGTATCAAGCTTTCTAATATCGCTTTGTGGTTTTAAATGACGTATTATGTCGAATAGTTGAAGTAGTTAGGCCGCATTTTGACTCCTACCAGAAAATTACTTCAGAAAATGTTTAACTAAGTATCTGTTGTTGTTGTTGTTGTTATTATATATTGTCTATCAATGTAGAATATTTGTATTGTACTTATAAGGAAGGACTATATAAGTAGATATAAATAGGCCAATATAGGTAGGTATATATGCTAAAACCATCTACCGCACTTTTCCCAGTTTGGACATTGCAGGTTTAATCCTTTGATAGAGACATTCCCTCCTGATTGTGCAAAAAAGAAAACGATTCTGTGCTTCGAAAGGCACGTAAAGTCGTTGATCCTGGCTGCTGTCTACGGATGTAGTCGTTACACGAGCCATGTCTTGTACCTTAGGCGGCTCAGTAATTCTGACACCAGGGTTTGTGGGGTAGGTTAACCTGACGGTAACTCCATCTCAGTGTGAAAAATGTGATAGGATTGAAGATATATACCACATTATAATGGAATGTGTGCGGAATGAACCAGAGAAATTTTTCGGCCAGGTGGGTTTTAGTAATTCTATCCGGTCTATACCTGCGACGTCGTCTTTAAAAACTTGTAGATATACCTATATCGAAAGGCTCTGCTCTGCCTAGTTTGGAGTCGTACGTAGGTGATGTAGTTAATTGTAGTTTCTATAAGGGTGACATATCCTTGATTAAAACCTTCCATAAAATTTAAGATAAAAAAAAACTGACGGTAAGCAAGTTGTAATTTCATGAGCAGAAAAGCATGTTCAGTTGTATGATTACGACAGCAGATGACTATCGCATCGGCGCAGAAACATTTATCGTAATAACATGTTTAATACGCAACTTTTACGCTGTTTAGAGTATTTAGTTGCTTAAGAGTAATAAGATAAAGCTCATTTATATTATGAACGTCATAGATACGAGTACTAACTGTGTGGAAATGGTTTACATAAGAAAAATCTGATACGTAGTAGGTAGCATCTGAATTTGAAAACAATAACAGTTGAAATAATGACGATGGGACTATTTCATGCTAACAAAAAAAAATGCTTGAGGCTGATGTAAATGATGGAGGCTGTTTGTCTGCTTTATTTAAACGCTAATTAAAAAATGTATTAAAATTTGAAACTTTAATAACCAAGCTCATATGAAATATGTCCTCTCCTCACCGAGGGGCTTGACCCCCCCCTGAAAACAGGGTGAATAGGCCTTAGTCTACCACGCTGGCCCAATACGGGTTGGCCAACTACACAAGCAACCTTTCAATTTCTTCGCAGGTGTGTGCAGGTTTCCTCACGATGTTTTCCTTCACCGTAAGAGCGTCGAATAAACGTACATATGAATTCAAAAATCGAAAACACATTGGTACGTGCCGAGGCTTAAACCCGCGAACTTCTGAATGGAAGTCAACGGCTTTAGCCACTTGGCCACCGACGCTCTTTAAAACTAACAAAATAAAACTAACAAAATCTCTCTCTACCAACGCGACGCATTATATATTATCGTCTGAAAACATCTCCACACGAACACAAGTTTGTCTACATAACCTCGACACCCTACCCACCAGCTTACAAACTCACAAACAAAATCCGTCCCAAACACCTTAGTTTAAGGTTCAAAACCTGAGATGAATCGCATCACATCTCGTGAGTAAAAAGGACACAAGATGCCCTCTCTAGCTTTTACTAAACCGACGAAAGGGCGACTTTTAACTTCATAGCCGCTTTCCTTTCAGCAATGTTCCAATTTCATTTACAATGGCAGCAATGAATATTGAATACGTGGAGATTTTGTAAGGCCAATGTTGAGATAGAGTCATCCCATCTGGAGAGAAACAAGGACGCAATGATTGAGATTAGAAGCGGAGTATTGATCGTGGGGTGTCGAGGGGGGGTTTGGGGTGCAAAGGGGGGAAGAGGAGAATTGTGGGGGCGGGTTGAAGCCATTTCGTTAATCTCGCGCTATGTCTGCCGGGGGTGGATTTTAAATGGGTTTTCTGTGAAAAGCTGATGCTATGTGTAGATAGGTTCGGTGAAAAGGTGGTAGTTATAGGTGGTATAATGCTGTATTATGTTAGAAAGTGTTCGGAGTGCTAAGTTTATTGCTCTGTCTGCAATATGACAAAGTTAGTTGACTGCAGGGTTATAGTTATATTTGTGCAGTTTAAATTATGGTATCTTATAAGTATCTTTCAAGTACCTACTTACTAAAAACTTTTCCTGAAAAATAAATAGAACCCGAAAATTGTTGAACCTCCATACTTTACGGTTAAGGTTAGGTTACTTTTACAGATTAAATTGTACCCAGAATTGCATTTTTATTTTTTCTTTTAGCTGTCAAATAATAAGAATCAAATACCATTATTTGATTCCTTTAAATACAATACTTACAAAACTACATATTTCTGAATATAAATATAAATTACGTTTTGAAGAAGGATAAAGAAAATAATTCATTTATGTTACACAAGTGCAGTACAAAAGTAGTACATTTTTTACTATTTGACCTAGGCTCGTGTCGTAAAAGTACGACCAATCTAGACAAGGACTTGATTATATTAGTTGTTCAAAGTTTAGGAATGCCACATAATAATATTCTGAATTGATACCTAAATTCAGAGATAGTCACTTTAACCACAGCATACCAAATAGCAGTCCCTACTTTAACTTCTAAGTGCGCATTCTTTTATTCATCGTTGTCATGTCAGCCTATCCTGTGTCTCAGCTCCTGAAAAATGTCATGAAACTCACTAATTTCTCCGTGACAGTCCTTCTACTTTCGACTTCAAGAAACGAGTGAAAGAACATCAACTATCTCTATGTAAATAATCTGTGTTTTATCTATGGATGTAAGTATATGTACATATTAGGGAAAAAGGTCATGAAACTTTAGTGATATAAAGGGCGTGAAACTCACTAATTTCTCCGTGACAGCCATGAAGGAAAAAAAAAATTTTATTTTTTCCTTCATGGTGACAGCCCTTCTACTTTCGTCGTCAAGATACGAGTGAAAGAACATCAACTCTCTCTATGTAAATAATCTGTGTTTTATCTATGGATGTAAGTATATGTATTAGGGAAAAAGGTCATGAAACTCTAGTGATATAGATATTCACGTGATCCAACGTGATATATAGTTTTCACGTGCCGCTCTGTATACCAATTGCAAAACCAGCTGAAAAACAACTGCGAACTGACAAGACGTCGAATAGGAGCTGTCGGACAAACACTGAATTTATCTACGATCTTATTGCGAAAGTTGACGTTACCTCGAATTCAACTTTTAACGTTACATCGAATTTTAAAATAGGTGTGCGTCAATTTGTGAAAGTATGAATTATCTACATTTGCTTGCACACTTATCCTACGAATAAATAAAAACGGAGGGTTAAAAAATGGAACCTAATAAGTGAACAAGAAAAAAGAGGCCATTTTTCAGCAACAGCAGATAAGATATTTATTTATTATGTGTAGGTATATATTATAGATTTGTTCACTTGCTTTATAATACTCAGTAGTGATGTAATTTTTTACATGAAACCTTATTAATTTTAGTCATAGGATGACGACGGCGACGTACAGTTTCAGTTTCTTTCCTCTTTAAAAATCGTCAAGCCCTAAATATATTTAGCTATTTTTTATTCACTTTAGAAAAGCAGTGAAGAAAACTCTGTTTATGTACTGTAGTGTCATTTTAATCAAATAAAAACTAGTTACTGATGTTATATAACGTTACTTTACGTCATTTACGTCATAATTCGCTAATTGCAATTTCTTTTTCTACGGACTGAAACAAATCGGTTTCCGAGTAAACGTTTTTCGCGAAAGAGTTAGGTGTCCCGCAAACCAGTCGTACAGTGCGTTGCGTTACATCCTGCGGCGATTATCACGATCTATTAAACATTGATTTCGTTCTCGATCGATACTGATTACGTTACAAATACCGAGCCAGATGTAGGTACTTTGCAAGATTTTACAATTGTAACATTAGTTTAATATGTGAAACATTGTGGAATATCTAGAACAAACGTTGTTTTGAACTGGTAATTCATGGTTGAACTGAATTATGAAATACTAGCGACCCGCCCCGGCTTCGCACAGGAAAATGGTTATTGTGGGTTATCCCTAAGAATATTATGCATGTATTATACATATAAACCTTCCTCTTGAATCACTCTATCTATATCAAAATCCGTTGCTTAGTTTTAAAGATTTATTTAAGCATACATTGGGACATAGGGACAGAGAAAGCGACTTGTGTGATTCCCGCTTTAGAGTTTGATCTAATCGCCATAATTTTTACGTGTTGTCCTATGCGATTGCATTTTTCCCGCGGTAGACAAGTGTTCCTATAGATAAACGTAGATTATATTTTTCCCCGTAGAACCTTCTATATTCTGTAAATTTTATTATGCAATATTTTTAGACTCGTATGCGTAAGAACACAGGGAGATCGTAAGACAAATCATTTGGACCAATGTGAATAACGTCCCATTTGAAAAAAATCCTTTCATAAGTTTCACATTGAAATATATTTTTATTTATAAAAAATAAATAGTCATGTAATCACTAATAGCTCGTTATATAGGACTTTCTGCCACCCAAGCTACGCTAGAGATGGTGAGGGCGAACAAAGAGTGGATTTAGGCGGGCGGAGGGATATTAATTACCTCAGAGGGAATGAGGGCCTCGCCCCTCTGAGTGCGTGCCTGGCACCGACGGCATCAACGCTTCTAGACTGAGAGATCGACACCAAAAATATTATTTACTGCCGTCATAACAAACAAGGGCGTACCGTACCTATCTGAATCCGACAGATTTGTCAGATACCCCATTTTGTGAAGTTGAATTTTATTTTTGAGATTTCAATCGATGTTCCTTATAACGTTGTTCAGTTTCATGAAAAGCTACTACTATGTTGCGGATAAGCAATCAGTTTAATTTCACGGTGTATTTAAATAGAAGTCGAAAATTGCGACGAGCTCTCGGGCTACAAGTGAGATTCGGCTACAAAGAGCAGACAAAGCCTTTTGAGAGCCTCGGGCGTGGCTGATGGGTTTTCGTGAACACCCCTCCAGCTTTGTGCTGTCGGTTATTGTTGCCGGATACCGTGTATATTGGGACTATTTTAAGCGGTAGGTACAATGGAGATTTTTTGGAAGATTGGTGGAACCCTGTAGATGTTTGGTTATATCACAGAGTACATAATAATAATACATAGTATGTACCTACTAACGTGCATAGTTTTGTAATATTTTCGGGATTTTTATTTGGATTGATTTGTTCAGGCGCTAGATTAACGTATACAGGGCGTCCCACGGCTATGCCACATGGAGGGAAAGTACCTTAAATATTGTAGTTAGAACATTTTACTGAAAGAAGACTTTATTTTATTTCTAAAAACTATTAAAACTGCATTCATACATTTTTTAATAATTACATGGTTGAACCGGGAATCGAACCCGATACACGAGAAAAAAAAATCATCCTGTAGTTTTATCATACCAATCGAAAGGCTTCATCATAAGAATTATTTTTTGCTAAATAACATAGTATCAGAAATAAAAGAAAGACTATGAATTTTAACAATTGATGTAGCCGGCCGAGATCGCCAGATCTAGCCCCGTTAGATTTTTTATGGGATTACGTTAAAAAAATTAGTTTATAAGAACCGGTACGAAAGTGTCCACGAGCTACAAATAGACCTTAGACGTATTATTCTAAATATCCACCACAACAAGTTAAAAAAATCGACAGGGAGTGAAATAAGGAGTGTGATTTGTATTCAACTGCGTAATTTTGAGCATTTGATAAAATTGATACATTTTGTATTAAAAATGTTAAAATACATAGTCTTCCTTTTATTTCTGACACTATGTTATTTAGCAAAAAATAACCCTTATGATGAAGCCTTTTGATCGGTATGATAAAACTATAGGATATTTTTTTTTTCGTATAGCGGGTTCGATTCCCGGTTCAACCATGTGATTATAAAAAAATATATGAATGCAGTTTTAATAGTTTTTAGAAATAAAATAATGTCTTCTTTCATTAAAATGTTCTACCTACAATATTTAAGGTACTTTCCCTCCATGTGGCATAGCCGTGGGACGCCCTGTATAACTAATTTCTAGGTAAAACCTAGTTCGTTTAAGTAGCCGAAGAGTCGCTAAATATCCTAGAATATGATAAAAAACAGCTGGATGCGGGCAGCGCGGGACCGCTCATTGTGGAGATCTTTTGGGGAGGCCTTTGTCCAGCAGTGGACGTCTACTGGCTGAAATGATGATGATGATGAAGTATAAATCCGGCCGCGCGCCGGAAGACGTAGTGTGGGCAGGCCCCCCACGAGGTGGACCGACGATCTGTCTGGTGAGGGTCGCGGGAAGCCGCTGGATGCGGGCAGCGCAGGACCGATCATTGTGGAGATCCTTGGGGGAGGCCTTTGTCCAGCAGTGGAAGTCTTTCGGCTGAGTTGATGATGATGTAATTAAAATCTGTAAAGTGCTTGTTTTTATTTTCACATCTAAACTATTAAGTATTCTATGTTTTAATGAAATTCTAAAATTCGTTCAGAAATATTTTAGGTAGATATCTGTAGAATATCTCATAAAGAGTAGCACCCTCTCTCATATATAACATACGAACAAATCTCGTCAACAATGTCCCTTCATTTCATCCCACCGCCTTTCTAAACCAATGAGGTATCTTTGCATTAAATAATACTATACTGTCCTCTCTTGCAGAGATACTAACATTACTCCCTGCTTTTCACCCAACATGGAAATTTCTCAGAAATATTATGAAAACTCAAACCCCTAAACGCCCTTTTTGTATAGCAAAGAACTAAGCTACTTATGACGTTTCATTGTTAGCTAAATTTCGAGATCGATTCTCTCAAACAGGACTCTCTAATGCAAAAGACAACTATGTTTCACTTGGAATAAGGCTGAAAGTTGCGTATTACGAAACAAATGATAGAGCAATTTAAATATGGAGCTTTCAAAGATGGTTCTCTAGGGAAAACCCGGGTGGGTTCGTCGAATGTCACTGGACGATTTTCTTTTTTCTTTTCCTGTATATAGAGTTTATATTTGCTTGGAAGGGCTGGTGGTTTGGTCGTTATGAAGATAAGAGGTAGGTTTGAGATCGATTTGCTCTGGGGAAAACAGGCCACGTCAGATTATTGGACTTTCAAAACTGACTATGTTGCTGTGAGTCAAAGTATATAGGTAGAAAAGTAGGTAGATTTAAATGATGCCGAAATTGATCCTTAATTATTTATAAAGCAGTTTCTAGCTATTTCTACACGTATTTTGTTTTCCATTGTTTAAGTTCCGGATTTTCTATTTATAAATTCAAAAAATATTTAAAAGCATAAATGCGTTTTTTTACTCGATAGAAACCTATAAAATTCTAACTAAAATTGTAATATGAAATAATCTGCTATTAAATTATAATGTTAGTAAGTATAGTAATATATAATTTACAATTTATTTTCCTTTATTAATATTTTAATAAAACTACCATCAATGCTTTAAATTTTCCTTTTTTATAAAGCTGTTACTCAATATTAAATACTGAACGTCATAATAATATAAAATAGGTATTACCATATTTGGCATTGAGTTTAGATATTGCCATTGAGACATATATTATTCATGTCACTGAATTGAGGTTAACCCCGTATCTGTTCAGTTGGATACAGATGACATTTGACCACAGAACATATATCTATTGTTTTAACTGACGCACGTGTGTGTCAGTAATGTTATTGTGAACAATTTGCGTTTTGCTTAGTGTTTACACTTAGTATTTAAATAGGCCATGAAAAGCAATCAATCAGCTTTGAGAAAATTATCTTACGTTCAAAGATTTTAAGCAAACATGTCTAACAAACAAGATAAATGTTCGGATAGTATGTTTATAAAAAAGACGCTTTCGTATTAAAACATAAGTATCATGATATTTATTGGGTAACCTATCACATTTTCGAAAAACTGAAAACCGAATTTCAATATTCCGTAAACGATTCATACATTTTTCAATTTCCATTGTATGACTTGACATATTTTTAAATCACCACAATAACACTTTACAGAATTATTCTTTTTCCGCACAACGTTATTCCGTTTTACGATTAATCTTTTTTACTAAATACCGTAATCTCACTTGGTCTTTTTTTAAACGCTAGAATTTTTTTTTGTTATTCCGAAGTAACAATTATTATTTTTTATAATTACGACACATAATGTTTTTGGAGTTCGGGGCACCCCGACATATGTCGGTTAGGTTAGAAGGGTATGGCGGGCGTGGTGGGCGAGCAAAGCGAGCCCACCTCGCCCGCCATACCCTTCTGTTAGGTTTGACATGTATGCATGCCTGCTTGTGCTTGGTTGCATGCTTGCTTGCTTGCTTGCTTGCTTGCTTGCTTGCATGCTTGCTAGATTGCTTGCTTGCATGCATGCTTGCTTGCTTGCTTGCTTGCATGCATGCTTGCTTGCTTGCTTGCTTGCATGCATGCTTGATGGAGTACAGAATGTAAAATGGAGAAATTAAATTTGACCTTGCAATAAATTAGTTCAATTGAGCTATCGCACATGTAAAAAATGGTTAACGTTGTCATGGATTTTCGGTATACTGGTAAATAGTTTAGCGGAAATTTGAAACATCGGTGAACAAGTAAAAAGGTAAATTAAAACGCGGAAACATGATACAATGGAAAATGTTATTTCGGATAATAAAAATTTTTTCTAACTGATAAATGTCAAAAAGTTAGCGGAATAACAATATTCGGAACAAAAAATATCGGAAATACAATAGGTAACCTATTTATTGTATAAACAGCAATTACAAAATTTACTTTAAAATAACGTTTGCTTTAACTTGGAAAATCCCGACTTTTAGGCGGAAAAATACAGCTAATAAAAATTCATCACGAAATAAATAAATATAGGAACCCAATCAATAAAGCAAATGAAATAATTGATAAGTAGAAGTTTACAATCAGAAAACATATTCAAATAATAAACATTAGCTATTGCGAAACATCAAATTCAACATACGTGCATATTCGCGGTTTTGCGCGCACACTCCAAGTAGGGCGCCGCCCGCCCTCGCATCTGCGCGCTCTCGTCGCCACCCCACTCCCCGCATCCCGCAACCTCTCTAACCCCCCTCTCTAGTCGAGAGGTAGTTACCTACTATGGTGTATGTATGTAGTATGGAGTACCTGTGTATTACTTTACTATAATAATATTAGATCGTTCTCGTCGTCCTTCTAATGGTCTTTCGGGTAAACCGTTGAAACGTTGAAAATTTGTTAATCGAGTTAGCGCGTAAAATTTTCGGGTTGGTTCTGTAACAAAAAAAATTTTAACTAAAAATGGTCTGCATTTGGATTTGTTTTTAAATAAGGGCGTATAAATATATGTAGCTTAGTTTGCAAGGGCCACTGAATAATAAAGTAACGGTTAAAAAGGGATCTTCCTATCGTTTAAGTCTAACTTTTTTTTAATATTTAAAATTTTCGGAGAAGATTGATCTTTCTCAAAAATGCTTGTATCAAGGTTCAACAAACAATGGCGATATATATTATTGATAATTTCGTCACGTGAAATCAAGATCGCAATAATCTTATTAAAAACTATGATTTTTTAGTTCCTTGCGTGTAAGAAGAAGACTACTAACGCCATCTAGCGGGTAGCGGTAATACTAAGATAATGTGTTTAGTCTGAGTCGGACACTCAAATAATTTATTTCTGGTTGATTTGTATGCTAGGTGTTCCTATTTATAGCTAGTTTAAGTATTATAAAGGACGTAAGTGACGACTTATAGCAAAAACTAAAATGACATTCTCAGTCAACGGATTCGAACAACTTTTCCAGAATAAGTATTGATTTTAAGGTCAGCACCATGCAGCTGGACAATACTGGACATATTAACCTAGGGAGCGCCTTTATCCTACATTAGTAGGGGCAAAACTCCTAGTGCGTTTATCCAGCCGCATGTGCTGGCTACTGTACCTAACAACAGCCTCGCTACGATATTTATTCAACTTTATTTATTTATTCTGCGGTAGAAAAACAATTATAATTATGATCTATTCTATGGAACGTGGAAGTACTTAGCGGCCCTACAAGAGCTGTCTATGATAACTGATAAGTGATAACGGGAAGAGTTATTCTGAAATATATAGGTAACTTTATTTTATTTATTACATTAGATGTAAGTAAGGCGTAACGTTTATTCGACGCTCTTACGGTGAAGGAAACATCTTGAGGAAACCTACACACTCCTGCGAAGTAATTCAAGGGTTTTGTGAGTAGTTGACCAACCGTCACTGGGCCAGTGTGGTCGACTAAGGTCTATTCACTCTGATTTCAGTTCAGGGTAGGCTCGAGCCCCTCGGTGGGGACATGTATGAGCTGTTAACGAGTTAAGAGATGGTAAGAGATCATTATTGTTGATCATTGTCATATCTCTCGTCAAACGGAAAACTTCTTCGACCGTGGCGACGCCTGTCCAGCCTTTATTGTTGTCGAGCCACGACATTTTAGGTCTGCCGACGCCTCCTTTCCCTTCGATTTTGACCATCATTATCGTTTGAAGTATCTGGTAGTGCTTATTTCTTATTATGTGACCCAGATACTTGAGTACTCGTCTTAGCACCTCTACATTGGTGACTCGATAAATCCGACAATTTTTTAGCATTCTGCGGTAAAACTACATCTCTAAGTAAAGATGATTAGGTATTAAAGATTATTATTCTATTGCAGAATCTCCCTAGCGATATCGTGAATCAGGGCCGCGCTCGTGCAACCATGCGGGTTCCGGCGTCGTACGTTCCCGTACCTGAGAACAACAGCTACCACAATATCAAATCTCGTTGAAGAAAAAAAACCATACATACCTGTGTGTGTACCATGGTCTAAAAAAACAAGGTCTAACAATCGGACTGTCAAACTTGACACAAGCCTACGTTATCTGCTGTTCATCCTTGTCGAATAATACGCATTCATGTCGTCATTTGCATGACGTAGGCTTGTGTCAAGTCACGTGGTCTTCTTGTTAAACCTTGTTTTCTTAGACCATGCCTTGCCTGGTACCTTTAAAATGTCTAAATGTCTCTTGTGTACCTTTGAGCAACGCGGGCCTTCTCGGGCCTTCCGTTCCAAAACGGAAGGCCCGCGTTGCTCGAAGTTGTGTACTCTTTATTTTGGTGTCAATAAAGAATATTGTATTGTATTGTATTGTATAATTCCTACCAAAGAGCATTGAACACTATAGAGACATACATGCAAATCTTAAAGAAACAAATTCTGTCAACTAGCTTAGTTGCGGGGACTCGTCTCGGGGTTGTGATTGCTCCGAAGGTCTTGCAGTTTTCTATTGATCGAAACTGACGGAAAACAAAGAAATATCAGTACCAAATCACTGAGGTTTTGACAGGATCGGGTCGCCTTATATTACGTTTACATACTACCAAAAAAAATCTTTCTTTCGGGACTCAAGCCTACCCTAAAACAGGGTGAGTCCACCAGACCACGATAGCCTAGACGGCTTGGTTACGAACACACACCCTTTGAATTTCTTCGCAGGTATGTGCAGGTTTCCTCACATAATTCAGCCTGCTATGCCCCCTTTTGGCGAGGTAGGTCATTTTCTGGGTAAGTTGCTTGCTTGCTTGCTTATCGAGTGGGTTTCGAGGTTAATCTACATTACAAACCCTGGTGTCGGAAATGTTGAGCCGCCTCCGACATGGCTCTTATAACGACCACATCCGTAGATAGTAGCCGGGACCAACGGCTTTACGTGCATCTTTATTTTCAGACAATTAGGTGATTCAGCCTGCAATGTCCTAACTAAACTGGGGAAAGTCTCACAAAGTAATTTAAACCCGGAATATCTGTAACGTCAGACGAGGCTCTGACCGCTTGATGTTTAAATAGATCAACTTCGATGGACGTAATTTTCAGGGTTAGTCAACCAAATGGGAAAATTCATAAGTGATATTTGTTGTGATTTTGAGAATGGATGGGGACTGAAGAGTTTGAAACCAATTCTATTCAGTAAGTGTGAAAAGTGCTTTACATTCTCGATCAAAACGGAATAAAGTTAAGCACTCATGAAGCTAATCTTGAGTAGGCGCCATCTTGTTTACTACCGGGTTCTGATCCGATAAAATATCCAAAATGAGCAACATTAGATAAAATAGCACCAACATGACACTTAGCAACTGCTCATATTGGGTACATGACACAAATCCGTTATCATTCAACTAAAATTCGATTTAAACGCGATCCACTCGAATATATCTCAATGTTGATATCGATATCGAGGTAGCACAGGCAGATGATTGCAGCTAAATTCTTATTCTGGTCTTACATAAGCATAAAAGTTTGTGAGGATGGATGCATGTATGGATGGATGGATGTTTGTTACTTTTTCACGCAAAAAATATTAGATAGATTTAATTAAACTTTACAATGATCTAACTTATTCATCATAATAACGCATAGGCTACTTTTTACCGCGGGAAAATACCTAATAATAATACGAAGAACGGTTAACGCGGGCGAAGCCGCTGGGCGGAAAGCTAGTTATATACAAATATAATAAAAATCTAACAGGTCGATGTCTGTCTGTTATCGCATCACGCAAAATCTACTGCACTAAATTGGATGCGGTTTTCAATATTATCTTTCTGGATGTCCAACTTAAGAAATAGGCTACTTTTACGTGCCTTCCGAAGCACGGAATCATGCCGACGGTGTGCCTCTTTATATCAAGTTTAATAGTCACTTAATATTTAAGCAGTTGAATACAGGTACCTACTTAAACAAAATTTCTAAATATTTCCTTTCATGCCTCTATGTCAGTTATTCGTT
Organism: Teleiodes luculella; assembly: GCA_948473455.1. NCBI lineage: Eukaryota > Metazoa > Arthropoda > Insecta > Lepidoptera > Gelechiidae > Teleiodes > Teleiodes luculella. The sequence continues at coordinate 8,294,744 of OX419603.1, forward strand.
TATAAAACCTAACGAAATACATTTTTATTCAAAAATACATTCTAAGCGACATATTTTCTGAATAAGGAAGCAGAGAACTATGTCACACAAATACAGCAACGCTCCTATCTTAGGAACGTGCATCACTTTAGATAATCTGCGAATAAGCCCTCAAAATACTCGTTTACCTACCGGATAACTGCTGAGTAATCGATCATATCTGTTCTATTTGACAATGTTAGAATTTCCAGCGAATTTTGTGTCACACTAACATCCGTTTGGTGTAATTCGATGAAAACGGAATGTTTAGAATTTGTGTGTCGTTGGCAGACAAAGATTGACATTACTATTTAGTTACATATTTGTTTATGAGCCAATGTAATGTGAGCATAATCTGTCTAATTTATTTCTTAAACTGCCAAAATGGAGAAGCATCTTTCGGTGTCTGAGAACAATGATGGTTAGGTACTTAAATTACCACTGGGTAAAATTTCAGGGACGTCTGAGTATGGTATTATGGTTCATAAGTTCCTGAAAGATTTCGCCTTTCTAACAGGTACAATTTTATTTGTACTTCTCTTCTCTTGCAATGCTATTTAGGTCTTCCCTTCGCAGTTTGCAAAAACCAAGTACCTAGTAATTAGGTATTCTTACAAGATGCAGGCTGTGATTTTGGCACCTAGAGTTTTGGAAGCTACACTCTTATTCAAACTGAAACAAGTTGCAGGTAGGAATGTAAACATGGAACATATTTATGTAGATAATGTTCTCCAAAGGAATTCCAAGCGGCGTACGCAAGTTGGTCAATATCAGCCCATTCAGGTGTATGGCATTGCTTCGAGGAAGCTACGCGGACGACAGCTGAATGACAACATATTCTCTGGCTGCAGCCAGCGACTCTTGAACCATCGAAATCAATATTTAGAAATAATACCTATTTTGAAACACTCAAACCGTTGACGAAGATACAAGATAACGATGTTGATCGGGTGGGATCAAAAGGTTAAACAACTAAGGGAAACGGGAAGATACAGATACTTCGCCTATATGAAAAGACAGAATCTTCAACTTCTCTTATCATTACACAGTATAAAACAAAGTCGCTTTCTCTGTCCCTATATCCCTATGTATGCTTAAATCTTTAAAACTACGCAACGGATTTTGATGCTTTTTATAAGTTAGTAGATAGAGTGATTCAAAAGGAAGGTTTATATGTATACCTAATACATGCATTATATACTTAAGAATAACCCACAATAACCATTTTCCCATGCGGAGCCGGGGCGGGTCGTTAGTTATACATATAATCATCATGGATAATCTGTGTCAATACCATAAGTATGTGTGTGTGTGTATGTTTGTAATGAATAATATCAAAAACTACTGAACCGATTTCAAAAATTCTTTCACTGTTAGAAATCTACATTCAGCCTGAGTAACATAAGCTTCATTTTACCGCGGGAAAATGCCTCATTCCCACGGAAAAAACTGTTAATGGTCGGAGCCGTGGCGGAAAGCTAGTATCTAATATAGAAGATAGGCAAGATGTTTTGGTGCACATCTGTGTCAGACAATGAGCTAGAGAAATCTGCGCTCCTCGCTCTTGAGTACTATCGTTATTCTGAGGTGTCAGAGATCAATGGAAAGTGGTGAAGAGGTGTGATAGACCAGAGATACCGTTACGCTGCGATGATCGAAGCCAGTGAATGAGCACCGTCCATTCAATTGTTTCGGCGAAAAATAGCGGGATCTACTCCGACGAAAGGTGTTACGTGATTGGTCGGCAAGAGAGAGGAAAAATTCCTTCAGAGGTAAGCAAAATTTTATCTTCTAGCCAAAGGATTAGGAGAGGAAAGGAAATGGGAAATGGAAAGGAAATAGAGGGGGAATTAGGAAATTGCAATGTAAGTAATAGATGATAAATGAAATGGCTGTATCTTTGTTACAGACAATACAGACAAGGAATCATTCAAATCCTTGCAAATAACTTTCCTTAACTGCTGTTTACATAGATCATCATGAATCGCAAAAACATGTCACATCACCAATAAATCGGTGATTCAGCTTGAAATAATGATCCATTCATACCTACTAAAATGAGGAAATTCAAACAATCAATATCCAGACTAATACTATAAATGCGAAAGTGTGTTTGTTTATTTGTATGTCCTTCCTTCACGCCTTAAGTAAGCAACCAATCGACTTTATTTTCGCCATACCTAGAGTTAGTTGAAAGGACGGAGAGTGACATAAGCTACTTTTTACCGCAGGAAAATACCTCATTCCCGCGGGAAAATCTGTTAACGCGGGCGGAGCCGCGGGGCGGACAGCTAGTAACTAATATTCGTCAGATATTCTACCGTTACGCTGAAGCCAGACAGACCAACGACTCACAACTCAAAAAATTGAGTTGTGAGTCGCATTTTTTCGGTCGCGTAATGTCTGCTACGTTTGGTTTCATATTTTTTACAAAACTCCTGTTTCGTTCACACGGCGAGTGACGGCGACTCAAAATGAGTTAGTATTTTTTATGAAACCGAAATTGAGCGACCAAAAATTACGCTCGTCTGGCCTCACCCTTAGTTGAACCTACATCCTCTGATCTACCGTTCCAGTAAGGACACTTTAAAAAACGTTGATTATCATCATCATCATCAAACATATTTTTATTTTATTTTATTGTATTTAATTCATTTCTGCTGGACAAAGGCCTTTAAAAAGACTCACAAAGACCGGTCCCATATTCAGCCCCTTCCAGTGACCTTTACAAGATTCAAAGTTGATTTATATTTTTTTATTTTTAAGGAGGAGAGCGTCGGAGGCCAAGTGGTTAGGGCAGTTGACTTCCATTCGGAAGTTCGTGGGTTCAAATCTTGGCACGTACCAATGTGTTTACGATTTTCGAATTCATATGTATACGTTTATTCGTGAAGGAAAACATCGTGAGGAAACCTGCACGCTTAGAAGTAATTCAAGGGGTGTGAAGTTGACCAACCCGCATTGGTTCAGCGTGCTCGACTAAGGCCTATTCACCCTGAATTTAAGGTAGGCTCGAGCCCCTCGGTGGGGACATATGTGATCTGTTAATGATTATAAAGGATAATAACGTGATTGTTTTTTTTATTATTGTTAAAGAATTATACTATGAGTCTCCTTATGCTTATAACATATAGCATATAGCACGCGCATATGACGTAATTTCCAGCCCGTAATGATTGATTCACGTTGGCCAAGTTCCAGAAACTACAGCTCGTTATCAGTGACGTCCGTGGTCACACTTCTTGGACCAATCAAATGTCTTCCTTCTTATTTGGTTACAGCTTACGTGAAATTTCCCTTTCAGTAATATGCAAAGACGGTAGTCTAGTCTAGTCTGGTAGTAAGGCTTGGTGTCAGGGGTAAAAAGGAAAAGTTCCATGTAACAGGTGAAATAATGCAAATCAGGAACCTTGTCTCCCGAAACGCGGAATGGAAAACAGGCCAACCTACAGACACTTAAATCTTATCAAAATTATCGGTGAGCACTTCATCAATAACTTGGTATCATATCTGTATGTTAAGATAAATTTCTGGCTTTAAGACTCACGCGCACAAGTGTTTGACAAACAGAGTGGAGTTCGGACGATTATTGAGCGATTATCTTGATAAGGCAGCCTAGTTCTGGTTAGGAGATAGTGCTGGGCGCGGCGGCGTTTCGAAATGCTGATGTTGGTATTGTCATTTCCGGCAAATTCTGTGTGCCGTATTTTCATATTGTTTTATGAGCGACATTTTTTTGAATGAGACGGTTTCAAAAAGTAATAACTATCTATTTTTGAAAAAAAAAATCTAATTTATTTCAAATGATGCTGGATAGCAGGCAATATAATTTTAAAAAAATATTCAATATTATATTTTAATAACATGGACCTAAAATCACAACTTCAATTATTCATAATTTAGTTTTGATATATCTAGTGTCACTCACACTATCGAGACGAATCTAACTAAATAAAACCTCTTCTGTCAAATTCCATTAAACCATGGCTACAGGGCATGCCAAAGAATTAACACATACTAAAACTATACACTCGAAAAAAATAACCCTCCTTATGCAGTCAAGTAAAAAATGTAGGCAATGTTGCCATTGATCACCCTGCAAATTAGGATTGTAATTTGATCAGCTACTTGGGCGTGAAAGCGTTAGAGATAGGAAGACTGATACAGTTACTTTCGCAGTTATAAGTAATCAGTGAGGATAAAATACAAAACACACTCCCATTTTTCTCCCTGATCAATGATATACAGGGCGTCCCACAGCTATGCCACATGGAGGGAAAGTACCTTAAATATTGTAAGTAGAACATTTTACTGAAAGAAGACTTTATTTTATTTCTAAAAACTATTAAAACTGCATTCATACATTTTTTAATAATTACATGGTTGAACCGGGAATCGAACCCGTTATACGAGAAAAAAATATATCCTGTAGTTTTATCATACCGATCGAAAGGCTTCATCATAAGGGTTATTTTTTGGTAAATAACATAGTGTCAGAAATAAAAGGAAGACTATGTATTTTAACATTTTTAATACAAAATTTATCAATTTTATTAATACGCTGTTGAATACAAAGTCGCACCTTTTTTTATTATTTCACTCCCTGTCTTTAAAACTACGCGACGGATTTTGATTTTAATAGATAGAGTGATTCAAGAGGAAGGTTTATATGTATAATACATGCATAATATACTAAAGGATAACCCACAATAACCATTTTCCCGTGCGGAGCCGGGGCGGGTCGCTAGTAACCCCATGCATAAAAAAAATCTCGGCGACCACATCAAATGTTAAAATTCATGATCTTTCTTTTATTTCTGACACTATGTTATTTAGCAAAAAATAATCCTTATAAAGGAGCCTTTCGATTGGTATGATAAAACTACAGGGTGTTTTTTTTTCCTCATGTAGCGGGTTCGATTCCCGGTTCAACCATGTAATTATTAAAAAATGTATGAATGCAGTTTTAATAGTTTTTAGAAATAAAATAATGTCTTCTTTCAGTAAAATGTTCTACCTACAATATTTAAGGTACTTTCCCTCCATGTGGCATAGCCGTGGGACGCCCTGTATAGTCATTGAAATAATAATTCAGCGAAATTCATGCATGTTATATGTTTCAATTTAATATCCTTTGGTTCGTTTTCGTAATTTTGATTTCGTAATTGACTATGAAAGAAGAATATTTTTTCATTATTTCGTAATTAACAAACAGGAATTAATTTTCCGTATGAGAAATTGAGTTTCGTAATTAATTACGATACAATATTTTTTTCCTCGTTCGTAAATATATTGTAGTTAGACGATTACAAGATCCACACTACTGAATTCTTTCTAACAAAATTTTATAATTTTAGAACTAAATTACACCTGAAAACACTAAAGGTATAATATGAAAAGTACACGTTTAATTTTCTCTATCTTATTTTACCTCGTTAAAGATAAGATTAATTTGAGATTAATCATCATTTTTATCAGCACTGGGTAAGTCCAGCCAGATACATGGTATACCTAGTGTAGGTGGGGCTACAACAACCATTTTATTTGTACCTGCTTTAAACCAATTTTGTAGGTAATCGGGTGTCTTTGTAAAGTGGTTATTGAATGTGGCAAAGTGTCTTTGTATCGGATGTTTTATTTTAGGTACTTACCAGATGTTATGATTAGTCACTTTGTTCAGACTAGAATGTACATTGTCACGTAGGTTATGTAGTCATGATTCAATAGAATCAAAGTCGCGATATTAGGTACTTATCCAAGCGCACGGGAGTGCGCAGGCCAAGTTCCAGCAACAAGCCGCGCGCATGCCGTGCACTATTTACACGAACCGTTTCAACCCACTTTTGACCCCCCTGTAGCTCAGTGCCTATTGCAAGTACAGAGATAAAATTTGACCTACGTAATTATATACTAGTACTAAAGCAGTATGCCAAATTTCATAGATATAGCTTCAGTAGCTTCTGAAATATAACCCTGTGAAAATAGCTAATTTAGGCACTGACTGACTCACTCACTGACCGGTAATCAAAATGTTTAGGCCACTTCTAATTGTCCTAGCCTTATGAAATTTGGCACACAGGTCGTGTGTTATATGTAGATTAACAAAAAATTAAGAAATTTAAGAAAGTTGGCTTAATCGAATATAGAATTTATAATAAAAATATTTCTAAACCAGTGGTACAATGAGAATACGACGAGGAGAGGGGGGGAGGGCAGGGGGGGTATAAAATATATTGTCATGTATTCATAATAATACACTGTAGCGCTTATTATAAGACGTGATAACCTTGTCACATCGTGCAATTTTTATTATTCTTAATTTATCGAAAGAGACCGTTGTAGAAAGACTAATAATAATGTGCGCTTGTATCAAAAAAAAAAAACGACCAGTCGAGCTCTGAACACTGTAAACATTGGGAATGAAGATTGGCTAAGTACGATGCAATAAGGCTTCTGTATTATGTATATTATCTTAATTGTTGACAAAGTTTAAAATGCATCGTGTACCCAGCACATGCGGCTGGACATAATGACCTTGGGAGCGTCTTTATCCTGTAGTAGTAGGAGCGAAAATCGTGGTGCGAATGTCCAGCCGCATGTGCTGCCTACTGTACCTATTTTATTTTATATTATAATATAAATTTGACCGATGTACTGAATGTCATTTAATTAACTATCAACTATTCAATACGTAAACACTTGACATAAAGATACGACTAAAACAAAAAAAATTTTTGAGATTTCAAATAATATTGCCCGCTACTCCAAAGTTGTTTCATGCAAACAAATTCGCGATCGCGACAACGCTGTCATTAAATTTTACGTCATTTCACTTACGTCAAGTCTAGCGACGACGTTTGTCATTATTTAGAAAGGTTTAATAAGAAGATTTTATGACAAAAATCTATGTACGCTACGCAGTATTATAGAAGTTTTTTTTTTAATTTAATCTCGTTATAACCCTGACTTGCATTTGTTTTTCAAAAAGAAGTAACTAGGTTGTCAAAATAAATTTGCTGCATGGAGTGTCCGGATCAAAGAGTTTTGAAGAGCCAGCTTCGCTTTAGAGAAGCTGGCTCTTCAAAACTCTTTGGTCCGGATGATTAAATATATTTATTCTGTGGTTAACAATGGACGAAGGCGTGGGACAAAAAGAAAAAAAATAAGTACGATTTCTTCAAAAAAAGTATTCAAATCTCACCAAAAACATACCTGTTAATAAGGGGGCCAAGTTCCTATCGGCTAATTGTTCGCCTAAAAAAGGATTGAAATCCAATCCAATGCCAAGTTTAGATGCACTTTAAAATCGATCATAATCGTCGTCATCAACAGCCTGATCCACTGGTAAACATTTGCCATTTCCAAGACTCGCCACCACATTCTAAATTTGAACTTGGCAGGTTAAATTAATTTATTAAATAGGTTAATTCAATTATTATATAAATAATAAATAAATTTAATTATTATATAAATTATACAAATTAATCAAGTATTACGCACGAAAACCTGCCAAGTTCAAATTTAGAATGTGGTGGCGAGTCTTGGAAATGGCAAATGTTTACCAGTGGATCAGGCTGTTGATGACGACGATTATGATCGATTTTAAAGTGCATCTAAACTTGGCATTGGATTGGATTTCAATCCTTTTTTAGGCGAACAATTAGCCGATAGGAACTTGGCCCCCTTATTAACAGGTATGTTTTTGGTGAGATACATAGAATACATAGTTTATGTAGGTACACCTATTCTTTTAAGAGTTGACCAGTTAAACAATGAAATCATACATCATGGCTCACCTCTCGTTCTGTTATAGTATAAAAGAGAGAAGGAGAAAAATAACCAAAACTTTGTTTACTTTCATCACAAGAAATAATAAATGTAGTGTTACAGTAAGCCCAAAAAGGTGGGAAGAAAGTTACCAGCAATCAACTTGAACAAGAGAGCGGGGTCGAAAAATGAGCGCGGAGGGATAATAGTACATTTTACTATGATCTTTTTGTGCGTGCACAGTTGTACTATACCACGTTACATCTTGTTAGCGTTACATCTTGTTAGTGATGTACCGTTCTCGGGAATATTTCCACCATTCCTGGAAAATTTCCGTTCCCAGCAATATTCCCAACGATATATACTGTTCAATCTGAGACGTGGTCGCTTATGATGGGCCTAATAAAATAAGAAGGCTCAAAGTCACCCAAAGAGCGATGGAGAGGGCTGTGCTTGGAGTTTCCTTGCGTGATCGAATCAGGAATGATGAGATCCGCAGGCGAACCAGAGTTACCGACATAGCCCGAAGAATCGCTAAATTTAAGTGGCAATGGGCTGGGCACATTGCTCGTAGAACCTACGGCCGTTGGGGCAGAAAGGTTATTAAATGGCGGCCGCGCATCTGAAGACGTAGTGTGGGCAGGCCCCCCACGAGGTGGACCGACGATCTGGTGAGGGTCGCGGGAAGCTGCTGGATGCGGGCAGCGCAGGACCGATCATTGTGGAGATCCTTGGGGGAGGCCTTTGTCCAGCAGTGGACGTCTTTCGGCTGAGATGATGATGCTGTTCAAGCTGGCTAGATGTGGTAGACCGGGTTGGTGTTTTCCGGTTAGGTACCTAACGACCCGATTGACCCTACAGATCTCACTGACTCGTCCTAGTTGGCCTCAAACGGAAAGTAGCATTCTTAGTGTGGGAATATTCCCGGGAACGTCACATCTCTAATCTTGTTCAAGTTTTTTGTCGCTCAGTAAGTATACTCTTTTACTTGTAAACCCACACGAAAAGCAAGCAAATAAGGGATATTGCGAGGGCCAAGCACGATCAGTTTAATAACTGGCTCCAAACTAAGCAGAGCCAAATCTAAACAGATTATGTTAGAAAAATAAACACTAACTCTAAGATGTTCAGGAGGTTAGTTCTCCAAACGCTAGATTTGAGGTGGCGGGCTGAAGAACTAATCTTCAAAATATGAATTTTGCACAAAAAAAATTTTTTCTTAAGAGTTTGGACCCTAAGCTATCTAGGACAGTTTGAATTGTTTATATAACTTTATTACAACTATTTAAAAAAAAAATACAAAGTTGCAAATCTTGATCGCCGTGGTGTGTCCGGATTGAACTTTGGTTAAAAAAAGGGCTTGTAACTTTTTTATGAAATACGCTATCAACTCCAATGCTTATTAATAAAATTATGAATATATTCATCTTGATAATAGTATGTAATAATGTACCGAGTTGTAAATAGTTTAACTTTTATAAACAAATGAATGAATGTCCGCCGGTTTTGGTTGATCGCTGTGGGACAGCACTAAATCACTCTCACAGCCCTAGTGCAACATTTTAGAAGCCATGCATCCCGCGTGGGGTTTGTCTCCTGTAGCATTCTAACTGCTGCGGGACACCAACTTGTGCGGCTGTGGTTTGTTTCGGAGATAATGAGGAAAATGTTTGATCGACGTGCCTTTGGTTTTCAAAAATTTTGATGAATGTGTCTTAATTTTCTCGTGCAATATTCAGTTTTCAAATGCATTAATTAGCTAAATAGTAGAGAAATTGAGATTATTATTTGACATAAAAATAACTATTGTCTAAACTTTATACTTTTTTCAGAATCATTAAATTTGTAACTTTTTTTGATCGATACGGTGTTGATTGATATGGTCAAATAGCCCACGTCGATCAATATGTATTGAAAGTCTACAGCATTTGTAAGAGACTTAACTTAGATTTAAAGACACCTTTCAATGGGCTGATTATAAATCATAAATAAAGAATTGCTTCTATATATCTATCTATTTATATGTGGGACGTCTGCAAGTAGCGCAGATGGGTGATCAGATCATCTCTCAATATAAGGACTATTTCACCCCTAATCGAAGCCTGATGATGCCTCCCAGCCCTATGTTTTCAAGAATATGTCGCGTGGCCAGCTTCCCTGGGCCCCAATCGCAGGCACATGAACTGGGGATGCGCAGACGAGTAAGTCACGGGTGGAGGTATTAGCTTAGTTCTTCTGCCGAGCCCCCGCCTCCAAGCCTGCCGCGCATATGAGGGACTTGGGAGCTTGCCCCACAGTTTTGTCACCTCTTCCGGATTCGCAAAGACTAGTGGTTCTGCCTATACTCAGCATCATGGCACCACCTAGGTTTTACTGCTACCCCAGTCCCCTTAAACCTACCGGTAGCCCTACAGAATCTTAAATATTTCCAAACGTCAGTTCTGCCAATTCATCCATTTCCATCCTGTCTGTGCCTAATATCTCCCATCTGGGCATCGAGAACATTGGACACTCAGTAAGGTCAGTTTCCTTTTCGTCACATTCTGAGCGTCCTGGCTCCATGATCCTCTTCATTGTGATTGTGAAGAGGTGTCTCTTTAGTGAACAGTGTCCGGTCACTATGCCTGTGATGGTTCTGACGTCTCGCTTGTTCTGTTGCACCAAGAGCCTTGTGGTCTTTTTATCCATTGCTTTAATGAAGAGTTTGGATTTTCGCATGCCTGTGGATGTTTTCCATTTGGCGATGGTTTCCTCCCTTATCTTTATGTCAATCACGCCTTTGGTAATTCTGTGTGGGATAGGTAGATATGGTTCTGGGCCTATGAAGGTTTTGTCCGCACCTTCCCAAGCTAGCTCATCTGCATTCTCGTTTCCACTTGTGCCCTGATGTCCCGGAACCCATGCGATGGCAACATTCAATTTTGTCGCCAGTAGGTTCAATTCGCTTTTGCATTCCTTGAGCAAGGCTGAAACAGTTTCCTGCTTGACGAATGCTCTGAGCGCTGCTTGACTGTTACCGTTACCTACTGTAGATCAGCACGGTATCAATGTCGTCGATTGTGTCTTCTATGGTGCGGGCGCGTTTCATGTTGGCAAAGATCTCCGCCTGGAATATGCTCGCATGTCTTTCCAGAGCTATAGTTGTCTTGAGGATCGGGCTGGGCTTCATTATGTATATGCCTGCTCCTGAGAGCTCCGTTGATTCTTTCCTTAAACCATCAGTGAACCACTCAATCGTGTTACCATGATGTTCCAGGTCCCGCGACGATCTGGGTCTTATGTGTACTATATATTTTTTGCCCAAGATTCTCTGTTTATTGATCAGGTCGTTGCTGGCCAAGGCCAGACCAAAACAACTTTCCTTTCTCTTGACTGTCATGTGTCCTATATGTTTAATTGTTTGGTATTGTTAACCCAGAGTCCACATGACTTTATTCTTTGATATTTTTCTAAAGCTGTCTTCTTGGCCGCCAGGTCCAATGGATAGTCCCAGAATCATATCCAGTGCTGCGGTTGGAGTTGATTTTATGGCTTCCGTGGTCATTAGATCAGTTAGCCTTTGGATTTGTGTTAATTCCTTGTAGTTGTTACTGATCTTTGTTCTGTGCCACCATACAATGGCTCTTTAGAGCAATCTGGGGAGAATGATCGCTTCGTAGATCCAGTGACATACTCGCTGTTTTAATCCCCAGGTTCTTCCAATTGCTCTGGTGCTTTGCATCAAGCTTATTATTGCTCTTGCGTGCTGTAACTTTATGTGAGAGTGAAAGACAGAATTGCTTTGTAGATACATTTAAAACGTTCCATTTAACAAAATGCTATTTTCGGCCACGTTGTTCGCAACAAAGTCTCCATGGAGCGACTCGTCCAGGGGCAAGTGGAGGAGAAGAGGTCGTGCGGGAGCTCACCTATGCGTCGGACCAACCTCATTAGAGCTGCAACACAAAGCTCTACAGTCCAGAATTCCCGAGACGCCGTAAACCGTGACAAGTAGAGACGCATCGCAGGAGCTTCACTCGCCAACAAAAATGCTACATCGCTAACCACGACCACTCTGTCAAGACTTCAAGAGTGAACGACTAAGGAGGAGGAAATGCTATTTCTGATTCTTTATTTTCAATTTCATGGCAAATTGAAAAAACGACTTATATGCGACCAACCAATGTATAAATAGGTACTAAATTACATTTTATTTTCAGATCAATTCATATTTTTTTCAAAATTCCCCGAAAGAAGATATGGGACTACTAAACATGTTTTTCATTTCCCTCATAATGATGCAAGTAATAATTCTAAACTGAAATGACATGATATATTTTTGTTTAAATTAAACACAATAATTAGTTTTTTCCTTTATTATCATTTTTTGACCTCCAAATTAAAGTAATATTGATCGACGTGGCCCTAAAATTGATCACCGTGGACACAAAAATTTTGACCATCAATAACTCGTAAACCGTTTGAAAAAAATTGAGGCCAATAAAAAATATTGCTTACTTAAAAGCAATACTAACTATTTCTTGACAAAAAATTCAATAAATATTGGAAATAAAAAAGTACCATGTCGATCAACCGGAGAACCAAATTTTGAAGAACTAACCAGGAGTGAATTTCAACAGGTCTCCTAAAATCTTCATTCCCGTGGTTTTTTTTACCTTAGGGTTTATGTTAAAAATAGTCAGCGTTTATTAAAGCTTTTGAAAATCTAAGTTTTCTTACTAAATATCTAGCAAATTACTTAAAAATCTAACGAGATACATAAGATCGAAAATTTCGTGCCACGGCGATGAAACATGCGTGCACGGCAATGAAACAAGTGTCCACGGCAATGAAAGAACTGTGCTCGCACAGATGTTTTCTTTGCCTAATCATAACATGGCGATGAAAACGTAAAACACGGAAATGAAATATTTGGCCACGGCAATGAAACATCTGGCCACGGCAAGGCATGGCAATGAAATTTTTTTCATTTCCGTGTCTTTTTTTTCATTGCCATAGCAAATTTAGGCCACGGAAACCATGGAAATGAAAGCATGGAGATGAAAATCAGGGCAAAAAATGTAAATAACAAAAAATCGATTAATTATTCAAAGTAATAAATACTTCACAAATAAACATAAAAGAAATGACGTTCTATTGAATACTTAATCAAGAAGGTAAACTTATTCAAAGAGAAGTTATACCTATGCACGGCGATGAAAGAAAAAATGTCCAGTAACAAAAAAATTGAATACTTAAATTTATAGCACGAAAACGCAGGCACGTGTGGCCGTCTTTCCACGTCGAGCACTTAGGCGGCACTCATACGCAACGTTTTGCACACCAATGGGAGGACACAAGGTGTTAGATAAAACAATATCCTTGAACAAAATTAGGACACGGCAATGAAAGGTAGTTCTGGGACAAATGTCTTTTGATGAACCATTCGTTGTATTGTTTAAATATTTTAATAAATGTATTACGTAGCAATACTTTAACTATTCACGTATCAAATAAAGTTAGGTTTTAATGTTAACAACCCATAGTTTTTTAACAATGAGGTATAATACACATCAAGGTGAGGTGTGGACAAACACGGTAATGAAAGATTTCGAGGTTTAATTATTTTTTTTGGAGTATCTGTTAATCCTATTATTAAAATATTCAGTGCTCCACATAGATTACTATTACACCTAACTAGAAAAAAATATTAGAACATTATAACTATATTTTTTAATACCAATTTCATCAATGCCGCGCAATTTTTGGTCCCGGGAAATTCACCCTCAGAAGTTTTATTTTTAAGTGCTTTGAAAACTGTAAGCCCACAGTTTTAGTCACATAGAAACATATAGGTAGAGTGGTGGGTTTATTTCAATCCGGCACCGAACGTCCAATTCCGCGAACGCCCACTTCCCTCAACGTCCAGATGTCATATTCTATGTATACCTATAGGTACTATGTAAAAGTTGGTATTTGGTACCGCGGCGAGACGCGGCGTTATCGCGGCGGTTAATAAGTCGCGGCGATATCGCTGCGTGCACGCCGCGAGCCGCTGCGTGCTCACTGCGATCTCGCTCCGCCGAGAAATCGCCGAAAAAAATCGCTCGTGTGAAAGGGCTCTAATAAACTTAAACTCAAAAGCTATAAAATATACAAAGTTAAGTTCATCCTTAAAACTTCTCCTAAGATTCGCAGATGTAGAAGTCCCGCATAGAATACTGATTCAACTTTTATTTTAAGTCCATTGCCGAATTGTCTCTAATATCTTAAAGTATTTATCGCGAATATACAGCAGTGTATAGAGTTCATATACTACATTGTTACAATTTGTTACAGAATACATACATAGTGTAGGTATTCCAGTCACGTTTTGTTTTTTATGTTCTTTGGCCACTCTCTTTACAACCATTTTGAATAATATTTCCTTCGTTTTTATGGGAGCTATCTAGAACTTTTATGTGGTAGGTGAAATCCATTTTTGTATGAGTTAATCAATAAAGCTGACTTTTCGATCCGTGTTTTCTCCTGCTTTTTTTTTTTTTCGTGAAAATTTGATATTATCTACCGCTTAGAAAATGTTTATTAGAATCCGTTCAGCCGATATAAAAACTAACACTAACTTTCCCCTGATCTTTATAATAACAAATAAGTTGTGGTTTCACATTTATAATATAACTTGAATAATTTAACATTTATAATAACTTTTTTTGTTTTGTGTTGTTTTATTTTGACTTTTCTTTGACATGTATGAATATAAATGTATTTGAATTAAAGGTTTATAATATTAATATTAAATAAGGATTTTTTTGTTTGTTTGGGTTTGTTGGGTGTAGTCAGCACATATAGGTATAATGACTCTTAAATTACCTTGCATTACAAAAAATAAAAAATAAAATGTAATATGTAATATATTATGTATATGTTTAATCAATCATCTCCAACTTTTTCTCATCGTTCGTATGAGGTAACCCTGCGTCCAATGCCAGTGACCTATAGGGCTCCGCGTGGAAGTCACAACTTCTCAAGTCACACGGACGGACCATTCTCTCCACGTCGCCATCTCATTGGGAGTTTTGTCACACCTCTCTCTCAAATACCGATGTGGTCACTCCGACCTGGGATCACGGAGACGAAATGACGTGCGTCACTGGTATATGTAATGTGTGTGCAGCGATTTAGATTTTCTTACACATATTTATAAGACACATTTCAGAGATTAACAGATATTGTTGTTTGTTCTCCTTTCATGCTGAAATCTGAAAGAGGAAAGATACATACCTTCCTAGACTATGATTTTCCTACATGAAAATAAATAAATAAATAACGATGCAGGCAGGATTACTTGGTGAAATGCTAGTTTCAATTTTTTTTATTAGTTTTAATGTTTACGCAATACAGTATAAGAAACAAAGAACAGCTGCAAAATGAAGCCTGGACAAACATCTTTCAAGAAAGTTTGAACACTACACATTTTTTCCATTGCTGCCTTTATTTTAATTGGCTAGCACGGTAGGTAATCTAATGTTGGAAAAAGTGATTTATGCTATTATATTACATTCATTAATGTATAAAAAGCTTTAATGATAATTGCAATATTTTAAATTTAAAACGTAAAATATACCGTTACCAATGAGAATAATAAGATCACTGTCCATTAAGTGATAAATCCACGGAATCTGGTGATGCCAAGTGCGGCATCGTTGCACACCACTGTCTTCTTGAAATTTGGATTCAACAAACGCAAGATGAGCATGTATAATCGAACTATCACGAATAGAGATAAAATCTCCTTGTGGAATAATAAAACGAAGGATGTAAAACGTCGAGAGACGTCTCGACAAAGACGACTAGAATATTGTTAAGATTTTAGCTGGGATACGTGTGATACCTAGTTTTTCATCATAATTTTATATGGAGATTGTGTGCATTTAATTGTTTATTTCTTCCATGGTCTAAGAAAAAAAGGTCTTGCATTCCGACCACGTCACTTGACACAAGCCTACGTCATCATGCTGTTCATTAACACACATTCGACAAGTCACGTGGTCGGAACGCAAAAAAGAAAAAACATTTGTTTAAGTTGTGGGTACTCCAGGTCGAATATTCACGACACTGATTTTCAGCCAGCACCTTCTTCCATTCGTCGGTCGGATAGGTATTTATGGTATTGTCATGGTTTTAGTAGGTACAGCATTAGAGACAGAGAAGTTCCCGGATTAAAATTAGAACAAACCAAATCCTCCTTTGGGTGTTGTATGAGATGATAATACCCAGAAGTTAGTTACAAAGTTCACTAGTATAACCAATCAATAACAAGTGGGATCTTAAACATCATTGCTAAATTAAGGGATAGGTACTTGTTTTTGATATGATTATATAACTTACGATAACGATATTGTTATATTTAGTAGGTATTCTTTCTATAAATTCATTAGTCGCCAAACTCTTTAATCTATGGAGAGTTCACAGAGATCGGATATTGTAATATTATATTATGTCCAACAAAGAAATCAATATTTCCAAATTCTAATTCAATATAGGTAATAAAAATGAATATTTCAGAGGATCCCTTGATCTCAGCAGGATTAGAATGATTATTGATTTTATTCCACGGCTAAGATTAGATAGGACCCAGCTAACCGATACATGAATCAATATTTGTAGCAAGATTTACGTACAACCCATTCCCAAGCGTAAATTGATGTGTTCCACTTGCAACTTTAAAAGAGGCAATGCCTGCTGTCGGTTCCCTGGGTTATATCGTTATGTAACTTAGTCCTTTTACTCGTTATGATATCCAAAATCTAGATTCTAAACCTGGACCACCAAATTCTACTACATATATTTTAAACACAAAAAATTGTGAGAATGGATGGATGTTTGATACCAAAAAACTACTGAATAGATTTTAATGAAACTGTACGATAATATAGGTTCCATCCGAATAATACATACTACCTTTTACCACGGGAAGGTTCCCCATTCCCATGGGAAAAACTGCAAAGCTAGTTTAAATGTAAAAGTGTACAATCTGTGATAATTTGGTTTATTCCACAAGCCCCATGTGGATCGCCCCAACTCAACCGTTGGTCTGTCAACGTCTGGCGAGTGGCGAGTAAACACAGCGTTCTCGGTACCGCATAATGCGGCATTGTGGCATCTCCGCGTTATCAATGGCCGAACCCGACACTCTATCTGAGTTTGCCCTGCACAAACAGATGACGAGATAGAGGATCTCAATCGACGGTCCAATGATGTACTTACTATGCGTGCGAAATAAGAATAGGACTCTCAAAACGCCATCTTGACAGTCCCTCTTTTTCTAATTTGCCAAATAAGAAAAGGAGTGACTGTCAAGATGGCTTCTTGACAGTCCTATTCTTATTTGGCACGCATAGTAGGTAGGTTAGGTCACCATCACACTAACTCATATACGTCCCCACCAAGGGGCTCAAGCCTACCCTGTAGGATGAACGAACAGGCTTTAGTCGACAACGCTAGCCTAGTGCGGGTTGGTTAACATCACACACAACCTTTGAATTACTGCGCAGGTGTGTGCAGGTTTCCTCACGATGTTTTCCTTTACCGTAAGAGCGTCGAATAAACGTACATATGAATTCGAGTCGATAACACATTGGTGCGTGCCGAGACTTGAACCCGCAAACTTCCGAATGGAAGTCAACGGCTCTAGCCACTTGGCCAGCGACGCTCTAATCTGACATAATCTACTCTAAACGGTCTTCTCCAAAGATCTCCAGAACGATCGGTTTGGTTAGGTTGCTGTTGCTTATATGCCTGTCGTGTGGATTTCTAGGTTAATAAACCTCACCCTGGTGTCTAAATTATAGGGCCTCCGCCTTGGCTTCTGATATGGCTCGAGTAACGACTTCTTCTGTAGATAGTAGCCGGGATCAATGACTTTAAGAGCCTTCCGAAGCATGAAATCATTTTTCTTTTCGTACAATCAATTGATTCAGTCTACATTTTCGCGTTATTACGATTTGAAACGGGGTATTTAACATGGTATAAAAAGTAAAAAAAAAGTAAGAGAGTTTTAAATATATTCTATCTATCTATTAATCTATAATTTATGTTAGGTTTTTACTTACAAAATGCTACTGCAGTTACGTCGCTATTCCTAATCCTCTTATTCTGCCTTCTGATGGAAAATTGTACTTTACTTGTCTTAGATTTTGTAAGATATAAGGAAAAAGCGATGTGAAGTGCTAGCATAAGAATTACGAAAATCGATAATCTATAGTAGGGAACGAACTCCCACCTAGGTGGGAAACAACAGTATTTTTATTAGTCATAAATTACGCATTTCTCTAAGACCTTTTCGCAAGTCGCGGGTTATGTTATACGATGCGTAATACAGCAGAATATGTAATACGCAGAAAACCGCGTTACCTACCCATTTAATTTACCAATAAAATCACAAATTCAAATTCTTAAACAACTACAATAAAACTATAAATATTTTAGATATTTGCGAAAAAAAAACACTCTTGCAAAACCCAAGGAAATATAAAAATATAGGTAGGTATGTAATTTTTCACAAAATATCGAATTGCTTAGCCTTTTTGTTTACTTGACCATGCTTGTGTCGAAAAGGTACGACCAATCTAGCTTCACGGGACTTGGAATTGCTTATTCACCTAGAGGCGAAATAATTCCCAGGAAGCTTCTAAAACACAGGATACCAGCTACAAAATCTCCTGATTAGTACCCCACAGACACTCCCAATCCCGTATGGCTGTCGCGTCGCGTCTCCTCATCTCCTGACTCGCGGGACCATCAACATGGCGGTCAGGTTCCGAGCCAATGGCCGCCGCTTCCGTGCAGGCAAAGCTTTTTAAGTTCCTCTTACAGTTTTGGGTACTTGAGACGGCCAGCACTTTCTTAGTTACCAATTTCGATTATAGCCTATCTCCTGGCAACTTTAATATTTAATTATTGTCTTCATTTTGTTCTTATTTCAAAAACGCCTGTCTAGTTTCATCTCCTGGCTTGCGGGATAATTAGTATGACAGTCAGGCTTGGAGCCAATGGCCGCCGTTTTCGTGTCTGCGGAGTTTTTAATTTTCTCTGACAATTTTGGATACTTGTGTTAATAGGTCTTGTTTTGAGGTCATGGCAATTATATATTGTAGTATTGTAATTTTTAATAGAAGTGCTTTCTTTTATCATACAATTACCTTCACATAGGCTAAAAGAACATTACTTAACTCACATTACTATTTCAAAGACTCACAATCGGAAATAAAATCAAATTTCAGATAATATCTATAATAATGAAATTAAGTAGTTTTAATCCTATAATATAAGACAAAATAATAATTCAATCAAATACCTTGTTGATTCAGGAAGAAAACATTCATAATCTACAACGACATTACCTACGCAAATGAAAATTACTGAAATGTCTTTTTGGTCACTCACCACGACCGCATTATTATATTTGTGTATCGATTGTTTGTCCATATGTCTGATATTTCCTTGTGGGTTGGTTTTCCGACCGTCTTCTAGGAACCCTGTGTTTATGTTATGTGTCGCAGGAATATAAGTTAAACACGTGATATTGTAAGTTTTCAGGGTAAATACACTGGCCGGTTTTCAGACTGTCGAATAAAAAGCGCTATGTAACGACATTTTATTAAAATTTTCATTGACATTTCGTTATTTATCGGGTCATTATTCGTTAATTATGACCCGATAACTAACGATATGTAATCTAAATATTATTAATATTTTTGTCGGGTTTTGTGTGGATCTGACGGAAATTCGTTTTAAGCGTTTTTGGTTACCTACTTATTCAATTTAAGGTTTTAAGAAAATCAATTGATAGAATTATCTTTTTTAATGCAGATCTATTCACCGAGTTTTTTTTCGTATTACTTAGCTACATGCTTTTTATCTCTTGATTATTTGCCATTTAGTACCTAAACTAAACTCTTGCATGAAACATCACCGACCTCATTTTAGTGATGGTTCCTACTCTACGTTACAATAATATTTATTTTATCTCGTACTTCAAAATTATAATCAAAACAGATTCTGATTTTAATATTTCCTCCCCTCCCGGTACCATTGTATGCGGATTCTGCGTATCGAGAGATCAGAGTGCGTACGCGCATACTAATGACCCAAAGATGTGGTGTGGTGACCAAACCGCGCATATAGGACGAGGAACGAGTGACGAATGCCATTGTCTTGTATGACCGACTTTGCAAAGGATACGAACTGAGAACGGTGTATCAGATTTGCGAGAATTTTCGCTGTGACTTGACTGTTTTCCTTCAAGAATTAGGAAATCTCTAAAGTATTCGACAAGACTTGGCAGCCTTTGCCCAGCCTGGCTGCGGCAGCCAAAATATTTGGGGGTAACGTAGCTGACGAATCCATCCGCTCATCCGCAAGTCCAGTAAAGCTTGATTCGTCGTACTCTTTTGACACAAGGAAAATAAAAAAAAACTGCCCAGCGCGCCAGGGGTTCTTAAGTGCACCGGTACGGACTGAGATAAAGTTAGTAAATAAATAAAACTTAAAATTGTTTCCATGTTTTTTTATTTACGACACACATTATCTTGTGCTTAGCTCCTAAACTAAAGGTCTTACATCCTATGTTATTATGTTATATTTAAGTAGAAATATATTTCTAAGTGAAAGTTAAAATCAAATTATTTATTCATCACAGGTTCTTTTATAAACACTTCATTACGTCAAATCGGAAGTTAAAGAATTATTTTTTCTATAAATTATTCTTTTCTCCACTCAAAGTCAGGAGTGAACAAAGGATCTCTCAAACAAGATGCCTCTATAACCACCCAGGTATGGTATATATATAAGGATGTTTAATGATATAAGGAGGCCCGGACCCCTCCGCCGAACCGTGACGGCATCTCGCTCGGGGCAGCGGCGCAGACGCCACATTCCCTTCCAATAATAACACTCAAATTAGTCCTTGCGAGGGACTTGCGAAGAACTGAGTTCTGTGTTTTGCTAACTACCTATAGCATTATAAGCTTGCTTATAGACTCTTCTACGATTTTAACTGTTTGAGATGCAGATGCTGTTGGCCGTTGGGATAAAAAGGTTGCTGGATGCCGGCCGCGCACCGGGAGACGTGGACTGACCATCTGGTGAAGATTGCGGGAAGCTGCTAGGCAGTAATTAGCTAAGCAAATGCTGAAATTTGCTAAGTCGTCGGATTTTGAGCGACTTTCCTAAAGACAAATTTTTCGATTCAAATCGCTCAGTTTGTTTCAGAAATCAGAAAACAGTCATTTTTATTTGTAGGACATCACAACGCAGAAAACATCAATGAGACAAAAATATAACTGTTTGGAGAAGTATTTTTGTTTTCGATTTCGGGTAAGTACTTTGGAAAAGTGGATCATGCATGACTGAGCATTGAACATATATTTTCAGTATTTGCTAATCTGCCTCTTACAAACCTGTACTTATGTATCAATATGATTTCATTCAGTATGGATGGATACCTACATAATAGAGTCAAGATTCCATTGTATAAAGATGCGTTTCTTTGTATTAACTGGTAACTCCACTAAAGTGTATGAAGCTTGTGATAAGATGGCATTATTTCACTTCACACCTATATACCAGTGTCCCATTAAAAGGCTGTTACACTTTAGTTATTGTCAACTCCAAAGTTAATATATTCCAACGGAAACGCTCGCCAGATAAAGACTACGCGTTTCTTCCATCGCTCTAATGATACATAAGTCATTTTCAAAGCGGTTGTACATTTCAAAATGCATTACACTTTTGTAATAAACAAGGTACACTTTAGTTGGGTTAAAGCAGCAATGGAAATGTAAAAATGTCAGTTGTTTAGTTTGTCGCCGTGTCGTCGTTGTGAGTTTTCACGTTTCGCGTAACCGCCAAGATGCGGGGCCATTAAGTTTTTACCTCCCGTCTCGACAAGTTGAGAACCACTGGCCCGTGAAGACCGAGGGACATGTATCCTGCCTTCTCCTAATGAAATAAATTACTTACAACCCGCCACCAAAGAGGTATAACCGCCTCTAGAAACATTCAACAACAATCAACCTAATTTGAATGACATAGGACTGGTTTTCTTTTCACGGTCAGTTAGTCTTCTGGGAGGATAAATTCATAACCTTTTACAACCAATACATGGACGCACACATTTGTAAGTTCACATACGTGGTTGTCGTGAGAAACCTCTTGTTTGTGAATAAATTATTTGAGAGTAGCCTGAGATATGCGTCGGCGCAGAACGCTCCGATGATTTTGATTCATTTGAGATAGGTGATGCAATTCGGATCTTGAACGGAGATTGTGATTTAATGGGCGTTGATGAAGAAAGACTGAATATTACTGATTTCTATTTATATGTAGAGATAACGCTAGATTATTGGAGAAACCCTGAAACTATTAGATTGATATTTAGATCTTTAAAAACATGTGAGTCAGTTACAGTTGCACTAACCAAAATTTTGCTTCGCAAAACATAAACTGTTTTCATCACTATTAATATTTAAAACGGGATATCTTAATAGTGATGAAAACAACAGTGAAAGTTTTAAAAAGTAAGTAGAACTGTTTTTTTAATAGAATTTAGAAGGAAGGTACTCTAAGAATATTTGATGCAAAAATACATTTAAAATAACTTTGATGGTTGTTGTATAAAGACCTCGAATTGCTACTTCTAGCTACTAACCTAACCTAACCTACAAATCAATATGTTATCTTTCATATATTTTTAAGTAGTTTTCTTTACAAAATATAGGTACTCGGTTAAAGACAGTTTAATTTTAATTGCAGGCAGTTTACAATGTAAGTTAATGTTTGTATAATTAAAAATAGTTACCCATCAGCAAATTATTTTTAATTATCAAGCAGTAAGTTACTTTGTCGCGAAAAGTTTTTAACTGGGTCGAGCAGGACACACTGTAAGCTCTCATATCATATTTTGTAGTATTGTGTGTGAGTGGGTAGGTATAGTAGGGGGTCATTCATATATTACGTTCGTAGAGTTTTAGTTCGTTTTCAACCATCTCCCTCATTATCTCCACATTTAAAACAATAGTACGCAATGTGGTATTCACAAACTAAATTTCACAAGGTAATTTTAGTTTTGACTAAACTAAGTGAAAACTTAATCTAAAGCCAACTTAAATTAGTTCATTTTGCTGTGCCATAATAACTTTTTGTATATGCATCATTTATGAATATAAATTCAGCCTCCACTCAGCTGTGTAGGGCATAACCCAGCGAGGCGGTTCAGGAGGGTTCTGAAAAACAGCATTTTTGCTGAGAACCCTACCTTTTTATTCATTGTTATTTAGATCTTAAGTCTGTGTGTACTTATTGGTAAATAAAGCTCTTTATTATTATTATTATTATTAGTAATTTTAATAAACCTATCTATTAGGCGATAAAGGCCTTTGCCCTGCAGTGGGAAAATAGGCTAGAAAGAAAAAAAAAACCTATCTAGTACTTGTGTAATTTTGTTGTAAGATATTTTGGAGTAACTTGAAGTATAATTCAGATATTTTTCTTGCCTATAATTAATTAGCAGAAGTTATTCAATTAAAAACGTTAATTTAATATAACAGTGGAACACCCACCCTTCACTACATTATAAAAATAAGTAAAGAGAGCTTCCTTTTTTACAATCCTAACCTAAGCCTTTATGTACTGCAAGTTGATGATGATTATTGTCATCGCAACGCAACTATGTATAGCAATCTCAACGTATAGAGCTTCATCGGATTAAGACTCCTTTCTTTTGTTGTTTAGGTGATACTTGAACTACCCCTTACGTATTTGTATAGTTAAGCGCAAACTAAACTGAAAACGCGCACCGCAATTTTCTCCATTATTCAACGGACATTAAGAACGCTGCAGCGGCCAATGTGTTCAGTTCAGCGTTCTCTTGACTGTACCCATATTCTGCGACTGCGGTCACGCGATTGTCGTGTTCAACTTTTTGCCGTTGCTTTTGTGAAAACTGTTTATTTGGCTTATCTTTCTTTCCTTCTTTCATTTGTGGGTAATTAATTTCTTCCGTTTTGTTCTCTTGAGCTTAATTTATTATTTGGAGTCGTTATAATAAATGTTGTATGAGTTGTCCTTCGCACGCATGATAGCGTGAAAAGGGTTAGTTGGTATTTGACAAAATAATTAAACCATTTCGAAAATAGAAACGTGCTAGTTATTTTTAAACGACTTTTATATAAATCTAATCTCAATACTTTACTGTGAAATATGTAAAGACAAACAGAGAATATACCTAAGTGGAACTTATTAATAGTTAATTTATTATATTTCTTGTAAAGCCTGACCATAAAAATGAAAAACCTGCTCTGGGGGCACCACGTGTATTTTTTTATGTTTATGGAAACAATTTTCATTAAAAAAAATATTTCAATGAAATTCCGCAATTTTTCTGGTCGAATTTAGAGCGAGTTAGAGATGTTTGATTTTTTCAAGGATTATACTATAAAGTACCTAATTATCTAAATCCGTTTTTTAGAAGAATATATGTTTAATCGGTCTTAAATTAAGTAATACTTACATTTTCAAGTGGAAGCAGGTCCATAGGTACTATTCTTTCGAGTTGCACCGTGCACTAAAAAGCCCCAAACAAAAAGAAAATGTAAAACCAACAAAAGAAGATAACGTCCGGCGATTGGTGGACGCGACGTTGCCACTCTGGCATCCCGCCGAGAGACGCATCGCCTATCCTACTCACTCCAGACTACGCAACAGCAACCTGTCTCTTTCTTAGCATGTCCGCAAAATCGTCTCGCTTCAAGACGCAACAGAGATAATTTTATCTGAAAGCTTTTGAACTTCGAACGCGGCGCGGGTTTTATTTTAAAAGCGCGCCAATCGTAAGTTGCCAGTAAGTAATTTTATTTTCTTTTTACTTTTTAAATCGTCTTGTTCCTGGCAAACAGGAAAATCGTAGACAATTTATGTAAAGCCCGACCAAAAAAATAAAAACGTCACCATACTGTGGAATTTCAATGGAACTAATTTTACAATGATAATTTTTGCCGTAAACATAAAAATATACACGTGGCACCCCCAAAGCAGGTTTTTAATTTTTCTCGTCAAGCTTTAGGTACTAATAATTTTACCTGATCTCTCTCAGTCTCACAGAGGTCAATGAGGTCAAGGCTGTCTATTGTTCTTTGTTCCCAGTTCACAAGAACAAGAACAATTTTGGGACAAGTCAGATGATCTCAGATGGTCTCAGTATCACAAAGTTACTAGACGTGTATTATTTAACTTTTTGGGTAACGTAAGATTTATAGAGTTGTAAACAATCCAAATGCATAAAATAATTGCCTGAAGGAGTTTAGGATTATATTATGTTGTAAGAGAGAAGTAAAGTCCCTATTTTCCGTTTTAAATGAGCGAATAAAGAATACTCTGAACCATTTTTATTACGCCCTTCATTCCAATTGACACACACCACACACATACATATATACAGACACATTTAGATTAAAGTCTATGATAACAACTGTGGTAGCTATTTACCACGGGAAAATTCCCTATTACCAGCGGCCGATAAAAAAATATAAAATTTTGATGTATAAAAAAGCTCAAATAAGCTTCTACCCTTCGTATTCCTAAGGCTTACCGTACACGAACCGAAATAACTAATCAGTTGGATAATAGTGAAATATCATTTGGAAATAACTAAATATCATTACAGGTAGGTACTGTGTTGATTCGATAAGCATCGGTAAAGAGGTGCCAAGTAGGGTGGCCATTGTTCTAATGTAAATACGGGACAAATAAACTCGGTAGGATAGGAGTGGTTAAATGAACTCGATAATACAAACAGAAATGCATAAATTAAGTAAAGTCAGAATAGACATGAGACAGTTGTGACTCTTACATGATGGCAATTTTTTAGGTAAGTAGGTACTTCAAACATACAATTTTTTATATAATAGTCAAAATTGTCCTGGGGAAAAAGTACCTAGTAAATACATACAGCTTGAAAAATCTTGAAATCTTGACAAGAACAAATTAAATTTAAAATTATTTTTTATAACATTCCATCTACTGAAAAATGTTAATAAATTTAAATATTGTGTTTAATCTAAGTAATTGCGTTTTTACCGCCTGCAAAATGGATATTTCGTTAATTAAATAAATTAAGCCTATTTAAAATATTTCAGACCATTATTGACATATACCGTGGTCACCCTACTGCCGACCAACCTTTGCGTGACGGTCGCTATGCAGCTTTTATTAAGCTGAAGCTGTGGCTCACATGTTTGTTTTAGCTTTCACCTTGTTTTGTTTTTCATGAGTTACAATACAATCTAATATAAACTGTAGGGGTCGAAGATCTGTACATAAAATAAATTGCTAAGACCCAATGCAGGGCATTTCAGGGGATGTAAGAAGTAATATAGAACATATCATTTTTTTTTCTTTCTGTGTTTGTCTTTTTGTACGGGCTAATCTTGTTGACTCGTCGTAAAATATGCTGCCGCAAATATATTCTATTTGTAGCATAACACAAGATTTCACATGCGAAAATTATTTATCATTGATGTTTTTTGCATGAATTACACGTGACTGATTGTAAATTACAATAATATAATAATAATATCATAGTTAGCTATATCTATGGCAGCTATTGCTGGCTATGCTAGAATTTTTCACTTAAATTTATAATACAGGTAAGGAATTATCATGTTACACACAGGTATCAGTCTTCTCATAGGAGACCCTACAAGAAGAATCGAGTAGGGAACAACACGGCAAACAATCTACTCTTGTTTATTATTGATGGCCCCGTAGCCTAGTGGTAGTACGTCTGCCTACTGAGCACAGGGTCGCGGGTTCGAATCCCGCCCAGAGCAAACATTCGTGTGATGAGCACTTGTGTTTGCCTTGTGTCTGGATGTTGTTTATTTATATATGTATGTACATCAGCTGTCTGACACCCATAGTACAGGCTCTGCCTTGTTTGGGGTCAGATGGCCGTGCGTGAGGTGTCCCACATATTATATTATCATTTATTATTATATTATTTCACTCAGACATCGAGAGTTTATTTCGAATAACGGATGGTAACGGTCGCGGTAACCCTATTGTCTTGTAAGAAAGGGGGTGTAAGTGTAATATACAACTGTGTAGTATAAGCACCCGCATCATATATAAAGGTATCTTTAATATTGTAGGCGCGTGCGCAAGGGTCACACGTAGCTCTGAGAATGTTCAGAGACGGCACATAAAACCCTTCAGGTAACAGTGCCCGTACCAAAGGGAGCCCCTCAGGCGTCGTCTCCTTCACGACGTTTTTCCGACGTTTTGCCGCCCCTGGACGTGTTGGTACTTTGACTTTTTTGGGGTAGAGTCTTCCGCTCCCCCGCAAGTCCGGTGAAGCTTGACCCGTCGTACTTTTTCGACTCAAGCATAGGTAAATTTAAAAAGAAAGGCATATAAAATTACAAAACACAATTTTGATAAGTGCTCATAACAAGGAATTTTCTGAATTGGGTAAAATCGTGCATTTTTTTTCGAAAATTGCAGAAATATTATAAAGAACAAAAAAATTGTGTGCGTTTGAATAAAAAATGTTTAGTATTACACAAACAACGAAATATTTTACCTTTCACATTTTAAATTGAGTATTAGCTGGTTTTTATGCACCTGGAACTCTCTTATTTGACTATTCACTCTCTTAGTGGATTTATATGTGCAGTAAAGTTGTATAACTACATACAGTCGTAGTAAAAATAATAAATCATTCTAATAGAGTAATAGATCTACATTGACAGGTGTGCGGGCGCAACGATCTGCTTTGAGAAAAAATGGCGGCGCGGCGGCGCGGCGCGGGGGAAGGTTTCAACAAGTCGCGACTAAATCGATAACTTTATATAGGCTTTCCGATGTCAAATAATATGTATAATGCTGTTCGGTTAACAGCTCATATATGTCCCCACCAAGGGGCTCGAGCCTACCCTGAAATCAGGGCGAACACTAATTTTTATTTCCCGAATGACGTTTATGTTTTTTAGTTTATCTGTTACACATGAGTCGCAAGCAACTCGAAATAGATGAATCAATACATTATTCTTTTCTTTCTTTCTTCACAATTTTGCATGCGCAGTCGATCATCACTACTTACTTCCGAAAATTGTTCCAACATTGAATATGAATCGAAACATTTTATTTTATCGGCTTTTCGTGACTATCTTCATTTGAAATAGACATTTTGACGAGTCGTGTAGGCGAGCGTACAATCATTTATTTTACTATTTGACTCAAATAAATTATAAAAATCTTTAAACTCCATGTATACAAGTTTTTTAAAAATTGTAAGAATTTACTTTATCCAAATCACTACATAGTATAAAACAAAGTCGCTTTCTCTGTCCCTATGTCCCTATATCCCTATGTCCCTATATCCCTATGTCCCTATGTATGCTTAAATCTTGAAAACTACGCAACGGATTTTGATGCGCTTTTTTTAAATATATAGAGTGATTCAAGAGGAATGTTTATATGTATAATACATGCATAATACACTTAAGGATAACCCACAATAACCATTTTCCCGTGCGGAGCCGGGGCGGGTCGCTAGTTTTATATAAAATAAAATGACATACCTACTCGTTACGAGTAACTCGTATTATTCTTGTCAATAATTTAGCGATACTGTGTGCAGAATTTTCTTCTACATTTAACATATAATTCCTGAAATACATGGACAAAAGTCATCCCTAAAGACTTATTGTTAAAATCTTTCACTGTGTAGATACACGTAGGTGTGGGTGTGTGTGTGTGTGTATAAGTAGTAAGTAAATACCTATACTTATAAGTAAAGCCGCTTTTACAAATAAGATTACCTACGTAGGTATACTTCTGACTAGTGAGACATAAAGCTTACATACGTCCTTCTATATAATATAGAGGAACAATGCGGTTTCATCTAATATTCAACCGAACGAAAACAATTGTCGTATTAAAATGAAAATATTATCTTTGTACCATATCTTCCTTCAGCCATGTTTTGATACGGCGCGTGCCTTCTTCAAACAGAGAAGAATTATTGTTTTCTCTCGCTTTAAATAATTATTTAATAATATTGAAACTGATACAATAACTCTGGCACGAGCCACACTGCCTACTTCCTAAGTGTGTTATGTGAAAAAATAAAAAACATTAATCAAAAATTGAATCAGGCGTTGTCTGTCCGTAATGCAAGTACAGAAGCCAGCACATGCGGTTGGACACTCGCATTACGAAATTCGAACTTACTACCACGGAATAATGGCGCTCGAATGTCATCAGTTAATGTTCTTTGCATAAACAAGTTATCTATATATCAATCATGGTCAAAATTACCAGCCACATGAGCTGACTGCTGTACAAAATGAGTATATACATACTTAAGTGCAAAATTATCTACATACTTATAATGGATATATGTATGTATCATGGTGCTTTCAGTATTTGCTGAGTCGCCATTTACACCCTTCATGGTGCTTTCAGTACTTGATGAGCCGCCAAATACAGTCTTCATGGTGCTTTCAGTATTTTCTGACCCGTCACTTACACCCTTCAAGGCGCCTTAATATACAACACATTACACATGCAAAGTTACGCCCACTCCCACACTAGATAAGCATTATACACAAACACTGGTTGTTCATCCGCAACATAGTGGTAGACGGTAGTAGGTACTGTAGTACTCATGAAACTGAACAACTCTTCCTAAGGAACATAGGTTGAAATCTCAAAATTAAAATTCAACTTTTTATACAACGTGGTCGGTCACGTGATTGAAGTTTATATGAAAAGTTGAAAATTATTTTTGAGATTTCAATTGCAACATTTTCAACCTTATGTTCTATAGGGAAAATTGCCTTTATTCTGTTTACGAGAGATTCTGTTTTCGATCAATAGTCCATCACATTCTATTACTGCTAAGAAGTAGTCGAAAGGTGTTACTAGAAATCTGATGGCTCGCTTGCAGATTGGGGTATGCAGTTGTTGTCGGGTACACTACTGAATGTTGCTGTCTATTCTCTGGATAGATAGGTAATAGGTATCTACATTTAATCCGAGGGGCCTGATTCCTCCGCGCGCCGTTTGATAGATTCGGGATAAGGCAGAAACTTAATATGACAAAAACTGGATTAGGCAGGACTGATTGATACCACGCTTGAAATCTTAGTTTGGTTTGTTCCGAATTCGTCAGTTTAAAAGCGAAATCACCGTGACAATGGCATAAACAACACATTATGAAAAACAGTATGAAAAAATCTTATCCTACTAATATTACAAACGCGAAAGTTTGAGGATGGATGTATGGATCGATAGATGGAAGTTTGTTACTCTTTCACGCAAAAAAAAATATTGAAACTGAAACTGAGAATGTACCTTATACCTTACCTTAGGTACATCAGAATAACAATAGGCTACCTTTCACCGCGGCAAAATCCCTCATTCCTAAAGAAAAAACGCCGCGGAGCGGAAAGCTATTATTTATAAGATATTTTAGGCACGCGCTCAACGTGTGTTAATTTTTTCTGTTGTAAGAAGGGTGTACTTTTGCAGTGTAGCTTAAATCAAATTAAATAAAATGCAAAAATACATTATTCAATAGATGGTTATAAAAAAATATTATGTTACAGTATTCTGCTTGTGTCAAGCGTGCAAATATTTATAAATTATACAAATTGTCATTGATATTTCTTATCTTATTTGACTCTGGTCGGGGGATTTCCAAAAATGTTATTTAATCCTTTTTATTCTAATATATTTTAACATACGGCGTGGGTTTTTTAAAATTTTCAATTTTGTTTTTTATTTGAATATGTTAAAACATCCGGCGTGGGTTTTTTAAATTTTTTAATTTTGTTTTTATTTTAAACTTTTTGGAGAGTACGTTACTTTTGTTTGTTATCAGCGGTTATCGGCCACCTATCCTCGCTGTTGCAGTATTTCTTTATAGTCTACCGCCATGCGCCATAAAACATGTCCAAGAACCTGATCTGTAAAGATACCGGTTCAGTAGTTTTGAAAACTCCTGTAATGCCAGCTTATCTGGCTACTGCAGGGCTCCCTGGTGTTCTACCTCCATAAAACGTATCTAAGAACCTGCTCCAAGATGAAGCCTTTTGAATGCAAAAACCGCATCTAAATCGATTCAGTACTCTTTGAGAACTCCTGTAGTACCGACTTATCTGGCTGCTGCAAGGCTCCCTGGTGGGTGGTCTACCGCCTCAAAACATGTCCAACAACCAGTTCCAAAATGAAGCCTTTTGAATGCAAAAAACCGCATCGAAATAGATTCAGTACTTTTTGAGAACTCCTGTAGAACCAACTTATCTGGCTGCTGCAGGGCTCCCTGGTAGTCTACCTCCATAAACGCATCTAAGAACCTGCTCCAAGATGAAGCCTTTTGAATGCAAAAACCGCATCTAAATCGATTCAGTACTCTTTGAGAACTCCTGTAGTACCGACTTATCTGGCTGCTGCAAGGCTCCCTGGTGGGTGGTCTACCGCCTCAAAACATGTCCAACAACCAGTTCTAAATGAAGCCTTTTGAATGCAAAAAACCGCATCGAAATAGATTCAGTACTTTTTGAGAACTCCTGTAGAACCAACTTATCTGGCTGCTGCAGGGCTCCCTGGTGGTCTACCTCCATAAAACGTATCTAAGAACCTGCTCCAAGATGAAGCCTTTTGAATGCAAAAACCGCATCTAAATCGATTCAGTACTCTTTGAGAACTCCTGTAGTACCAACTTATCTGGCTGCTGCAGGGCCCTCTGGTGGTCTACCGCCCCAAAACATGTCTAACAACCAGCTCCAATATGAAGCCTTTTGAATGCAAAAAACTGCATCGAAATCGATTCGGTAGTTTTTGATAACTCCTGTGGTACCAACTTATCTGGCTGCTGCAGCGCTCCCTGATGGTCTACCTACATAAAACATATCTAAGATCCTAAGTTGAAGTGATACCTTTTTAATGCAAAAAACCGGAACTAAATCGGTCCATTGGTTTTCGAGATAGAAGGTAACAAACAAACAAACAAACAACCTCTTACCCCAAACGCATATACCGCCTCCGTTCCGTTCCGTCCGTCGTGGGTAAAAATAATAATAATAATGACTTAAAAATAATGTACAGTAGGCAGCACATTCGGCTGGACATATTGACCTTGAGAGCGCCGTTATTCCGTAGCAGTAGAACCGAGTTTCGTAGTGCAAGTGTCCAGCCGCATGTGCTGGCTTCTGTACATGTCAAAACACTCATTAATATAATAAAATTAAGCTACAAAAACAAAAACTAGGTTGTTAGTTATTCTTTATAAGTCAACAAATTCAGCGGTACTATAAAAACATTTTTGTAACAGCCATCTGTTTAAATTAGATTTGAATTTAATCACATTATCTATAGGTATCTCTTAATTCGCTAGGTAGTTTATTATAGGTAGCTAGGTAGGTAAGTTCTTGGTAGGTAAGTTTTCCATAGCAACCCTCCCTCGGAACGGAAGTAGCTCGTCCCCCTCAGGAAGTCGCGGGAAGGGAACTTGTCATATGGCCTGTACTCGTTTTTTTACTTTTATGCAGTTTTTTTTAAACAATAGTGGTGCAGTGGTTAGGTTCAAGAGACCCGGGTTTGAACCCAGATACGTAGCAATATAGGTACTTTAAAAGGTAAATTTCGGTTTATTCAACGCTCTTACGCGAAGGAAAACAATGTAAAGATATTCAAAGGTTTTGTATGAAGTGAACCCGCTCTGCTGGGCCAGCGTTTTCGAAGCCTGCATTTAAAATTAAGCTTAAGCCTTTCTATGGGGTCTGATAACAACATTTATTTTATTTTCTATACTTATAATATATGTTTCCTAAATCTGAAAGCTTTGTAAACTTTTAAAAAATGGGCCCTTAAGTAAACGCTGCTCAGGACCTATTCTAAAGCCACACACACGCAACAAACAGCATTATTACAATCAAGACGGTCCACCGCTGGCCATAGTACTCGTACAGTACAACTCTGCTCAATATTCAATCAATATGATTTTACACCTTTCCCCTCTCACCTGCATATCATATCAATCCGTAGCAGTTACCAGAGGGTGGCACCCCTAGTGTGATGACGTCACGACAGCATGGGGCTCGATCTCAAATCGGTCGGAAAGGTCAACTCTCCCTCTATGTGTGGGCGCATACAATAGCTGAATTTAGACATTGTTTGTTTTGATTTTTTGACTGATTTATGAAGGTGGTAATTAATTTTATTCATATTTGATACCTATCATATTCTAATATTATTCAAAGATAGAAAGATATACATTGCATAATACATTATTTTTTAATACTAGCCTTATTTCATGCCCATTGACGCCACTACGAAAGAAGATGGGAATTTTCCGCAGAAATTAGGTCTTTTGGTAAATACCTGCCCCAGAATAAAATAGCTAATACAGATTCAAAACATTTCAATATATTAATATTAATATGACTCAAAACGGGGTATTTTAAATCATAATAATAATGTAAACAACCGTGAAAGCCTTAATAAAAATCGATACGAAAACCGTCATCATTCATACTATCGCATTTGTAAAATTACTGGATAAAATTAGTTTCCAAACTCTGCTCACCCCGTTACGAAAAAGAACGTGTATTTGTCTTCTTCTTCCTATTCTACTTATTAAGTTTATTATTTCGTATCAGTTAAGTGTATAATATGGAATCAATTAACTGCAAAGTTCTACTCTACTACTACTTACGAAGTTTAATAAAGGGTAGTTTACAATCTTTTTAAAGCTTAAAAAGGCCTAGTCCACATATTCCCCGTTAAACCTTTATCAGAGAAAGCAATAGTGCAAGCAAAGTTCGTGCAGTAAAAATAATACAGGCACATTTCTGTAGCCGCAACTGAAACTACAAACAGCCATTAGCAAATACGAGTCTACGAGCTACGGGTATTGCTACGAACTCTTCTAAGAAGCGATGTTACCATGGTAACGCGCCGCATCAACACCACACACACACACACTCATGGGCATGTGCGTGTACGGGTGACCTGTGGTGACTGGAGGATGGAGGTATACCGGGGGAAAAAAAGACGTTTAGGCAAAGCAGTGATCTTTGAGGAGTCCTCTGTGTTGCCAAGTAGGACGTTTTCAACCGAAATGAATAGTAGACGGAAATATAAATAAATCTGCCAAAACCAAAATTTGTCAAAACGAAAAAAACGGGACCAACGTACGGTTTCCGGCTTAGTATTAGACCATAGTTTTGGGTGTCGTAAGACGCGACTAAGGGAACTATCCAGGTAACAACTACTGTGACCCGCTTGCTTTATGGCAACAGATTCCTTTTCAAGAAGAAACCTTGGTTCTGCAGTGGGCTGTTGTAGGCTATATTATTACTATAATAGATGGTAGAGAGATCCAGTGAAAGTTACCTCTTCATACAAGAGTGCAAGACCAATGGTTGTACAGATCTAGGAGAAGTTCTTGGCCAGCAGTATATCTGTTTTTTTATTCCTTTCGTGTGAGTTGTAAGATTAAATTAACAAACTAAAATTAAAAAATTAACAACAATAATGCTGTTAGAATTATTGAGCCACCTAAGGCTTCTATTCGGACCACGTGACCGTCACAAGCCCACGTCATCGTGCGCTGTTAATAGACAAGGATGAACAGCGCATGATGACGTAGGCCTGTGTCAGTCACGTGGTCCGAATGCAAGACCTTGTTTTCTTAAACCATGTTCTGAACAGTTGAGAAACTGTCCAACTGTATCTGCCGAGTTGTTCGTGGGCTTTGTACGCCCTAAACTTAACCCGGCTTGCTTGTGTGCGCGGTCCGGGCTGTTTATCTGGCGCTGCCACGTCACCGTGTCATATTACTGATTGTCCGATACACCGTTTATCATCGAGGATATATCGCACAAACTGTCTGACGATAATTTAGCTAATAGCTGGTAATAAGCTCCCAGCGAGTTTATTTCAGTTTGTGTTTTTAATAAATTCAGATTTTTTTCTGAGCCTCAATGGATGCTTTGATACATAGAGGAAAAAAGAATTTGTTATCACTAAATTTTTTTGGTAGTACAAAGATGTAATATAAGGCGACCTGTTAACACCAGTGATTTGTTTTCTGTCAGTTTTGACCAATAGAAAGTCGCTAATAAAATAAAATAAAAATATAATAAAATAGGCTTCCCTCTCGGAGTTAAGAATAACTTTATTCGGAGCAATCACAACCATTCACAACCCTGAGACCTTAGAGAATTAATATACATAGAGCACGCCAGTCCCAACCCGTGGTTCACCCCATTAGTCCACCTGGGTGTACCAAGGGCGTTTTTTTCTTCCCGTAGTTCACCTCAAAATGACTGGGTGGACCAGGGGTAATATTTTTTTCCCGTGGTTCACCAAGGTTCACCTGGCTGTACCAAGGGCAATTATTTCTTCCCGTCGTCCACTTGCTATAGAAATATACGAACTATTTATTAATGTCTTATTTTTTATTTTTACTGTAAGTTATGACCACGTCAGTTATGATTTGATTCATGGACTTAGTAACATTGATTTTAGTAAACATTATTTTCCTTGTTATAATGAACTCTGAAGATATTACTTTCATACAAAGGAAAGGAGGTACCGTCCTCCTTCATAAAGGGTGGCAATTTTATAAAGTAAAAGACTTTAAAAATGAGTCAAGTTTGTGGCGATATGTTCAAATTATAAAAAACAAAAATGCAGGGGAAACATAATAATTAAGGCAAGTATTTTCTATCTCTATGTATGTATTCGTATATTTTAATTCTGAGATTTATTCAACAAACTGTCTTTGTTATAGGACCACATTATTATTAAAAATAAAAACCACTGTTGCTCACCAAACATAGCTAAAAATTGCATTGCCAAGGAAATTCAAGAACTGAAAAATAATGTACAAAGGCAACTAAAAAACAAAATAATTTCCACAGGACTGGCGTTAGAAAAATTACGATAAATTGATAGTACATACAAAATTAACTTAGTAAGAGTAAATAATTATGTTCAAAAATTGTAATTAGCTGTTTGTGGTACACATTTTAAGTTTTTAAGTTATGGCCTAAATATGTATAATTTTGAACAGAAGTACCTATGCGTTTTCTTTATGACACTTTTATAGGTGAACCACAGGCAATGCATTTTGAAAACTAAATATCAATATTTAGATTGGTGACCTACGGATAAAATGTATTACCCCTGGTACACCCAGTTATTTAGAGGAGAACTATGGGAAGAAAAAAACGCCCTTGGTACACCCAAGTGGACTAATGGGGTGAACCACGGGTTGGGACTGGAGCACGCGCATCGCTCCGCTGCCTTTATGTCAAGCGTAAGCAAATTTTGGCAGATTTTGTATGGGCTGTGAAATCAATAACATTTGATTTGTTCCTCGAGTCATGTTTGCAACTTCTCACTGCACATTTCAAAATGTTCTCCTATTAAATTTCTTATTTTCACCGGGAAAAATAATCAGCTCCGATAACCATTTGATACTAAACGAACGCGCTGTAGATATTCGGACTATTTATGTCCGTGCTTACGGTTCATACTCGCATAGGCGTACTCTATCCCTCCCAGAAATTTTTCTATTTATACTCTAAGCCTGAGACAAACCACCGCAACTCAGCTAGTTGACAGAATGATTGCATGTATAACGTTACGTCTCTATAGTGTTCAATAAAATACTCTTTGCTTTGATATAATTGAACTGTTTCTTAATTTCTCGTCAGCCAACAGACGACGTCTCCTACTGGAAATGTTTGGCGTCTGATTCAGAGTTTGTGATAAAGCCAGACCAACTTCGTGTTTGTGTCCTACATTAGCCACTCGTATTATATTATCTGTGGCCAGGGTTACGGCAGCAAGACTCTCACTGACATGACAAGCTTGTAATTCCTCAACTGACATGACAAGCTTGTAAGGGGATAAAACTTTTGATCAAGGAAATCTGCTAGTTAGACTTTATTACGCTATTGTAAAAAATTAAACAATAGTATGCGCAACTTGGTCAGTTCTCAAAGTAGTTCGAGGGCACAGGGTTCGGGTAGTGTAAATAGGTCGTTGTGCATTTTTAGGAGAGGTTTATGTATAACTAGCTTTCCGCCCCACGGCTCCGGCCGCGTTAACAGTTTTTCCCGTGAGAATGAGGTATTTTTCCGCGGTATAAATAGCCTATTTCACTCACCATCCTTTCAACTAACTATGCCGAAAATCAAGTCGAGCGGTTGCTTAGTTAGGGCGTGAAGGAAGGACATACAAACAAACACAATTTCGCATTTATAATATTAGTATGGATAACATACAGATCAGAAGTTAATAAGATTTACTCAAATTTATAATAAAATTACTCTTGAATAAGGGTGTAATTTTTAATGTAAATAGAAATGTGGGGTACATGTAACAAGATTTTTATTTTTACGATAAAACGGGACGGTGGATTTTGTTTTATTCTTCTTTAGTTGTGATGATACGTGCACTTGAAGCTTTGTTGTCAGTATTTTGGATTTTCACTCTATTTTCCGGTTTTAGGCACTTTTACCACTTTGGGTGCTGGCGGGCTGGTAGGAGGACTTGTTGTTAAAGTTGCGGGGTTTGGAGGTCTGGTTGCAGCGTTTGGGCTGTTCAGGGCAGTTGCCAAAGGCGGGCTTGCGGCTTTCGGAGGCGAATTCAAAGGAGGGACAGGTCCTGTAGGCAAATTTGTTGGAGCAGCCGCTGTTGGGGCAGGTCCCGTTGGCAAAGCACTAGAGGCAGGAGATTTGGGAGATAGAGGGGACTGTGGCACCTGTGCTGTCAGTGCGGGAGGCGTTACTGGAGGAACTGCTGTCTGATCTTCAGTGGCATTTGTGTTTCGACTGTCAGCAGAACTCTTACCACGCTTACTAGGTTTAGCATTCTTAGCAAGGATGTTCTTTCCGGGTTTTGCTGCTGGTTTCTCTTCTTCTGTCACAACGAGCGGTGGTAAAGGCGCTTGGACAGTTAATACGCCGTCTCTGGATAGGGATGATATGATTGTATTGGGGTTGGTTCCCCGTGGAAGGACGAATTCACGTCGGAATTCTCTCGTTGCTTCTGAATTGGGTGTAGTTTGTTGGTGGTGTGCATGGACTATCAGCTTATTATCAACGACTTCCACTCTTACCTGGAAATGACGCACAAGTTATTACTGAGGGGAAATGGGTTTACAATTTGACTAGTCTCATCTAATGATTAGTGATGACAAAGTCAACCTTGGGTACCTGACCTTACGGTAATAATCCTATCTTTCGATCAGCTGTCTATGTCATCCGTGTACTATCTTATAACGAGTTGTAGTGCTACATAATTCTATGCCTAAACTATGTTTGAAATAAATGTAAAAAATCCATTTTTATTCAGTAATTAAGGAATATCAAATGAGGGCGCTAGTGCACTGAAATAGGCCTCTTAAAATAAAAATTATATCTGTCTTTTAATTGTCATCATGAACGAGTTGAAAACGTTTCGATAAAATATATTGATTCACATCAAAATTAAGTTCAACGGTTGCTGCAAAAAGTCAGCACAAGAGCAATACATACTTCAGTCGGCTCAAAGGTGCTAACGTCGAACTGCAGTTTCAGCATCTTGTCGGAACCTTCACCCTGGATGAGGGGAGAGTTGGCCAGGGCATCCCAGGTGGTCTGGTCAGCTGTAGGACCAGGCTGCTGGTTAGATGTTTGTTGGCCGTACAGGGTCAACAGGTTCACGCTGCAAATGAATAAATAAATATGTGGAGACATCTCGCACACGGTCATCTGACCCTTAACTAGTGTGGGGAATCCTGTAACACGCACAACTCAGTTCCTACATTGTATTAAAAATCACTTATTACTTTGTTCATGATTGTATTATATTTTAAAACATAATTTAGATGTTTACTGCAGGAATATTGATTTAGAACTAAACTAAAAATATAAACAGAAAATATTATGACATAATGTCTTTGTATCAATCAATAATTAAATGAGTATTCCAAAAGA
Source organism: Teleiodes luculella (assembly GCA_948473455.1). Lineage (NCBI taxonomy): Eukaryota > Metazoa > Arthropoda > Insecta > Lepidoptera > Gelechiidae > Teleiodes > Teleiodes luculella. The sequence goes on from OX419603.1 coordinate 8,333,566, forward strand.
GACTAAACGAAGGAGGTATGTGATTATCCCCAACAACTAGTATAGCGCGTAATATGGGTGATAATGGGTAAACGGCTGATACACACACATAAATATACAACATCCAGATACAAGGCAATCTCAAGTGCTCATTCATCACACGAATGTTTACCCTGGGTGGGGTCCGAACCCGCGACCCTGTGCTTCGAAGGTAGACGCACTAATAACTAGGCTACGGGGCCGTCAGATATTTATGTCTCTGTATTTCTGTTGGTCTGTTTGTTACGCTTTAATTCATAAACCACTGAATTGCATGCAAAATGCATAGTTCCCACGCGAAATTCATTTAACTTTTTGGACAATTATTTCTGGTGCCTGCTACAATAATAGAGAGATCCGTTATAGCTGCTGTGATTACAATATATCCTTATGATCTCTCGGCCAATCCCTCTCCCACAAATCATTGCCTACGCGCATCTTCTACCAGCCAGTCATGTTACAAACCAAAAGAAAACCGTTACCAGGAACTCCCTCATACCTGAATCGGTTCATCTCATCATCCATCCTTTTCATTTCAGCGGCAAACCTCTCCTTCAAGAAAGAGTAGGAGTCATCGAAAGTGGATAGGTCAGTCCTCTGGATAGGGACGCTTTTTGGGACGAGTGTGATATCCTTGGTTCGTCTCGACATCTTGGCGGCGGCGGTGGGACTAGGGTGGAATACGCGTTCCCGGGGAGCAGGACGGGCTCGGGAGCCGGAACTAGATCTTTGAATTATGTTGCCTATTTTGAAATTTTGATCGAGGAATTTGGTAAAAAGTTATGTTTTTTGTTTAGTTTCGTACGGTGTGACAGAAGAGGGACAGGAGACGTTTGTCAGTTCAAATGTATCTATGGGAATTTCTTTTTCGTGGTCACAAATGGCTAAGAGGTTTTTGGTTCAAAAGAAGTACTTAAGTAGAACGATTAATTATTTTTAAAAAATCTGAAATTTACGAAACACAAGGTTCGGTGTATCTATCGAAAGAGAAGATGTATATTATTTTAGATGAGTACCGAATCCAAATAAAAACATTCGCTAAAGGTAGTTTTTGTTTGGGGTCACTGTGAGCGTAGTTAGAGTTGTCTTTTTGTCTGAAATCATGAAAAATGCTATTCCATATATTTTAGGCAAATAGGTACCTACACAATTATTATTTCACAGTTAAATAAATGAATAAATATGTCGAACATCTGACACACGGCTATCTGACCCCAAACTAGGCAGAGCCTGTACTATGGGTGTCAGAGAGCTGATATACATACATATATAAATATACAACATCCAAATACAAGGCAAACACAAGTGCTCATTACAGGAATGTTTGCCCTGGGCGGGATTCGAACCCGCGACCTTTTGCTTCGTAGGCAGACGTACCTACTACGAACTAGGCTACGAGGCCGTCAATAAAAGGTGTTTATAATCATGAGTAGAAAGAAAGGCTTTTCAACTATTTAAGATTCACGGTGTATAAGGAAGAGAACAAAGGTAAGTACTCGTATCTTAGTAAAATTTTTAGTAAAAATCTCCATAACGATACGGTTCAGAAAATTACGATTCTTTTACTATTACTGTAACTTCATTTAATATTCTAAAAGTAATAGAATGATTCCATGGTATTTATGTTTAGGTACATGTTTACGGAGGAGTGACGTCACAACTACGTAAATCCATAGAAAATCTTTTGATAAGGTACAAGTTTATCTTTTTGACATTTCATAAAAAGAAGCTGATTTGACTAACCAGTCATCATCCCTATTCACCTTTCCCGCTTGTTAATATACAACAATGTTGTCAGATAAGTAACGCGCCCCCCGAGATGTGGCATTTAGGGGGAGCAGGGAGTGTGGAGATAGGGCGGGAGGGGGGAGGGGTTCAGATTGACAATACACCCCCGCTGTCATGGCGACCGGCGCCTAAACACCAGCCCTATTAATCTCCAAGTGAGGGCGTGTCGAATTGTGCTGTGACCACGAGAGGACTGCACATACGGACTGGATTTCCAGGTTATGATTTCGTACTTCGGAAAGCACGTTAAATGGTTTGATTTAAAAATATTCAAAAGTAATTGTGAGATGAGTTTTGTTGAAAGATATTCAGATATTTTTACATTACTTCTGTTTAAAGAGGGCCCAATATGTATAACTTGCAACCTCTTCGAAAACGCACAACTCTCTTATTTTTTACAGCATTTATTCTTCGTACATTTAACGTAGTATAAAATTTTTAATTTTCAGCAAATATGTTAGTTTAATTTCTTGCCTTCATCGCGCCATCTACGTTAGTTTCTAGGAAATTGTGGTCGCTTACATAGGTATATAATTATATTTTATTTTATTGTGAGTAAAAATCATGAAATAGAAAAACGTCCGAATAAAGCACTAAAACATGGCAATGCACGAAAAAGTGAGGGTGCGAACCGCCGCCAAATTGGCGGGAAAGCTGCTCGCTTGACAGATCATTTTTTATTTCGTTCGGAAACGTCCGTTCCACTGATTACAAACAGCCAGGAAGTGAATTGCATCCATGTGGTCTGATTACACCGCCCTACCAAGGGAGGGTAAAACGCAATGATTTTCATAGTGCGTGTTGCATAACGCACGGAATAAACAATATTGAGAGCGACCCATGGTTTGAACTAGAATTTATCAAAAATATTGAGAGTTATTGGCAAAGAACAAAAATATCTTACAAGTTATTTATTGTTTACAGAAAGGAAGGTGGACGAAAAGCTTTACAAATCTTTGTCTGTAAAGCTTGACCAGGAAAGTGGATTCCTCGACCTTTTGCGGAATTTCTATGAAATTAATAATTTGATAGTAACAATTCTAGTCTTAAAAAGAACAAGTGGCGCCCCCGGAGCAAGCTTTTTTTCTTTTTCTGGTCAGGCTTGTCAAGGAACTAAACAGAATATTGAATAGTATCCATTTGCCACCTTTCTACCAGTATCTAAGCTCATTTCTCATACTTCTGCTGAACTAAAGCCATTTAGGCCACTCTCTTGGAATTTCCATAATCCCCACGCTGCTGGACAGGGATACAGGCCACTCAGCGCTGGGGATCGCAGTTGTTATTTGTGAAGAGTTGAGATGATCCGGTTCTAAGCTAAGATCCACACGATTTTTTTTTCTTGACAGTACAAACTGCACGTAAATATAGTTAACTAACTTTCTACCCGCGCCGCGGTCACAGTGTACGGAATGAGGTACTTTTCCGAGGTAAAAGGTATTCAACGTATTTTCCCAAGGTCTATTATATCTCTGTACCAAGTTTTATCAAAATCGCTTCTGTGTTTTTTATACAAGTACGGTGAAGCTTGATTGGTCGTATCTTTACGACACAAGCGAAGGATAATAAAAAAATCGCAAGCGTTGGCGTGAAAGCGTATCAAACACAGACAGACAGTTACTTTCGCATTTATAATATTAATTAGGCAGCTCAATGATTCGGACACCAGGGTTTGTGAGGTAGGTAAACCTCGAAACCCACAACGCTAAAGAAGAATTAGGTACCTAAAGGGGTTTTTTTCTCTTGATATCCACAGAATCAAAAAACCTAAAATGAGCAAGCAAGCACTTAATCAATAGTGAATAGTAAGTATTTAGTATAAAGCACACATCATTGCTCCCCCTCAGTCGGGGTGCGGCTGCAAATAGCCGAGTTCATTACCGAGATGCGCACGCGCGGGCGATCATCTGCGTGATCTAATCATTATTTATCATTACGGGGCGATGGGTTGGATTCAAAACCTAGTCGATAATGAAATGACTTTAAATGGTATTTTATATTTTTAACATTATTAGGATTTTAGTTGCAGCATGGGCGACAGAACGTCGATGGCCAAGTGGCTAGGACCGTTGAATCCCATTCGGAAGTTCGCTGGTTCAAACCTCGGCATAAACCAATGTGACTGTTGTGAGTCCAATGTGTTAACGAGTTTAGAATTCATATGTATGTTTATTCGACGCTTCTTATGGTGAAGGAAAACACCTTGAGGAAATCTGCACACAACTGCGAAGAAATTAAAAGTTTGTGTGTGAAGTTGACCAACCCGCACTCGGCCAGTGTGGTAGGGTAGGCTCGAGCCCCTCGGTGAGGACGTATATGAGCTGTTAACGATCGATAGGGTTACTTTTAACCGCGAAAAAATACTTTTTTTTTATTTATCGACAGAAGGCTAGCACTTTACAGGTAGCCTAGTCTGAACTGCGCAAGTCCGCTCGTCTTATTGACACGACAGAGCAAATAGGACAGTCTGACCCCTACCTACCCGCAACAACCGTGTATAATGATGTTTGCCAACTCACCCCGGCTGCCCCGGCTCCCCTGAGATACGGCGCGCCTTTTTCGTGAATTAAAAACGTTCCCGCTTTGCCCCAACCTACTCTATTAACCATAGATAATTTTCGTTTTATTTTTCGCAGATTAAAAAGTAGAGGCAGACGTAGTAGGGTTGAAAATCCTTCGTTTGGTTTTTTGTTTGCGCAATATGGTCTGTAATAAAATAGCAGTTTGGGACCCTTTTATGAGTGCTGATGAGATTGTATCAAGATTATTGAGATAAGGGGCTTTATTACTTGTGGAGCATTATTGTATCAATGTTTCGCGGGTCTGTTAAATTTTTAATTTCTTTGTTTAGATCATACTTCGATGTTATTATTGAAAAATAAAAGCTTAAAGTATAATACGACTTGTTAGAAACCTTTTTATTTCTGTTTTTTCCTCTCTACAGATGAGCAGAACATACATATTGAATGTACCTCGGACCAAGAAACACACATACCACGGACGCCCACTTTGTGACGTTTTATTGTTTTTTATTTTATTGATATATGCTTGTGTCGCAAAGTACGCTTCACCGGCTTGTGAGGAAGCGGAAGACTCTACCACAGAAGAAAATAATAGTACTACCCGACTCTACCACGAAAAAACATCGTGAAGGAGACGACGCCTGAGGGGCTCCGTCTCTGATTATTAGTTTTGATTTTGATTTTGGCCGGCATTGTTACCTGAAGGGAACACTTTGTGACGTCATGCCTAATTGGGTGGCACAAGGCCTAATTCATATTTGCATACCCTCTCCCCTCTATAATCCGTGGTATGTATATACTAACCTATTATTTTTAATGGCGCCGAAAAATTACCTACTAAAAATTACAAAATGATTTTCAAAACTTTTTGTAATTGTTCGGCGCTATTAAAATGTATTTTTATGTGATTTTTATCAAGTATAGTAAGTAAAAACACTTTATTGCACACAAAAGAAACAATAACAATATACAACACAGGTAAATAGAGCGCGCAAAGGCGGGCTTATCGCTTGTAGCGATCTCTACCAGGCAACCTAGGTAGAGTATCAAGTGCATGCATAGGTTAGTAAGAAATAAACCTTTTGCAGACTGCTTGCTTATGGAACAAATTTGTATTTTTCTTTCCAATAATATATTTTTAAAATTATTTAATGAATTACAGTTTTTTACAGTTTTTGCTTTAATGCACACAAATAATATTAAAAACTATTCCGTAGTTTATTTGTAGTTCAATAAAAATCCTAAACACACAAGCAATACAAGAACCAAATCGCATTCCTACAATCAAATAAAAAGTGTAACAAGTACAGCAATTATCGAATCAACTTAAACGTTGAATTAATCTTTATTAATTACTTTAATTAACACTTTCCGTAATGAACTGTACTTATGACGAGTACAGTCGACACATGCACCCTTTAATCCATAAAATCGCCTTTTAGTTTGTTAAAGGGTTTCTAAATGTGTATGTTTAGATGTGGATGGTTGTACATACAATGTGTGGATAGCGCAAAAAATACGCCTTTGTGCTTATCCGATCATCTTGTAATTGTTATTGTTCACTTTATATACGACAAATTGTAATAGAGGAGGGTAACACTCTAGTAAAGCTAGACATTAACGAACGACTGGCTCCAAAGGTCTTCGTACCCAGAGCCGTAAAATAGCTAAAAAAAAAGTTAGAAAAGTGGCTAAAATTCATGCCATGAGACTAGTAAAGGATAAAAAAAGACAGGATCATTACATTCTCTACTAGTTAAGCATTCCAAAGTTATTAGATATATATTTGAAAGAAATTTGTAATCTATCTAATTTCTATTGATACTTAATGTAGAATTATTTGTTTTTACTACTACGCGTCATTTTTGTCTAATTATTTTGAGTCTATGGTCAAAGGAGTAGCAGACAGCATACTTGCATTTAACATCATAATAATAACTACCAAATTGGCAACACTCTCCAAAAAATACAAAATAAACTAATCCATTAATTCGAGCTCTGATTACGTCATCTCCCCAAAGTTTTTTCTTAATTTCCGGCGTCGAACCCGCAACCAGCGGTGGGGATTGGGGATCCCACGTGGGATCTGATACCGATCTCACGGCGGTCGCGTGTCACAGCGCAGTTTGCGTAAAAACGGGAGCGGTACTTAACAAACTCGATTTAAACTCATTTCTCACTCTATAAAATTTAATCATAAAAATTCGGAATATTAGGCAAATGCCTCCCGCCTTACGGCTTGTGTCGAACACTGGGATAAGAAAAAAACAGCAAGATTCATATACTTAAACTATTAAATCGCATAACAATTAAAGCTTAAAAATGTTATTGCAAAGTGATGGATGAAATAAAGAGATTTAAACTTTTAATTTTAGAAGATTTAAACTTGCATAATATTATGAAGAGTCGAGAGACAAATACTCAAATTATTAAAAACCTAGAGACGCAATTCTTCGTTTTTCTTCACATAAATTAATAATTTCATAGATTTTAGTTTTTACACTTCTCATTTTGATACATACTTTCTGTGGAGAAGAAGTAACAAAATGGAATTCGAGTGAGAAGAGAGTGAGTTTCATAAGTAGTGCTGTTCCGCTGGCGCCTTTATTTATGCTTACCAATTTACTGATTGTCCACAAGCAAATTGATGGGGCCCTGGGATCACATCACCGGTTCACCGGGATCTAAGTAATGAAATCATATTTAGGGGTAAACTCGCCTCTAAATTACATATTGGGGTAATATGAGATGATTATGAACGAAGCATATTAATAGGTATAATGTTAATTGAATTTTAGCTTATTCTATCCCAAGACCTTCTCTTAATTATTTAAAACAAAATCTATGCGAGTTCCAAAGATTACATAGGTACTTTTATATAGCACAGGTTGCCTCATGATGATATTTTGGAATATATTGAGTTCGAAAATCAAAAGCTATACGATTACGTAACAGGGATCAAATGAGCACCTCCCGAATAAAAACCAAAGATATTATCCACTGCGCCACCGACTGTTCTGAATGTAATCGTAGCGAATTATTTCTCTACGGCGTAGCAGCTCGTAGCACGTAGCATTCTCGTAGCAACGTAGCGTAGGCATAATTGATTTAACTAAAAATAGAATTGGTAGTGAAATAAGCGATACAAAACGAGAGCGTCAGTAGCCCAGTCACTAAAGCCGTTCTCTTTCATTTTTTAGGCTCTGGTTTAATGCTCGGTACATACTAACGTCTTTTCGAATTCCTTTGTATACGTTTATTCGACGCTCTTACGGTGAAGGAAAACACCGTGAACAAACCTGGGAAGAAATTCATAGGTTGTGTGTGAAGTTGACTAACCCGCACTGGGCCAGCGTGGTCGACTAAGGCCTATTCACCCTGATTTCAAGGTAGGCTCGAGCCCCTCGGTGTGGACATATTATATGGGAATTACGACGATACAAAATTCCTATGGTAGAGACTACTGTGAAGACCATAAATTATGGTGAGGTGTTGTCGCCATAAATGTAAGGTTGTAGCCCCTACGATATATCGCGGCTTAAACATTTGATTTGGCGCTTATCATGTCATTAACTCATCACGCATAGTTTATGAGCTAGTAAATATCTAGTTGACCTAAAAGGCAACTGCCTTCTTTGTTCTATTTTTTCAGTCATCAAAAATATATTAAAGATAACCCCACTTATAAATTATAGTTAGATTCTCAACCGTATTTCTATTAGTTAAAGATCTGTTCCGATAAAATAGATATATTAGAGTGCAAAATATATATTTGTACTAGACATTAGCATTGTTTAATTTAAATGTATAGAATAGAAGTCAATGCACGGCAGAGCATTTGATACTTAATTCTTAGCAAATCACAGAAATTAAAAAAAAAACGACTTGTAATTCGCTTTCATTGCTGTAGGTGTACGGCTGAGAATATAAGAATGGGAAGTCAAAAACGCAATGTACACCAATATTGTCGCCTTTTTTGTACCCTCACAAAATCTAGGCCATAAGTCAACGTCAAAAAAATCGTCGCATATGATTTGAATGACAAACAGCCGGTCATGCTTTTAATATTAGTCATTAGGCTCTATTGATGTATAAATTGTATGGAAAATTAGTGTCCAAATTTGGATGCCGCCATATTGGTAGATCACATCCAATCTGCATACATATCTTGTACTTATTTGGCTAAAGAATAATTAGATGTCTTTAATTAAATATTAATATTTCCTCGGTATATTACTAGACTCGACTGGTGTTGTCTGTTGTCGTCTGATAAAAAAAAACAATTTAGAACTTTTTAATAAATGCTTAATTTGAAGAACGTATTAAAAATCTACGTATGTGTAATATTACTTTATACATACAATACAGGAAGCCGTTTATAAAGATTATTTTCCAAGGAAATTTTGAAAATTTTAAGGAAAATATTAGTAAATTTTAATCAGATAGCTTAATTTTTGACATAATCTGGTGCTTAGGAATTTTACTCATAAGAAACTGTGAATTTATTTTGGGTGTAAAAAAAGTTGTTTTTGAAATAAGAAAATAATAATTTGTTGATTTTAATTCTACGGATGACATTTTGGATTTAAAATCTTAAATTCAGCACAATCGCAGGATATAAAATAAAAAGAAGAGTACATTTTGAACCAAATAAAGGCACATAATATACTAATACATTTATTGCCGCCAAAAAGAGCACCTTTTCAATCAACCGACACGACATTAAATGTATGATTTATGAACACTAACCTATAAAGAACAATTACAAATACAATAAACATAACCTACCGATATGGGGTTAATAATCAACGCTTATTCGACCGTTGACTCCTGGCCTAAAGCCGATGGTAACAATGGTAAGTGGTGTAGAACTGGGTTCTGTAATGTCAATCAAGAGATTGATTATTTAACAGCTCATTATTGTCTCCATCGAGGGGCTTAAGCCCACCCTAAAATCATGATGAATATGCCTTAGTCGACCACGCTGGCTATGTGCGGGTAGGTCAACTTCACACACTTACCTATATTGAATTTCTTTCTTGATAGCTTTAATCGAAGCGATCATCATTATGATGAAATGTGTATGGCAACTGATTTTTTTTAAACTTAGAACGCCTCTTAATAGAATTTGAAATATTTTTTTGATCAGTGATATATTTGATACAAGCATCAAGGCAGGGTAAACGACCCTATAATAACCTAAATAGGACCTAGTATTCTGTGCGCGATCGTTTGATGCGCGACTCACGATCTCATTGTCTTGTCGTGGTTTTACAGTGACGACATTTCGGTGCTTTCGTTATCCATTACGCTTCTTTTAATTATAATAAGTATTTAGAAATTGGATCCTATTTGTATGTACGTGTAACAGTTTATTCCCTGAGAAAATGGCATAGAAAATCTATTGGTACTAGTATTTTCCTATATTCATTCGCTACCGTTACTCTACTGGTAAAGTCACTGATTTATCCGTGTGTCTTTTTTTCTTATTTTGCAGTCCGTAAGTAACTTATTAAATGTGTTTTAATTATACCTACTAATAGTTTCAATACATTTCATGTCACTTTTAATTCTTACAATCGAATTATGCCAAATCAACTTACAATATTGTTAAATCATCAGAATTTGTTTCTGAAGCCTTTACGAGTACGTCGCTCTACCGCTAGGTCATTGTTAGAAGCGGACTGTATATTAATATTAAAACTAGTTTTGTTTTGTGGAAATAAAATACCTTAAAATACTATGATCGTATACTTGTATTGTTGTGCAGAAGGAAAAATACAGAATTGGTTTAAGAAAGTAATTTTGAACAGAGAAAACAATTGCATTATTAGTTCTATTTTTAATACATTTTTATTTTTCTGTCTTTATGGCCTTTTTGGTTAATATTTTTCAAAAAGATTTGATGTTGGTTTCCAACAGTTAGTCCGGTTCGTGCTAGTACTAAATGCAAAAATTCTATCTGTCAGGACATCAACAAGACAAATCCAATCCAACGGTAAGAGTCGTTGCCATTTACAGGAGTGACAGATAAAAACTGAAGTTCGAGCACTTTTGGTCGAAAATGAACCCCACTAAGTCACTCATTGTGTTATTTTACTATGCAGCAATGTACATCTCATTAGCAAGTCAATACACTTGAATAGGATCGTCTCTTGTCGTGATTTTGTCTGTAAGGCGTCGCACGCGCCGCTGTATTTACTTATCTGTTTATTAGTTATTGTTTTGTTTATTCAAAGCTTCAAGAAGACTATCATTATCATAATCAGTGTAGCATCCACTGTGATGAATGTTAATGGATTAAAATTGAATAATTTCGATGTATTACTAATGTTAGTTTTCGCAACAGCTCAGAATTAAGAGTCGCTTACAGTTAGTATTATTTTACATATTATGTTAGTTATGGAGTTTATCGAAGATCTGGTGAAGTTTGGATGTGGGTAGCGCCTTCTCCCAACCCAGGAAATACTATGACCAGCAGTAGACACCTTTCGGATAACTAGCTTGATTGCAGATTGACAGGAAGGTTGAATGAGGATGTATTAAAAATTAGCTGTCCGCCAGCGGCTACGCGCGCGTTGTTTTTTGACTTTTCCGTCTACAGTTTTCCGTAGGAATAAGATAGATGCATCTAAGATGATGAACGAGGATATAAGGTACCATAATACAAAATTTTATTTCAATTGGTCTAGCAGTTTTTGAGATTAGCCCGTACAAACAGATAGAGAAACAATAAAAATTTGGATTTGTTCTATTTCAATCTTACATCGCCCTGACTCGGATTTTATCTTTTTTTTCTTTGTACAGATATTTGACCTCTACAGTTTTATTATATTTAATAGATTTAGAAGAAGATAGATACGGTAATGAAATTGTAACAAAAAAATTTTTAAATAGGTGACTGCCAGTTTAAAAAATCTAAATAAAGAACACATTTCTTTCTCTCCAAAAACTACGTCTCTTTTATTGTACGCCATATTTGGTGTTCTATATACAAAAAAATGTATATCGGGTCATAAACTTCGCAAATTAATTATCATGTAATTATCATTTCAACAACAACACTAACATTTCACATGTTTTCATAATAAGTACTCAGTAAAAACGCAATGTGTCCTCGGGCGCGTCTTAAACTGGCCTAGTTGCTTAGAACATCATTATTATTAAATTAATTTACTAACTGGTTAATTGTTAAAGCAATTTGAATTATTTAGCTGTTCTGTAATGGCGGCATATTATTATCATACTAATATTAATAAAGGGTCCCAAACGATCATTTGCGAATATAAATATTTCATGGTTGATGCAAAAATTTTAAGGTTACACTTTTTTTTTGTTTACCAGAAGACTGTCCTAGTCTTAGAGCAACGCCGGCCAGGTCCGCGTTGCTCTAAGGTCCTAGTGGCACGAAGCAATGTGACAAGAGATTATCTCAAATCGATTTATCAAAATTCTGTAAGAAAGCCGCCACATTGAAGTTTCCGCCATAGCTGAATCGGGGACGTTTTGAGAAAAAGGCAGGTCAGGAGTAAGTACTTTAAACCGACGAGCATGCGTGGTGAAATTAATGAATGTGGAAGAGAAAACGTCTGTCTGGATCGTAGCAAGTGGAAGGAAATGATCTCCTACTTTTCCGGAAAAGAGCCGTGACTGTACGCTGTATGTACACAATAGACAGATGGTATGTAGGCTAAACGCGACAAAGCTATATCTTGTCGCGCGCGAAACTTCATGCCACCTACCTCAACTGTCATGGAGTGTTTTAATTTATTTGGTAGAATAGTACTATAATGTTGTAAATATTTCAGTAGTGGCCATGGTCTAAGAAAACAAGGTCTTGTATTCGGACCTCCCACGTGACTGACACAAGTCTACGTTATCATGCGCTGTTTATCCTTAGAATAGAATAGAATAGAATATACTTCGCAAATTAAACGTTCGTTTATTTTTTTATCCTTGTCGAATGAGTGTTAATAAACAAGGATGAACAGCGCATGATGACGTAGGCTTGTTTCAGTCACGTGGTCCGAATGCAACACCTTGTTTTCTTAGACCATGGTAGTGGCAGTGGTACCTCAGGTTTATCTGCGCCTGATGGAAACGTTTTACCACTATCGGTGTCCGCTGCGGTCCCAGTTATCGTCTGCGTTGCTCTCTCGGTGAGAATGTCGCTATTATCTTGCGCACGCGTCGAAAATAGTCCTATGAAGCGCTAGACATTTCTTTAGATTATTTTTGTATAATCACTGTTTCAAGTAAACATGCAAACGATTACCAAGTTTACTTGCAGCCAAGGGTTCATCCATTCCAAACAGTGAAAAAGCAAATTAGATTATCGTAGCGGCAAAAATACCTTTGTATTGCGAAGTTGTTTTTGCTGCCGCTCTACGAACATAATGAAAGGATTGCAACAAGGTCATAGGTTCGATCCTAGGGCTGCTGTCTAGAGCTCGGACTTTAAACTCTTATATAGAGCCTTTGGAGAAGGCCTTCGTCCAGCAGTGGACGTCTACTGGCTGAAATGATGATGATGATGATAGAGCCTTAACCTATTCTAGGCTCAACGGCCAAACTATTTAATTAAAATAAGTTTAATATAAAGCAGGCTATGTCATGAAATGTAATGTTCAATAAACATATTTTTATTTTTTATAGCCTGTTTTCTCTATAATTTTTCCCACAGGAATAAGGATTATTCCTGTTTTAAAAAAACCTAGTATTAAAATGTAACTGCAAGATTTTTTTTGTTCTATAAGAGAAATTATAATGCATTATTTTAATTAAATTGTTTTTGAATCAAAACAAAAGCGGAAAAGTTTATGACTTATTGTATCAGTTCAAAAGTGATTAATAGTTTTACCATCTAACACAAATATACTTAAGAGTGTAAGTCCTGTAAAAACATTCTTGTACAAATATGTAAGTGCTGTAACCGCAAACTGAAAATAAATACCTTATTTATGTTGTATTATTGCAAATATTGTGTATAAAACTATAACATCATTTATGTCTAATTGCGTGCAATTTATATTCTTTATTTACTAACCAATATCCTATATGTCTCAGATATTCAATCAACACTTAATAGATTGTTTGCTATGAAATTCCTTTTAAATTAAATTACGTGGTGAGTAGAATATCTCTAGACGAAAAGGTCATACGGATTGTGAATGTGGAAAGGGTTATTTTAAATATCATCGATGACAGAAGATGCCAGACACGACAACATTATTAGAAACATCACTGAAAGAAAGGTAGAAAGAAAACAGAAATAAAAGACGACTGAACTAAAGAAGGAATAAATATTGTCGTATCAAGAAGTTACACTGAAGACGGACAATAGAATGGAATGGAATAGACTCCACAGACAGAGCACGGTTTTAAGAGCAATGCAATGAAGATGATAATTATGATGACGAATTGTCTCTTATGAATGACACCGAGGAAACTGTAGTCGATTCTAAACTCTATAATTTGGATGTTGGATTCATCTCCCGAGTATGCGACAGACAGACAGATGGGCCTTATCTAAATGACTCTGAAACTGACTGTCCTAGATATCATCCTCTTAGTCGAACATTAGTGGAGATCTTAATAGAAACTGCTTAAGTGCATGCCACTGGTAAAAAAGTAGCTGATGGTGTAAACAGTGTGATAAGAAAGAATTGGTATATTTTTATTTTCTTTTAGGCATTCCCAATATAGAGCTTGCTTGGCTAGCCTAGCCCGTTAATAAATACTGAGCTTTTGCTGAGCTGTGATTTAGCTTTCGAAAAGTAAATATTTTTACTTCTTATTCCCAGCGAAAGTAACAATTTTCCTAAGCAGTGTATGAAAATGATACAAATAATAGTGATTGGCGGTTACACAGCAACTATAATCTAGAAATCTTCCTATGGGTGTCACTGGAGGTGTCCTGTGACACCCATAGGAAGATTTCTAGATTATTCCAATTCTAAAGCCGGTAACAATACAAAGCGCATTTGGACTGCAATGGAAAGATTGGCAATGTTTTTCTTTAGCCATTAGTTATACATCATCATCATCATACACGTAAACAGTGAGAAACCAATTCCTTACAGCTGCCCTAGCCTACTTTGAAAATTATTTTCTCAAAATATCCTAAATATTTAAACTAAATCGATTTTCCCCCGTAAAATCTCAGCAAATTTCAGCAAAATCACCGCTAACAATGAGCAAACCATTAATTCAGTCGAAAAATTACCAGAAAAGTATGTTATAATGCCGTACGAATAGGTCCTAGAATCTAATGAATCAAGTGAACAATAATTGTTTGTTTATAGTAATAAATAAGATAATATTCAATCTGCTTCTTGCGACGTCAAAGTGAGTCACTCAATATAGTAAGCTATCACTGGTTTTCCGTAGTAGTGCGTCTTAGTGTTATTCTTAGTCATGCATATACAATACACATAATATCAGGATGACTTAATAGGTAGGTAGTGTTAGGTTTTAGTGTCACTGACCTACACAACACTGAACAACATTATGGAATTTCCGTGGCCCTGAACTTAAATGATTCTTTCTGACGCACATAACGGAATATTGTATTACTCGTAATTACCTATAATATTTTTAACTACGCTTCGGCCGGCGTTGTTTTTGACTTGACTTTTCTGTGCAATTTCCCGTAGGAATGAGATATTTTCCGCGGTAAAAACTGTCTTAAATGTTGACAAGGGATTTAAGATACCACCATACAAAATGTCATTCAAATCGGTCCAACAGTTTCGGAGATTAACCCGTATAAACAGACAAACAATTAAACAAAAAAATAGAAAAAAATCTGGATATGTTTTACAATATATCACTGCTTACATCCCCCTGACTCGGTTTTTAGCATTTTTTTATATGTCCAGATTTTCGACTTCTGCAGTTTTATTATATAGACACCTATCTATATGTATTGTTTAATTACGAGTATTAAACTCAATACTTGAGTTCCCGAAAACGGCTCGGCACTATTTCGATGTAATTACATAGTTACTATACCTAGTATAAAACATTTTATACCATAGGTAGATAAACAATAGTCAAAAGTCATGATTTCTAAAATTAACTTTGCCTTGTAGGATCATAATTTAGGCTAGACTCGTACCAGCAGCAGGAATATCATCATCGTATTAGCCGAAAGAGATCCACAGGCTACAAGAAATCCTGCTTGGCCTCCAACCAGCTTCCCGCGACCCTCACATTGTAAGAGGCCTGCCAAGAAAACAAGGTCCTACAATTAGACCACGTGACTGACACAAGACTAGGTACGTCATTTTGCGCTGTTCGTTCATCCTTGTCTATTACACGCATAAATGAGACCTGAAAAAGCCGAGAACATTATGATCAAATCGTTAACAACTCATACATGTCCCCACCGAGGGGCTCGAGCCTACCCTGAAATCAGGGCGAATATGCCTTAGTCCGACCACGCTAGTACAGTGAGCTGACGAATTAGGTGACCCCCCCGAGGCGCCGTTAGGCGCCATCTACCGCTCCAAGGGGGCAGAAAATAACGAATTAATGACTATAATACTTTATCAGTGTAATTAAGAACGTGTTGCCTAATTTCAACGGTCTCTCTAAGTTACAGCTCGGCGAAAGTAGCGTGGCGTGTCGGGGGGGGGGGTCACCTTACTCGTCAGCTCACTGTACAGGTTGACGAACCTTTGAATTACTTCACAGATGTCTGCAGGTTTCCTCATGATGTTTTCCTTGACCACAAGATCGTCGAATAGGTATTAATAAAAATTCCGAAAACACATTGGTACGAGTACGTGCCGTAGCTTGAACCTGCAAACTTCTGAATGGCAGTGAACGGTACAGCCACTTGGCCACTGACGCTCTATGAGCAGATAAAGAGAATTACTAGCTCAAGTACTTGTACAATACAAGTGCTTGTCGCAGGCTATTCTTACATTTGCCCAAGTTCTCATCCACAGCTTCATTATTCGGCGCACAATGCAATGAGTGGTGCTGTGACAGACTCAGGCGCATGGGCTGTGGTACCGTTGGATCGACGCGTTGTCCACTGGTGTCGACGGCGGTGCGGTTAAATATTTGTCACTTTTTTGTTAGAAATAATCACAAAAGTAGTTTATGTAAATAGATGACTGCTTAATAGACATCATGACGCTCTTAAGGTGAAGGGAAATTTGGTGAGGAAACTTATTAATGTAACTCGGTGTATCAAATCGAACAACCGACACTAGAGTCAGATTACGCCCTTGGCCCTTATTCATGTTAATTCGATTGGATGTTGTTACGTTATGAAGATAATAACACTATGAAAAATAAGGCAAAGCTTTTCGAGAACTTAAAAATAATTTCTGAGGAAATTAGGTGTATTTCTGTGATAAGAAATACCCTAGTCTTAGGTAAATGTAATTTATCATTAAACTGTATAACTGTATTTTTATTGCAATATGTTCAGCCGTTTAGGCGTGAAAGCGAAACAGACTACTTTTAATTAATTTCAAAAATTTTAATTTCTGAAATCTTTGTCGGCACCAATGGATAACCGCACACAAGGGATACCTATATCTTGGGAGAAATCCTGAGATAATAGAATTAGAGAGGAACCTCCCGCTCCCACGAGCGACAATACGACAAATTGTCAGGCATTACGACCAGCCTTTATATAGCGAGTGAATTGGACCAATCTGCCGCGTTGTTTGTCAGTTCTGTGATTGAGAAATGTGGTTAAGATTAGGGTCATTATATCGTCATACCGCTTCTGAAATTTCTTCGCAGGCGTGTGCAGGTTTCTTCAAGGTGTTTTCTTTTACCGTAAAAGCGTCGAATAAACGTACGTTCACGTTCTTAAGTCCAGTCATATCACTTCTCTCTAAGAAAAAGAAATCTATTCTCTCGCAAAGAAAAAGTAGAACGAAGAAGATAAAGTATTTGCGAGCGATACACAGGCTTCTAATACAAAAATAAGTAACAATGATTTTCCTAAGTAGAATCAATGTTATAATAATGCCACTGTATTTCAAGCCATGGTTAAGAGTTATTGATCTAGAGTGCGCATCAAGTGTCAGCTCGGCCCAAGAGAAGTGGGTCAAGGAGAGTGGATTGATCCAGCTACCTTAGGGTAACCCTCAGACAACACTAGATGAACAATTCCATCCAAGGATAAGTAGCACTTCTTTTTATGCCAGCATAACAGTTGAGGCGTAGATGGTTTAAAAGGATTTTTAGTCCTGTGTTGATCTCGCTAGGCCTTGTAGCAAATTATGATTGCTTACTTTGGTATAGTATGGGTTACGAGCTTAACCTATGGTCTGTTTTATATAAACCCGGACAAAAGTTCATTGCCTCTGTCTTTTCTTGAGAGTTATTAAAAATAATGTAACGCCAAAATGTTTGGCAAGGTCACACGCTCACCCCGCCTTCTAATACGGTGTGGAATAGTTTGGATGTCGTATATTTGTCTGACACCCTTAGCAGGTTCTGCCGAGTTTGGAGTCAGACAGCTGTGTGAGATGTTCTCACATATTTATTTATTGAGACATCACCAATAGTCATACTATCATATCATACTTCATATTGTATCATCATACTATTATTATAAAGAGGAAAGATTTGTATTTTTGTGTGTGTGTCTGTGTGTGTATGTTTGTAATGAATAAACTCAAAAACTACTGAACCGATTTCAAAAATTCTTTCACCATTAGAAAGCTACGTTCACCTTGAGTAACATAGGCTACCTTTTGCTGCGAGAAAATGCCTCATTCCCACGGGAAAGCTAGCTTAAGATATATAGCATCTGAACTCTCTGTGATGCTCTTTAGCGTTGCGCCCAGACTGCAGTGATACGTTGACGCCGGCGAGTCTCGCACTCACACAGACAAACTGCTACTGTGACTCACCTGATGGAGGGTAAGTAGGGGCTCCATACTCAAAGGTTTGATGGGACATCATTAATTAAGTGGACCTGCCCAGAAAAATTAAAATCTCGTATTCAATCTATATCTGTGATCTCGTCACATTGCGGAATTTCAACTAAACATAAAAATGTATATTATGTGCCGCTCCCAGGCCTGCAAAATATGATTTCTCTGACATACCTTTACCTTTACAATTATCGCGTAAAGACCCGTAATATACAAAATTATGTGTACTAAGGGCGAAAGCCACAAATAAAACATTATTTTTCTGATCAGGATTTAACTATACAGCCCATAGTCTTACATTTACAAGATAGGCCTTCTTCTAACTAAGTCTCGTGTGGTCTCGTACCGTTGATTGGACAAAAAGCAAAATGGCAGATACCTAGTCAATGTAAAGAATGATGTAAAATTGTTCCAAGGACTAGGAGAATTATCGGCGCAGTATGTTGGTAATTATAACATACAACAAATAGTCCTATTTTCACTAGAGATATTGCTATCAATTATCATCTCTCCACTAACAGGCAGGCGGGTTGTGAATCGCACTTGTTGTTATTTACACAGACCCTTCTTTCCCTTACTCACGATTGGTTTCAATGATTGGAGATTCTAAGATAGAACGTCCTATTCAAAGTAAATTTTCCAGAATATATTATGAACTTATGGTGTCCCTACTCACCATTTTCCGTGCATATCGATTGGGAGAGCTCTCTTCAGCTAAAAGCCGGATAACTGCGCGGCTTCCCTGAAAAGGGGGGCGGAGGGGGAAGGGCGCGCTTTGGTAGATTATATGACAGTGCTCACTTACTTAAAAAGGTGGGTTTGGATGGCTTGTACAGTAATCTGCAAATGCTGCTAGACTCTCGTCGAAATTCACCCCTACTGCTACGGAATAAAGGCGCTCTCAAGGTCAAAGTGTCCAGCCGCATGTGCTGCTTACTGTACTTTGTTCTTTTTTTTACTTACCTTACCTAACCTTATAGATACTGAGAACAGAAGGAGAGTAGACAGATTTGTTTGCAAGTTTCTATTGTCGTCCTGTGATTATGCTGCATGCAACTCATCTTTCTTTTGACGTGATAACGTCTTATAAATTGGTTTGCCGGGTAACACTTCAAGAAACTGCGTTACGCTCCGCTCACGTTATGCGCTCACAATGAGAGCGAGTGAGAGGCACGCAGCCCGCCTAAGAGCGAGAGAGACAGAGCGAGAGAGAGAGAGTGAGAAAGTCGTTGTCACGTAAAACTTTCGCCCGTATACCGACTTTACAGGCAACCAGTTTTTTTTTTTTTATTGACCTTCGCTTGAGTCGAAAAGGTTCTACTTTTGGGTGTTAGAGACTTAGAGGTATATTACTAGCTTTGCGCCTCGCGGCTCCGCCTGAGTCAACAGTTTTTCCCATGGAAACGAGGAATTTTCCCACGGCAAAAGTTAGCCTGTCTTTCCCTAAGGTCTATTCTATCTTTGTAGCATAGCAATTTTCATAAAATACAAACAATCACATCTTTCCTCTTTAAAATATTGGTCTAATGGTATCTATATGAAAAAGACACACGAGCAAAAACTACACACAACGGAAATGCGCATGCTAAGATGAGCGGGAGGAGTCACACTGAAAGATGGTCCGAAATGAGTATATCAGAGGTTGCACTAATAGCCGATAAGATTAAGGAGTCCAGGCTAAGATGTACGGTCACATGCTTAGAAGACCGGAAGACCATGTCTTGAAAAAGCGCTTTTCCCTGGCTGAAAAGAAGATGGGGAGAGGGAGCCCTCAAACCACATGGCTGACAAAGGTACGTAAGGATATGAAGGAGATGGGCCTTAACAAAGAAGATGCGGAAAATCGAAGCAAATGGCGATAAGGAAAATCGATCACAAGGCGAGGCCAAAGAAAGAAAGAATATTGTTATCTATAGAATATTTGTCGATAAAAATTAAACATAACCTCACATCAAAAGTTGACTGAAGAAACTCATCATTTCAGCCGAAAGACGCGTCCACTGAAAGACAAAGGCCTCCCCCAAAGATCTCCACGACGATCGGTCCTGCGCTGCCCGCATCCAGCGGCTTCCCGTGACCCTCACCAGATCGTCGGTCCACCTTGTGGGGGGCCTGCCCACGCTACGTCTTCCGGCGCGCGATCGCCATTCGAGAACCTTTTTGCCCCAACGGCCATCGGTTCTACGCGCAATGTGCCCAGCCCACTGCCACTTAAGTTTAGCGATTCTTCGGGCTATGTCGGTGACTCTAGTTCGCCTACGGATCTCATCATTTCTGATTCGATCACGCAAGGAAACTCCAAGCATAGCCCTCTCCATCGCTCTTTAGGAAACTATTTAGCAGCATTTTAATCATCATAGGATTTGTAGTCATCAGAAGTTAAGAAGCTTTGCTGAAACCAAAGCTCTCGTCTCAAACGAATATACAAGTCTATCTAAAAAATATATCTAAAAGAAAATCCAAAATAAAAAGAACAGCTAAAATAACAGGGAATGGACTGTCATGTGGAAGTGTTGTTTTTAATATTCAACGATGATGGCGGTACACACGCGCCTCTCGGGGGAGACGAGCGGGCAGATAACGGGCCGGTGCGCGGTGTGGCCGCACCTTTATTTAACTGCGGGAATCCATCGATTATAGCGGCGAGGGCGGTTTTTGAGGGAGAATAATTTGTGTGCTTGCTTCGGTGAAACGTTTTTAGCAGTTTCAATTTCAAGTATCGTTAACAGCTCATATATGTCTCCACCCAGGTGCTCGAGCCTACCTTAAATTCAGGGTGAATAGGCCTTAGTCGACCACGCTGGCCCATTGCCGGTTGGTCAACTTCACACACAACCTTAGAATTTTTTCGCAGGTGTGCAGGTTTCCTCACGATGTTTTCCTTCACCGTGAGCGTCGAATAAATGTACCTACATATGAATTCGAAAATCGAAAACACATTGATACGTGCCGAGGTTTGAACCCGCGAACTTCTGAATGGAAGTCAACGGGCTTAGCCACTTATAATAAAATTTAAATTGTATGATTCTATCCTAGAATGCTTTGATCGTCGTTATCAACTCGTATACTACGTCCATATACGAGGGCTCAAACCTACCCTGAATTCAGATGAACAGGCCTAGTCTATTCAACTAGACACATAACCTTTCAATTTCTTAGCATGTATCCTTGTGATATTTTCCTTCACTTTAAGACGGTCGAAAACGCATAGGCATATGAAAAGCATATGAAGGCATATAAATATGAAAATACATTGGCAAATACGTGTGGTATCATTGTATTTTAGTATTCTACAATACATACATATCATATAACTGAATTTTATTTAGCTTAATTACATTTTTGCAACACGATTTTTAACATGTTTCTGAGTGAGCCAATAAAATCCCTTTCTCAATCAATGCAAATACTAACCACGGTTCATATAATATCTTCTAACTAGTATAGACAAAAGTATAGACGTGTGTTGTGAATGTGACCTTGAAACTTTGTATCAGGCAGTCAATGACTGATTCATTGCTATCCAATTTATTAATCTCATACATTTTTTTCTACAAAACTCAAACAATTACAACAAACAACAACAATAAAGTTAGTCTAGTTTAAGTCTAATATAAATTTACTACTCTTATACCCATTTAACACTCTTACTTAAGTATACCAAAAAGATTTTTTACCAAAGAGATAACTGGAAATGATTTAGAAGTTAACTCTTTGGTAATTGATCTTAACACTATAATTGAGTACTTTGGGCTAACCACATTAAATAGCATTATCTCACAAATACCGTTGTTGTCTGAAAAGTAAGATGATTCCGTGCTTCGGAAAGCAAGTAAGTAAATCCTTTGATCCTGGCTACTATCTACTAATGTATTCGACTCACACGATAATATAGGAAATGAAATAAGCATATTTATACTGAAACGAGAATTATTTTTTTCAAGTGCCTTTAGACCAGGATAACACAATAGTTTCATTCATAATTCGATCTACTTTTTCCTTCCTTCTATTTTTCTTTTACTTTACCACACCACATCACATCCCTTCCCAGCTCCTAAATATTTAATTCATTTAATACGGCTTACACAAACACCCTGGAGAATAAGCCCGAAACATTTTGATAAAATGCCCTTTTGTCGCTACCATCCGTTACACCTCTAATCTCCTCATACAATAGGCTCTTGGGACCCTAAAGGTCAACTCACCCTTTAATTCTCCGGGTCAAAGGGCCATATTCCTTTTGTCAAAGCACACCAATCAGATGTTTTTTCCAAAGGGCTACAAAGGGCACGAATTGGTCCAGACGACCGAGGGTCAAATTTCTCTGTTACCTGAGAAGGGTACTGAATGACCACTGGTCAGTTGGGTCCCATGCTAATTATAATAGTAGGTATGTAGGTATGTAGGTAAAAAAATATTATTATTAGATGTGAGAGTTTTGTTAACGATATACAATTTGAGTTTCAAGTTGTCTTGTTTCCTATAATGCTTGTGTAGCGGCGCGCCACATACTACGTCATTAGTAGAGCAACCTATTAGAGGCTGAGGCCTGTAACGCGCTATCAGAGTTTTCGCAAGACATTGAACATATACAAGTTCCAACGATGTACAGTTGGTCCCCGGGCTTACCATCATGCCCGGCGGAAGATCTTCCCTTTGCTTCCTTACTTGGTTACATTCCTCAATATCATAAATTATACCTATCTATCTTTGATATAGTTAATAACAAAGATACACTCCAAACCCCTAGTTCACCCAATTAGCCCACCTGGGTGTACCAAATCCCATAGTTCACCACAAAATAACTGTGTGTACCAGGGTTTTGCAGTGCGAAGACAAAGATAGATTCATAATCCATAATATTTAATTTTAAAACTTATTCTATAGATTTTGTTGTAGAGCCTGCGCGTCCAAGTCGTCCCGTCAACTTTTCCTTATTTTCGTAAGTAAGGTCGTATCGTATGAAATATTATTCAAATTGTATTCGCAAATAAT
Source organism: Teleiodes luculella (assembly GCA_948473455.1). Taxonomy (NCBI): domain Eukaryota; kingdom Metazoa; phylum Arthropoda; class Insecta; order Lepidoptera; family Gelechiidae; genus Teleiodes; species Teleiodes luculella. Next base: position 8,356,799 of record OX419603.1, read on the forward strand.
GGGCTGCCGCATGTGTTGGTTGCTATACCAGGCCTAATACTATTCCACCAACATTTTTTTAAATAAAATTTTCTGTAAGCCTTGCATTAGTTCTTTCAGAAATTATTGAAGAAGCTGGCTATATTCTAAATATACTTAGATATTTGACTTGAGTTTGTTTTTTCGCACCTAAGTCTTCACTATTCATCTTCACTTCGACTTTCGAATATTGTTCATCCGAAGCGCCTCTATAGGCTATCAGAAACCTAGTCTGACCTTTATTCAATTCAAGATTAGGTTTAAATATATTTGTTATGTTCGTTTTATCAAGTCCATCTGTCCCAATGTCTTTCAGTTGCATTCGCATGTTCTTTCTTTTCAATTTTTGTCTCATTTTGTCCTCTTCATCAATCCTGGTCCTCATCAGGTGCTTCGAGTAGCTCCTCTTCAATCCATAGAGTACTTCTTTCATTTGTTTATTTTGAATTTTTGCCTGCCGTTGCAAAAGATCGATGCTAGTAAAACATTGTAAGCCCATTATGAGAAAAGATGTATAAACTAGCAAAATCATAATTCATAACTGAAGATTTAGGTATTGCTTTTGATTGATATAACAGAATCTTTGAGCTGTGAAATTAGTTTTTAATTGATGACTTCGACTTCTTAAACCAACAAAAAACACACATGATTTTAGATATTTTGGAGGCTTATTGAAGTATAATTTACTTTATCCTATTACATATTTTCTTTTTTTTACTTATTTATTTTTATTGGATATTTCTCAAGTCAAATTTCAGAATGACAAATTTGCGATATAAATACAATAATATTCCTGGTTCCTTTACGTTTCCTTAGTGTGCTGTGCAATAAACTATGTTCTGTTCTAAATACGACAAATTTAACATACCTACTCGTACATACCTATATGTACGGGTAATGATAATGATGATGATATATTAGTAGGTACTTTCTGGATTGTTCCTTCTCAAATGACAGAACACAAAGAAATAGTCTCCATAGCTGTCTGGCCAGTACATCCCAATAATAAATATCTATCTTAGAATAACATTAGATAATGCCCTAACGTCTTCCGATCCCCCAGCAAGGATGTCCAGCTGCAGTCCACATCACAAAAGGAAGAAAGGGTTAAGGAGCCGTTACCTGCAAATTTTTAATTGCACATATTTGCATAAACGCTCGGGGACAAAGGATTATAGAAAAAGTTTGCAAAAGAATCTCCTATGATTGATAGCTAGTGGTCAAACAACAGCGGATACGGAAGGGTGAGGAGTTTAAATCTTATAGAGATTTCACTCTCGAAGAAATATTGATTAAAATTTAAAAACTTCAAGAACAATATTAATAATGATATATTCTTGATAGCACACGATAAAAACAAAAAAAAAACAAAAAAAAATGAACATAAAACAAAAACTATAATTTGAACAGAAAAGTGAAAATACTTGTATTGTACGGATGGCAATGATTGGCGTCTTTATTGCTAAAGGAGTATTGTCTTCCAGGCATCCAGTTTGATGGAAAATAAATCCTGGGTAAAGATGATTCTGGCGTAGTAAAATACTTATATGTATACTAAGTTAAACGTTATATTTCTCTTTGAATATCAGAAAATGAGCATTTGATATTCCGCGTTAAATAAGTATCAAAACTTAAAAAGAAAGTTAAAGTATAATTTATATTCAATATTTTAAAAGCTACAAAAATATTATCGCTGCGAAATTAAAATTGTGACGTGAAATTATATGCCGTGGTTAATTAAATTTAATACGACGAAAGCAAAGCACTGTTTCGGTAATAAAGAAGAAAAACGACCTCGTAAAACATAATAAAATTCACAAAACATAATGGCTTGAAATAATTTTCGTTATAATTTTAGACCTAAATAAAATTAAAAGCAAAGATAACCGATCGTTGGAAAAACCATTATCTTAATATTACAATATTTTTAATTGCGCCTTATCTATTCAAATCACAGTGGAGACAAAAGGATCGGAAGTCAAAAAAATAATCGTTTTATTAAAATTTCAAAACACGACCGCTAATCCCATCGGGACCGCCGTCAGCATCCCTCTCTCATGCTCCTGGACAAAAAACAAACATCCTGACACAATATACTGCTAAATTACCATAAACAACGCATTATAGTTGCAAGACGGTTGGGTATAACCGGTTCGATCTGCTCCAAACTAGTTTAGACCGGAAATCGGCCTGTCTGTAGTTCCGCGACACCAACTTACAATGGTCCCCTTTGTTTTTTTAAACGCAGAGCCAATTTGACCGGGATGGGGTTTCGAGCGATTAAAAAATCAAATTAAACGTACGGTGCGATCGAGTATCTCCGACTAAATTTAGGTGAAATTTAGTCATGCTGTGTTGTAGGTAATGTAGTTTATTCATGTTAGTGCCACCAACCGGCGCTATTTATGATTTTTCGCAATTTCCTGCTTGGTTTCCTGAAAGATATTGCTACTTTAGCAATAAGGCCGCCCTCAACTCATCAAATTTACTGTTCTATTTTGTTACTAGTGTCAATAAAGAATATTTTTATTGCATTGTATTGTATATTTGTTGCATCCTGGTTCAAATAAATAAATGATGGAATAAATTATGATTACTTACAACAATGAATTTCAGCATCCAGCGGTTATCTGGATATAATCTGAATTGATTGAGTACTAATAAGTAACGAGAGAAACGAAATTAGTACCTATTCAAACAGGTAAAACATTAATCAGACATTTGACTAGCTTAAACATTTAAAATCTCTTGAATCAATCAGTCAAAGTTAAAGAAAATCAATCTCGGAATTGTCACACTCATTAAGATAATATTGATTGATGGCGATTATTTATTTATGTTTATGTCTAAGTATTTTCAACCAAAAATATTCTATGGTCGTCAGACTTTGAAGCACATAATGTAAAACAAATCCTTTTGGCGAGGTAGGAATATACGTACTTAAACTAGAATAAAACTTCTTTTATTTGACTTCCTTGAGTTTGCCGTCCAAAGTGTAACTCCCGAGCAACATTTAAAATAATATGTAGCATCGATCTGATCAAATCAGTCTGTAAGTACCACAAAGCGATTAACAACGACATGGTCAGGATGCTTGGACAGCCAAAGACAAGACGAAAGGGTAGCAGGAACTGCAACCCGGAAACATTAGCGAAGTGTGCTTAGTCAGACTTTTGTTCGAATTCTGCAAGCATGAGAAGAATTTGAGAAGAAATTTATACTGAGACTTGGTGTTAGGGAGCGAGAATTTATGATCGTTGTCTATTTGTAAACAAAGCTTTTTTATGACCATCTTGGTATCTGTCTGTAGCAATAATGGAACATTTCTGGATGTTTTAAAATTTTGCGCATACATACTTGATATTATTCTGGAAGATTGAGCATTTTTTATATTTGTACTTACACTGCTTAATTTTAAAATATGCAATTTAGTGTTCCCAATAATTTTGCCTGTTTACTTTATTAATAGTCTCGAGATTAGATTGTTTTCCTTTTTTATGAAAGAAATAAATAGTAAGATTTGAATAAAACAATTTTTGGACTTCAAAGCAAATAAATACCATAGTCGGCTGTTTTAAATGATTAATTAACAAGCTTTCCGCCGCGACTCTGCCCGCGTTAACAGTTTTTTCCCGTGGGAATGAGGCATTGTTTCTCAGAATAAATGTAGCTTTCTAAATTTTTGAAAACGGCACAGTACCTAGGTTTTGAGTTTATCCATTACAGACATACATACACACACACAGACACACACAACATTACAAATCTTTCCTCTTTATAATATTAGTATGAAGTATGATTGCTCTTCGGAATCATTTTTTCAACCGATAGGATAATATTAAATTTAGAAGTCTATGCTTCATTCCTATGCTACAGGAATTCTTATTCCAGGAATTATCAAAAGTAATAGCTAAGTGTGAGATAGTAACTGATATGACTCACTCGTGAGTCTGTGAGAAGCTGTATCGCGTCAGCGTGTGTGATTCTGACCTCTCTCATTTCCCATGCTCTTACGTCGACGACAAAGTTTTGTCCAAAATTATAACAGTGTTTCGCTCGCTACTGTTACTTTCGAGAAGATCATTTAGAGCAATTCGTTACACTATTGAAGACTAGAGGTACTCGGAAGTTTTTGGTTTTGGAAGAATTTCATATTCACTATATTTTTCAAGTTTCAAACTGGCTATTTTCTAAATTAATAATAAATAAAAAAGGCAAATAATACATTATGGAGGTCCTAGGTCAGAAGACAGCCAAATTGTGAACTCGCCTCGGCGTCGAAAAGTGATTTGTAAAATCTTATTTCGAATAAAAACTTTTTGACTTTGACTTTGAAAAGGGTCCACTCGTCGCAAAATTATATCACTTTGGGAGAATTCCCCCAGTTTCGTTAAGGACGTTGCAGACTGAATGATCTATAATCCGAAAATAAAGATGATTTCGTGCTACGGAAGGCACGTAGAGCCGTTGGTCCTGGCTACTATAAATAAACAATATTGATGTATTTGTTACACGAGCCATGTCCTTAGGCGGCTCAATAGACAAAGACAAAGACAAAAATATTTATTGACAATAATTCTAACATCTGAGGTAGGTGAACCTCGAAACCCACACGATTTTTTTTTTTTTTTTTTTTTTCGTATCGATTCGGCGACTAGATATAAGAGGACCAATACTCCGCCACGGCTACGGCATTGTCCGTAGCATTGTACAGGTCCTCGCGTGTGCAGCTGTTGGGACACGCTTGGCAGCACAATAAATGGGCCATGGTTTGGGGAGAGACACCACACAGACATGCACTATCCGAGCTGTATCCCCATCTGCACATATTCTCCTTACTTCGGCCAACCTGGGTCCGGAGTCTGTTTAGAGACTTCCAGGTCGGCCAGGGCAGGTCTTGTCCAGCGGGGAGGCTCTCTGTTAGTGGGGTGAGCGACGCTGTGGGGCATTTTCCGTTCCACATTTTCAGCCGCGCTGATGACCCACACGATAATCAAACATTAGTAAAATTATACTAATAATAATACCTAATAATAAATCTTTATTCATTCAAAACAATGTGTTTACAAGTTTTTTTCTGATACCCGCACTAGGATACCCTGTGTTGCGGGTATACTTTTTAAAACTTTCACGGTTGTTTTCATAACTATTAAGCACAAACCAATACTACGATAAATACCTATCCCGTTTTTAATCTTAATAGTTATTAGTAAAATTATTTTAAACGCGAGATAGTGGTAGCTAAGTAGATGTATCGTATATAACAGATGCGCAAAATAGGTAAGTACCTACGAATTCATCTATAATCTTTCACCAATAAAATACGATAGAGCGTGAATGTAAGCTACTGTATTTATTTAACAAACTGCGCTCGTTTCTTCAGTAAACAAACAGACGTTATCGCAGAGAAACTCAACCGAAAAATCGATTGCTCCTACATTACCTCGCATCTGCCGACGACGTGCCCGATAACAAACTCGTTTGCGATAACACTCCACAGGCGAAAACTCCTAAAACCAAACCATATTGTGCACTCGAAAAAGTAACACACCGGAAATACAACAAGGAAGACGACTGGAACTATCTGCAAAGATATCTTTGTTGAAAACTGCTACAAGCTATTTGCTTCTGAAGTTGTTTGTAGAGTCGTAAGTTTTCCAGTTCGTCGGTTTTTGGTTAGCTGCAAAGATAAATCGAGAAAGTTGGTGGCCCAGTGGCGGCCACTGTCTTCCAATCGAGAAGCGCGGGGTCAAGCTTCAGCCTCATATTTAAAAACGTCATCGGAAACCTGCACACACCTGCGTAGAAATTTACAGGTTATGTGTGAAGTAGAACAACCCGCACTAAGTCAGTGTGTCGACTAAGGCCCAATTCACAATACAATACAATACAAAATACTTTATTGATACCAAGAAAATCAATACAGAGAAAACAAAAAAAAATGCAGTGCAAGAAGCCAACAAGCGGCCTTATTGCTGTCGTAGCAATCTCTTCCAGGCAACCTTAGGGTATGGAAAAGAAAAGAAAGAAACTGTGCGGGTTGGTGGCAAATATAAAAAACGACATACAAATAGAGTGTACTTAAAATACATGAAGTGCTACAAATAATAATAATACATAAAATACTATACAGGTACCTAAGATACATATCACTTACTCTTAATATAGGTACTGAGAACATTGTAGTGGGCTGTTTACAAATTTGTGGTTCAGTAAGATTTAATAGTATTTTGTCTTCTTAGATGTGCCATCATAAGGATGTAAACATGTTGGAGAATGAGGGCAAAGTTTTTATCGGTAGACAATGACACTCAGAGCAAATCGACCGTTTCCTTTGTTCTCCTGCTACACATTTGCATAAAACATGCAATTGCTATTTAAATACTATACCTTACTGGAAAAAAATTGTAGTTCTAATTGGAAGGAAACATATTATATTATGAACTCTAATAAGATGCTTACCTATTTACCTCATAAGATGAAGATAAACCTAAACTAGATAATAACCATACGTTTATAAATAGCATTTATCACAATATATATAAATAAAATTGTTTGTTAGTAAGGATAAATTCTGAGGGTCTATAGAAATATGATGACAACATCATGGTAATCAGGCCTGAAAACTAGACAGCCTAAAGTTTGATGTAGAAGCATATTTTGATTGTAGAGATGCAAGATCGAATACTAGCATTAAAAACATTGATGATAGGAAAATTACATGGTAATCCTTGTGTTATTTCTCGTTTGGCAATTACGTCTAAAAACCAAAATATAACAGAACAACAAAATCCCTCCAGAAACCACCAAAGCGTGTTAACACATGCATTGCAAATTCACCGGACCCTTTAAAAAGACAGTAAATTCAAAAATCCGCATCTTACGAAGATGTTGAATCAAAGGAGCATTGTTCATCAATTTGCACAGCCCAGCGACTCGGCTCCACAATGGCCGACTGTCTTCAGCACTGACCCATATGTACAACCCTTTCTTAATATGCGAATTTTCCCACTGGACAACAAAAGATGCTCTATGAATGTCTAACGTCGTCCCTTGCAGTATTGCACGCTACAATTTTTATGGGAAACTATTTCGCTCTATTTTTTGCATTGTCCAGCTCAACGGATTCGCCTGTGGCAAACCGATTCCGTCAAAGAACATTATGAAAGGATAATAGAACGCCTTTATTCGCGTATATACTAAGTCCTTTGTTGTGCATGTGGACGGTTATACGTCAAAAACTGTCGCAGTGGACGATAATGTTTAATAAGCAAAAGTCCGTTGAAGGTGTATGAAAAAATAAGTGGATCAAACAAAGACAGACTGGTCTATTGACCAGCCAAAGCATACACGACAGTTAAAGAAAGTAACGGTCAATAATTTTCTGGAAAACCACCTACAGTTGCCCTTTAAAGCAAACAAAAATAAATTAAGTCAGGCGATGACCAATAAACAATGCTAGTATGAATTTCGGACCCGCGAATTAACGCTAATTGCAAATAAATATGTATGTAAGTATAATTACATTGTCCTCATGCAAATACTACATAGTATTACAATAATCAATGGACTGGTATAACTGGACACTGCATATCACATAAATGTCCATCAACCGACGGGTAACGTTAAACGAATACAAATAGCACAATAAAAAGTTGCATTAAATCAACCATCAAAAGTAAGGTTATCGCGATTTTCCAAATTACAACCGTTTGGGCTCGTTTTAATTGTCCAAATCGTCCAGGACGGGTCATCTTTCAGGTAACCAGCCCGTGCTGATCCCAGGGTCACTGCAACCCTTTGAATCAGTGCAGCGTGAGTGATGGGGACTAAAGAACCCTTCGGGGTCACGGGTCCGGCGACCACTGACCCAACCTGACCCTTCCTAACAAAATCACCCTTTTGTTAATCTATTATTTGTTCGCGAATCTATTCCTTTGTAGTTTTCTAAGGAACTGTCTATCGGCGAAATTTTGCGTTCGTGAGAATCGTTCTAGTTTCTTTGCAAAACTGTAACGATCGAAGCGTTTGACAAAGGGCTGTATGGCGGGCTATCCTTTGCTGGTATGGGAAAGTTTGGTAGACAAAGCGTGGGCTCTTTTTAATGATTCGCCATTGTTCTGATTTCGGCCGGTGGACGGTGCAAGGTGACCGTTGGCCAACGGATTTGCCGATGGTATTTAAGGCGGTGTTGAGGCGGTTGGGTCCCATAACGGTATGATCTAATCCCAGGATCGCATAGCCTGGATGCTTCTTGTTTGGGCTTCAGATATTGAGCTAACCCGTAGGTATTTGGATGGAGCTAGCTAGATTAACCTCGATGATTGACAATTATTTATGTTACATGCTACAATCACAGATCACATTTTATCTGTTACAGGGATTATACACTTTTGGACAACATTTATTTGTAAAATAAAGCTACATTCAGTCGGTGTCTGTTCAAAAAGAATTATTTACTTCTCAGAACGTTATCCTCTTCCCAGATTTTTTTCTATTTATACTCTGGTCATCCTTTTAACTATAAATACGATACTATTCGGCAATTTTAAATACATACCTAGCTAGACAGACATACAACTTCACCTCCTAGTCATCTTACCCTCTCAACTCAACATTCGAATCCAAAAACGCTTACGTTTTCATTTTAATGACAAAAAAAAGTAAAAAACGCGGCAAGGGTCAGTTGGCTCCCCGGATGCAGGAAGCGGGTTGCGGGGGTGAGGCGGGCGGGCGAGCGGGGAGGGAGACGCGGCACGTGCGCGCGCAGGTGCCTCCGCCCTCGACAGGGGTAGACAATTGACGGTCGCTCTCCGCAAGATAATGCCTGGAATGTTTTGGTTAGGTACGTTTAACTTTATCAATATACCTATTATAAATAAATAGATCAACGACGGTTTATACATTAGATTAGAAAGTATAGTAAGTAAATAAACAAGTGTTTCGTTCGATTCTATATTGTTTAGCTTTTTTACCTGTCCAAGTCACAGTCCAAGTTGTAATGAAATTAATGACGTCAGCATCAATACAGAAAGGACATGCTCAAATTTTTCCATGGAAATATTTTTTTGGCACTTTTCAAAATGTTTCGCGCCGCTGCCTTTCTCCGTGCGCCCGCGCAAGTGTCCGTTATTTATTAAAGTGTTATCGAGATCAAAGTCCAATCATCTGTTTATTGTATAGGTACCTACCTAGGTATTCTCAAATCAAAAATAATATCAAAGTATTGCGAGCAATTTAGTGCACGTATTCTAAAATAATTTTATACTTCAATTCGAAACAGTCTTACGATTGAGATAAAAAATTAAAGGATGATAAAGGAACAAACTACATCAAAGGAAAATAAATAAAAAGGCGGAGTCACATGGCGCAAAGCTAATTATGTAAACTCTTTCATGCCATTTTGCTATGTTGTTATTATTACCATAAATAATTTTTCAGCGAGCTAAGCGGGTATAGCTCAAGACTTTACCTAGTTGCTTAATTATAAGTTTCTTATCATCCCAATACAACAATTATTACCTTCCTTTTAATTCTTCGGTCTGATGAACACAGACAGGAGATACACACACACACACACGCTGATGTATACGCTCTTACGAGTGTGTCCGGCGGAAGACAAAGGGAGCGCAGTGTGGGAGATAAGGGTGCGTGTACGCAGGGCCACCTGGAAGAAGTTGCTTGCTTATCGTGTGGATTACGAGGTTACCCTACCTCACAAACCCTGGTGTCGGAGTTATAGGACCGCCTTAGGCTTCCGACACGGCTCCTATAACGACTACATCCGTAGATAGTAGCCGAGACCAACGGCTTTACGTGCCTTCTGAAGCAGGGAACCTTTAATTAAGGAATGCCATCATGACATATTTTACAATGTTAGTGCTTTCAAACGAAGTCAATTGCAATCAACATGCACAAGTTACTTGCACCGTGTAAGCACCCTTAACCACAAAGAAATATCCTCAAAAGCACAGAAGCCAGCACATGCGGTTGGACATTCACACTACGAAATTCCTCCCTACCGCTACGGAATACGGGCGCTCTCAAGCTCAACATGTCCAGCGGCATGTGCTGGCTACCACTGTCGAAGCATTTCACAAGGGTGCCAACTGCCAAGGAGGTGTCAAGATGTAATGACGTCACCCCCACACCAGCCGGCGCGCACTCGTTAAAAGCCGTTATTTTATTGCCCTTTCCAGCCATTATAAACGATGATACTCTTATTTGAAAATGGAACAGAAATACCTTTTCCTAACAGGAAAATTGAATTATCGCGCGAAATTGTGAACATATAGCTAGTGCTTAATATTATTCATACGGATTAATTTTACGATTGTAGGTCGCGTAATAGGTGCCATAAAACTGTACCATAACATCGGTCCTTATTGTTATAATAACATTCATAAAAAGTAGGTAATAAAAATTCACAGCTGATTACATACAAACATTATCTTGCTAACTAAAGAGAATATTTATTAGAACTGTCACGAAGATCTCACAAAGAAAAAACACTTGATCAAATTGAGCAAAATGACGCAGGTAGCCAAACACTTGGGTTAAATAACTTAAATATTTTGACCAAATATTGAAATCACCTGTTGCTGCTTGCTGAAACTAGATATTAAAATTAATACAATATAAATTTTAAACTAGCTGTCCACCCGCGGCTCCGCCTACGTTGATAATTTTGCATTGGAAATGTCTTTTCGTTTGCTCCAGTGTAGGCTCTGATTTCACGATAAAATGCGATCCCGGAGAGTGGTGAAGATGTGATATTAAAAAAGCGTAATCACGAAGCTGTAAGGTATGTACAAAAATAATTATTAGAGAAAGTCAAAAACGAAAAAAGTCATGGACAAAATAATTTAAAAAAATCAGATTTTTTCATTTTGCGCCCGATATTATGGAAACAAAGAATGCAAATATCAAAAATTTGAGAAAACCTCCTCTGAACTATTTAGTCAGCTACAGTTTGAGCTTAAAGCAAAGACGATTGGGTTAAAGGCTCAGAGTTTAAATGAAACAATTAAGGGTTTGCCCTGTAACCTTAGTGAAAAAAGGTCGGGATGAAATGTTCACATTATAGATTCATTGCCAATGTGTAATAGTCGTGTGAGGCACGAAAGCCGTATTTTTTTCCTCGAGGTATTTTCCAATATTTTTATATTCGGTATCTTTTAATTTGCAACTTTGTAACATTCTACAGGGTGTAAATTTTTCAACACAATATTTTAAGGAAGGAACCTACCCATGCAACTGAATCGTTTTCCCCAAGCAACATAGGCTGAAATATGAAAGAAATATAAATAATCAGCTTATCACATAACCGCGTCTATATTATTTAAAACCATCATCATCATCATCATCATATCAGCCGAAAGACGCACATTACTAGAATTTCTTATTAATTGAAAATAACATAAAAATAAAATAATCAAACGCAAGAATCCTTCTTATAAATGTCCTGTGTGTGTGTGTGTTCTTCTTATTAATGTTTTGTATTATTTTTATAAGCTGTATGTTTCCCTAATAACGAAAAATAAAATAATAAACGTAAGATAACTATGGTTTGGTTTCGTTGTGATTAATCGCAAATAACTATAGTATGTATTTTTATTTTACTAGTCCATAAAAACCTCCATAGCAACATCTATTTTCTTCAAGCTAAAAATGCCAACTACCTAACGTACGTTATCCTATTAGAAAATGCCACTCGTCCACCTTTAGCTGCTAACAAATGCTGAAGGCTATTAAAAGCTCACATGTTGAATAAAAGCTATAAAAGCCTAGCTCTGTGTTCTAGACCAGGGCTTCTCAAACTTACTACCTACCTATCTGTGGAGTCTGAACAAAGCCTCTTATTTAGCCAACATCATTCTCGATGAAATAAATAAGAACATTTACTATAAAGTAGTAGATATAACAGAGCAATTTGGATAGAATGTTATTTACTTCTTTTATTTTCTGTGATGGATGCATATGCATAACGGGCGTGGCGTCGCAAATGGTGTCGAACCTCGAAGACATTGAGCTCAAGTTAAATATAATATAATAAATACTTAATCAATTAAGTGGATGTATAATGATAAAAAATACCAATAAATTGTTGAACTGATATCCAAGCCATTAAGGCGTCGTCGTCCTAATAGAACGCGACCGCGCAACCTTCGCGCGACCGTGAAATGTACGGAGAAATCGTATTATCGCGCGATCGTCTATAGGACACCTATTCGACATCAATATGATTGATCGCGCGCTCGTACGGGCAAAATTCGAGCGAACCTACGATGATCGCGTATTCGCGTTCTATTAGGACGACGACGCCTTAATCTTTGAAGATTCCAGTATGTATTACGATCCCGATAAAGTTCCCTCCCCGAACACCGCAGTTTGAGAAACCCCGTCAGCTCTATACTCTAGATATGATCAGACTGCGGCATCTGTGCAGCAGATGCGCTTGCGTCGCTCCGGTGCGCACGGCGTCTTGCTTGCAAGTCAACATGCTCACGCGCCCTTCTAGTTGGAATTGGAACGTTAAAAATGTTGGAGTTAGTGCAGATGGTGCTCTGGTATAATATGACTGAGGCACAATCTAATTTGTGCACATTTTAAATACTCGTATGTGAACCAAAGACGGACGTATACGATTTAGTTAGACATACAATTTAAAAAAAGATAGAATACAGGAAAACCTTTGAAGTCTATAGTATTAAAAGTAATAGCATAGTAGAGTATTGTTGACACTATACTAGGTATAAATCCCGTTAACAGCCTATAAAATGACTCCTGTCCTCCTATAAAATGATATCCTGAATCAGGGCGACGATGAGGTCTACGCAAATAAACGTAGATTATGAAATCTAAAACATATACTACGTGCTAAGGTCTTAACCCGCGCCTCTAATGGGATCACGGCAGCCATAGCACGGAATAAATAATAGTACTAGTTCATTCGCTTCTGGTAATACCTATACCCCACAGGTAACAATGCCCGTACCCAAAGGCGGGGGCGCGACCAAAACCACACTAGTAATTTTAGAGACAGAACCCCTCAGGCGTCGTCTCCTTCACGATGTTTTTTCCGTATCAAAGCGCCCGGGTTTTAGGACCTCTCGAGCCGCCCCTAGGTTACATGACTACTCTGGGGTAGAGCCTTCTGCTCCCCCGCAAGTTTTGGTGAAACTTGGCATGACGAACTTTTTTTTTATTGACCTATGCCTTATGCTTGTGGGGAAGCGGATGGCTCTAGCCCAAAGTATATAGTCATGTACCAACGCGTCAAGGGAGCCTCGAACCTAGCGCGTTGATACGAAAAAAAATCGTGAAGGAGACGACGCCTGAGGGGCTCCATCTCTGATTATTAGCTTTGAGGCATATTTAAAAAAAAAACACCGAAGCTCTCCTTGTTATGTCATGTAAGTACTATTATATTCTTATCAAGGTAGTACATATAGCGATGTGTTTGGCTCGGCAGCTGAGTCAGAGTCTCGCTCCGCTGAACGTAACGTCTTCAGACATATGGCTGTATAGATAGCTAGTTGGGTACTCGCAAGGGTGAAGGCATCTGGGCTGGAGAAACGACGGTAATTATAGTATGGAATACTAGCTTTCTGCCACATGGCTCCGGCCGCGTTAACTGTTTTTCCCGTGGGAATGAGGGATTTTAGGGAGGTAGCCTATGTTACTCTCCAAAGTATATTCTATCTTTAAGTATGAGATATAATAATATGAGATTTTTAAATTTTACTTTACATTTCCCTATAAAGTTGTAATTAAAATTACACCCAAATCGTTTTCGAAGCTTTCCATAATTTCATTTGCAGTTGTAAAATGAAAAATTCGATAGGTCTCATTTTTGTAGAACAAAACCGCTTTTATCGTACTCGTTTTTACGTCCATCAGAGACAGTGAAATGAACTATAAATTACATAATTTGAATACATCAGATAAAATTATATGATCAGTTAAATTATGACGACACAATCGCCAATTAGAATTACCAATAAGAACGCCATAGTTACCATAGCGGTGTTCCTTTTTTAAACTTATAAGGTAATCGGCCAGTACGCAGTCCGTTGTTACGTTACATAAGTATAATGCACCTGGATGGCAGGTGACGGTCGCACGTGCTGGCTGGTTCGACAGACACAAATTTCACTACAATTTACGAACACAATCGATGTTCATTGCTTAGTCACTATGGTAAGAATATAACTGTTTTTTATTTGAGATTAACTGGCCACGTAATGAATTGAAAATTTTATTTTTTAGTTGTGAAATTGTAACTTAATAAAACAGGGTCTGGGTGTCCAGAATAAAAAGAGATTGGCTGAGTCAGTGAACGGAATAGGGTCACTTACCCTTTTGTTTCGCGAAACTGGCGTTTTTTTGTGGGCATGGTTTATTTTATTATATGGGAGTTATAGTACTATAATATGCTATGGTTTGTTTCATATTAATCCGGACAAAAAGTCATTGACGCCTTCATGCGATGCGCACATTTTTTAAGTATAGAAAATTATAGCAATATACGTAATTGGCATACCGGAGTAGAAGGCGAGGTGAGCGTGTGACCTTGCCAGACATTTTGGCGTTACATTATTTTCAGTAACTTTCAAGAAAAGAAAGAGGTCAGTGAACTTTTGTACGGATTTATATGAAACAGACTTTAGAGAGTATCTAGTATCGTTCCCAATATTATAGCTGTCACTCCAGTAGGCCTACTATGTAAATAGCGACAGGCTCGAGAAGCTGTCAAACGCGACATATTGACAGAACTACTATGGCTCAATCTAATGTCACTATGTCGTCGCTAATTACATAGTAGGCCTACTGCTCTGACCTGAGATTCTCTATAATTGCGCCCCGTTGTTTGCAATGGCGGTACAGTTGGCCACACCTACTGCTGGCTATTACTCGGTGCGTCTGAGTGGGTCGCTGTACCTCCTTGTTCATGCTCTCTTCTCCGAGACCGATCATTTGTCGCCAATAGTTCGTACAGTCGAAGTATTGGGATTTATATACAACTAGTTTACCGCCCCGCAGCTCCGCCCGCCCTAACTTTTTGCTTTGGGAATGAAGGATTTTCCCGCGTTAGCCTATATGCGTTATCCTGAGGTATAAGATATATTATTGTGGAGTTTCATTAAAATCCATGTAGTAGTTTTGCGTGAAAGAGTAACAAACATCCATCTATACATGATTTTGATTTTGATGATTTGATTGATCTTTTTTTCTGCGGTAAAAAGTAACGTATGTCACTTTTCAGTCATTATATTGTGTGCAAAAAATCCTTGTCAGTCCGTTGCCTGTTTCCTTAGCTAAGGAAAAACAAACACAAGTTAAAAAATAAATGGATGAATTAGAAGATTTGTGTTATATTTACGGGTTATCTCCGAGATTAAATTTTTAACTGAGCTTTATTTATGCTTTTTTTAAATAATTGTGCAATAAATACTCTATCTATAGTATCTCCGAGATTTAATTCTTAATAATGATTGCACTTTAATATGATCTGTGCTTTTTTTTAAATTGTGTTAAATTACTCCTAGTTGGAACAAAAAATAAACAACTTGTATAAAAACCAGTGACGTAGACTGTCATATTAGCGTAGCTGCTGTGGTACCTGGTTTACATGTACAATTTGTCTAATAAGCTGTGTTCAGGCATGCGCCCACGCATGCATTATTTCATCTGTGCCGCCACGAGAAGTAGTGTGATTGACTTCTCTTAGTAACGGTAATTTGTATATTAATTATTGATTTAATTTGATGACAGCCCCGTAGCCTAGTTGGTAGTGCGTCTGCCTTCGAAGCACAGGGTCGCGGGTTCGAATCCCGCCCAGGGTAAACATTCGTGTGATGAGCACTTGTATTTGCCTTGTGTCTGGATGTTGTATATTTATACATGTATGTATATCAGCTGTCTGACACCCATAGTGCAGGCTCTGCCTAGTTTGGGGTCAGATGGCCGTGTGTGAGATGTCCCACATAATGTATTTATTTATTTGTTTTAGAAAAATCACTCTAATAATAAATGAATGAAATCATATTATTTACTAAAAGGTTAGTGAAAATAGATCACGTTAGGGAAGCAGAATTCCTAAAATGGTATAAAAATTGAGATCTTATATATAAAAATGGATTGCTGTTCGTTAGTCTCGCTAAAACTCGAGAACGGCTGAACCGATTTGGCTAATTTTGGTCTTGAAATATTCGTGGAAGTCCAGGGAAGGTTTAAAAGGTAAAAAAAAAAGAAAAAAAAAAAACAACGCGGGCGTATAGCCGCGGGCGGACAGCTAGTAAATAATAAAAATAATAATATTAAAACTAGGAGTTAAATCGATACAGTCAATAGTGAATTACTTTGAAAGCGAAGCATTAAAATACTCTTTAATATCTATACGTATTTTAATATCTTTCTTGTGAAAATACCTTGACAGATTTCATAAAATTTTCGTATTAGATTAGAATAGGTAATTAATTTAAATCAAATTCTCTTTTTAATTATTTAATGCAAATTCATTCATAAGAGAAAAAAAACAACAACAAAACGGAAACAGTTAACCTCCGTTAACTTGAACTGTATAATAACCTGAATGTCCGTTAATTGCATATTGAGCTGTGATTTCGAAGGTATCCTCTTTTGAGTTCCGTTACTAAATGGCCTGCTTAGGGTAGCGTTTAAAAATGGAACGGTTTGGTTAAAACTTTTGAATATGGATAGGGGTGGCGGTGACAGGATATCGGTGACACGAATTTACATACATACGATGTCACGATTAAGGGTGAGCAGTGTTTAAATTTGTTTATTAGGAATTTAGGAGTATATTAAGAAAGAAAGAATGATTTTTTTATTTGAAGCTATAAGATCTAGATTATTAGTGAAAGTAAATTAATAACTGTATTCGGAAAAAGTTTGTAATTATTATGACTGTTTTGAAGTTTACCATTTTATTTCTCATATTTTTTTCTGTCTTCTGTGTTAATAAAAAAGCACAACTTTTAATTTTACATCTTTTTAATTGTAATCTATTCAACACAACAAATTATATTTAATGTGATCAATTGGTTTAATCATAAAAAAATAATATTTTCTCAATCCAGTATTATTATATTATGACAATGTGATCCAGGGTCACCAAAAAATATATATCATATTTGTAAAAATGGTTGCATTTCACCAAAAAAAAAAATAGCAAGCTCTCCCAGTAGTGGCTCAAACCACAACATCCGAATGTCGGTGGTCACCATGCTCTGTGAGATAGCGCAGATACGGGAAGGAAGCTGCGGCCAGCCACACGTTATCACTTATCACACGGCCATGTCACGGCCGTGGGAACTACCATCTCACAGCTGATGAAATAATCAGTGCGCTGGTGACATATTGCGAGGTCACCAAAAGACTAATGGATGCCGGCATAACTGAAAAGGGCACATGTAACAATTTTTTTTTTTCAAAATTTATTGTAGGTATGCACCGTTTTACTCTATTTATTATTTATTATTATTTATTATTATTTATGTGGGACATCTCACACACGGCCATCTGACCCCAAACTAGGCAGAGCCTGTACTATGGGTGTCAGACAGCTGATATAGATACATATATAAATATACAACATCCAGACACAAAGCAAACACAAGTGCTCATCACACGAATGTTTGCCCTGGGCGGGATTCGAACCCGCGACCTTGGGCTTCGTAGGCAGACGTACTACCAACTAGGCTACGAGGCCGTCAGTACCTACTCAGAATCGTTTTCTCAGTATAACGATGTTTTCAGCAAAAAATAAATCAGTTGCGGCCTTTTTCTTGTGACGGCAAAAGGTCTTATCTGAACAATCTTGTATGAAAACGTTTTAGCATAATAACATTAAATTAAAATTTTTAATAACCTCCAAAACATTAACCGTTACTTAATCCTTTCAACAGCCTAGAAAAGAGCTGATAATCTTCAAATAGCTGAAGATATTTTCTTGGATCATAGCTAAGAACACTCGATTGTGAAACCTTGCAAACAAAAAAAACTAGATCAAAATCGGCGCATCTGTTTATGAGCTACGATGCCACAGACAGACAGACACACACGACAAACATAACACCCCTCTTTTTCGTCAGGGGTTAAAAAACTTCTAAAAATCTTCATTGAGATATTTATATTTTATAAGACATGTTAGAAAATCTAAATAACTTTTCTGTAGTTTTTGATTTCGATTTTTGAATTCAATTCTATTTCTGCGTTTGTTTTAGGCAAAGTTTATACTCTTTATGTAAAGTCGACCAACTTGCACTTAGACAGTGTTCTCGATTAAGAGCCATTTGCCCTGGTTCGTACGTAGTGATACATTTTTGTTTTCCATAGAAAGTCACCAATAGAAAGCTGCATAACATTTGGAGCAATCACAATCCCGAGACAACCCCGCACCAACGCTAGGCCCCTTTAGGCGCGTTAACGCGTTAGGCGAGGTCCGAGGCTCCCTTGAGCCGCCCCTAGACGCGTTGGTATATGACTTTTTTTTGGGGTAGAGTCTTCCGCTCCCCCGCAAGTCCGGTGAAGCTTGATCCGTCGTACATTTTCTCAAGCATAGGTCAATTAAAAAAAAAACCTCAGGTAGTTGACAGAATTAATTTCTTTAAGATTTGCATGTATTACGTCCAAGAATGGTATAGGTACTAACGTCTCTATTACTACCCAAAAAAAATCTTCCTTACTCTACCTATATTGGAAACAAAGTACAAACCACGAAACAAGATTTCCGTTATCTCATTTGCCGCCCCCCCCTAAAGCCGCGTCCACACGCTTCCGGCGGTCCGTGGAAGCGGCGCGGCAGCGTGGGGCTTCCCTAATCTCCGGTTACCTTCCGAACGGACATGACCATCTGATACGGGAGGGGAGGATTGGGTGGACGGTAGTGGACTTCGGTGTTCAATGCTGCCAACATTACGTATCTATGACACGAAGCGCGGTTTTCCCACCTCTGTTTAAGACAGATGTATGTTTGCTTTTTAGGGTTCCGTAGCCAAATGGCAAAAAACGGAACCCTTATAGACACTTACTTTACTTGCAGCCACGGAATCCTTCATGGGCAAGTCCGACTCGCACTTGGCCGCTTTTTCTACAAAAAATAAAGTATTCCTTTAGTCAATACAGCGCTGGGCCTAACAGAGGACAAATTGCTTTCGCCATCGCCAGATGGTCTTTGTTTACATATGTAGAAAAAAGCAAAGCATATTATAGTAAAGCATATTGTAGTAAAGCATATTGTATTGTATTGTATTGTAGAAAAATGTTTGTGAAAATATAGAAAAAAATTCAAGAAAAGGAAAATCTTGCAAACAAAAAAATTTAAACTGCAATATAAATAGTAAATAAACCATGAAGGAAGAAAAGGCGACGGTATCTATAAAAATTTAAAAAATAAAGAAAAAATCCACCGATCGACATACGATGTCACTATAAAAAACTATAATTTTCTGGTCTAAGTTTCAGGTATCTCTACCTTCAGCTCCCCAAGTCTGGTGATACCATAAAGGTAGATTTTTTATGGGTGATACCTCGCTTTTGCATGAAACACAACTTAGGTTGATTAAAAAAGTGTCTATTTTTTATTTTTTAAATGGAATGGTCCCTAACATTCTCATTTCCGATTGCTGGCCAGTATTATTGTTAGTTATTTGCATTGATTAGTATGTAAATCGTCATTTAACGATTGGGGTCGGAAGCCAGGATTCAATCGTAACGGCGACACAAAAAGTCAAGCAAACGGATACGATTTGATTTCATTTTGTAACGCTTTTATTTATTTCAATAGCAGCCTCGATTTTCAAGATTAAGATTTAAAGAACGTGGAATTAATAAATATTATGATATTGTTCTTTAGAAGTCTGGGAATGTGTGATCCAAATTAACCGCAGAAAAATAAAAACATAACTGAAAATATGTTAATCATTCTGTCTACCTGTTAAACTTTGTTACATAAATGTCTTTAATACGTAAAGGGTTGAACCGAGGGAATACCTAAACGACAAAAAAAATTAATAAAGTTTTATTCATTATATGTTTTATAATAACTAACTATTAGCAGCAGGAAAACACCCCAATCTCACGGGCGAAGCCACGGGGCGGACGGACAGTTAGGTATATAGTAAAAATATTTGATTCTCAGATATAAGAGAAAACCTAAACAAAAATCATAATAATTTAAAATTGTGAAAAATTGTAATTCCTCTTTTTAAACGTAGTCGTCAGAAATTAAACCGATTAATTTTTTTCTCCACATTTTCCCTAGTGTAATAAATATCACGTTTCACGTTCAAATAAGGAAATAGTCATCTTAAAAAGTGGCTTAACCTTAGCCTTCGAATGGCTAAAGCTAGTACTATTATATACTTTTGTGGCTAAAGTTTAAATTCTCCAGCAGCCGCCGCCGGCGCACAAAGGGCGATCGTTAATCTCTAGGGAATCTGTCGGCGCGCGCGCAAGGTGGCACGCGCCCGCGCACCTGCGGTGTCAACGTACCGACCGCACGGTTACAAAATACTGTACTGGCCGGTTACAACCACTATTTATTGAAAAAAAAAAAGAAGATTTGAGAGCTAGGATTACGGCGTACTAACCGGTTACAACCACTACTCATCGGTAAAAAAAGATTTTGGAGCTATACCATCACATACTGGCCAGTTACAACGACTATTAATTGATAAAAAAAGAATATTTGAGAGCTAAACAAACATTCGAGATACGAACTGTCATTTACCCTGGGGGCACACGTTCAGAAATTCAGTTCTATAGTTTAATTTGGTATTCTGTGGTTTAGTACACACTAAGCGAGCTACTCGGGTGAGGCGGGCAGAGCACGACGTTCGCCATACAGCTCGCTTGGTGTGTGCGTGATAATTCTACAATCCGTTCGGATTTTTCCAAACTTGTCCACCCCGGCTCAGATTAGAACCATTGTCATAGTACTATTATTTTCTTCTGTGACATGGTCTTCCATTCGGACCACGTGACTGACACAAGCCTACGTCATCTTGCGCTGTTCATCCTTGTCGAATACGTGTTAATAGACAAGGATGAACAGCGCAAAATGACGTAGGCTTGTGTCAGTCACGTGGTCCGAATGGAAGACCTTGTTTTCTTAGACCATAATTAGAACCAAATTTACTATGTGGTATAATCGTAGCCTATTTAGGGCCGTTGTTTTGCATTATTCAAATCTCATTGACGCTCATATAAGTCCCCACCGAGGGGCTCGAGTCTACCCTAAACTCAGGGTGAATAGGCCTTAGTCGACCACGCTGCTGGCCCAGTGCGGGTTGGTCAACTACACACACAACCCTTGAATTACTTCGCAGGTGTGTGCAGGTTTCCTCGCGATGTTATCCTTCACCGTAAGAGCGTCGAATAAACGTACGCAAGTACATACTCGTATGAATTCGAAAATTGAAAACACATTGGTAAGTACGTGTCAAGAGGCGTGTTATATTTGACGTGTGTGTCTGTCTATCTGTGACATCGTAGCTCCTATGCATCCGTATGCGCCGATTTTGATCTAGTTTCTTTTTTGTTTGCAAGGTGTTACAATCGAGAGTGTTCTTAGCTATGATCCAAGAAAATATCTTCAGCCATTTGAAGATTATCAGGCCTTTTCTAGTTGTTGAAAGAATCAAGTAACAGTTTTGTGGCGGGGGTTATTAATTCTTTTAATTTAATGTTATTACAAAACATTTAATCACGTCAGATCAGATGTTAAAGAGGTTTGTTCAAACTAACGCTGATGGAAACATTTGAATAATACTGTATAAAGGTTAATATTTAAAAATAACAGATATTCATAGAAAACTCGGAATAATACAATATATGGCCCCAACAATTTTTACTAAGAATATCCTCTTTGTCTAAGTACTGGAGAAAAATATGAATCACTGCATTGTCCAGCCCCATACCGCACCAATAACATGAGTATGGCTGAGTCACACTGTCTGGATAGTTAGAATGTTTGGTGCCTGTGCGCAGGCTGGGGCAGACTATGAGTCATAGCCCAGACGACGCAGATTTGGAACTAGGTTAGGTATTTTCAACTTGGGAAGAATGGCGTGACTTCACAAAGTCATTACAGCATAGCTTTCAAGCTTACAAAACCATTAGTTGGGTTTCTTCACGTGGCTTTGTAAATAGAGCCCATGGTCCAAGAAAACAAGATCTAACAATTAGACCACGTGACTGACACAAGCCTACGTCATTTTGCGCTGTTCATCCTTGTCTATTAAACGCATTCGACAAGGTTAACAGGCAAAATGACGTAGAAATGACGTAGGCTTGTGTCAGCCACGTGGTCTAATTGTTAGACCTTGTTTTCTTGGACTATGGTTAAGTATTTTCAACCTGGGAATAATGGCGTCATGACGTCACAAATTAATTACAGCATAGCTTTTAAGCTTATAAAACCATTAGTTGGGTTTCTTCACGTGGCTTTGTAAATAGAACCCTATTATAGTCTGTGGTACCATCTATTATTCTTCAAATTTTCATCGTAATTTGACTCGTTAGTACATAACAACTTGGACTTTCTTTCTGCTCCCCTCCCTTGTAAATCTGGTGAAATTTTGTACGTAAATTTGACACAAATAAAAAAAAAGAAAAAAAACTTTACCTACTAACGTTTCAGTAAAAATAGATTTTTTTTTGAGATGATCGTTGCCATTATATGAGGTACAATCACTTTTATAAGTTCGGTCACATCACGTGCATTGCATTTATACATTGAAATAACTCATTTTCCAAAACATTCAGAAGATATCATTTACAGTAAAATATTGAGTCCCGTACACTGTATTCGTAACACACAAAAATAAGAATAACAAGCTTTTAGAAAAAGTTATTTTAAAGTAACGTGATATGACTGCACTTATGAACTTAAACTGTAAGTACCATGAAACTTTTATAAAGAAAACCTGCGAAAATGAAATTTTCACACTAACACTCGCATGCCCAACCAAACTCGCTCCGTACTTTGATCAAATCCGGTGAAGCTTAATTGGTTGTACCTTTTCGATACTAGCATACATACCTACGTCAAATAAAAAATAACTTCTTATGTCCTCTGACTTCTATCTCACCCCACCGACCTTACAAAGTTCAAGCACCCACGCCATTATTTTTTTTTATCAACTTATTTCCCCGCCTGGAATCTAGCCTATAGGGGGTAAATCTCCCATCTGCCTCCCACCTGCCCAAGCGAGGGATTTTCAGATCGTTCACCCCGGCATGTGTTCAATCTATACATGATAATAAAATTGTTACAGATCTTGTCTGTCTGTACGAAGTGATTATTTAAGATTAAATATAGTATTGGGGTTCATTATGAGAGGAATAGAAGCCAAAACATAATATTTATAGATTTGTCTTTATTTTAATTTTTAAACAGATCACTTAACCAAATTCGATATGCTTTTCAAAGTTATGTTTTGAAAGTCTCTTTCTCTTAAAATTTAAAATTAATTTCACTACGAGAAAATACATTATTTTCGTAAGAAAAAACAAAGCAGAATTAGTCGCGAGCGATAAACTAGTCGTATTTCAAAAAATTACGATATGTTGTTATTTTTATCGTATTGATGCTGCCGTTTGTTCCAAGTTGTCGTTTTATTACAGTAATTATGTTGTAAAACTGATTAATTAATTGGAGTAATAATAGGATTTTTACCAATTTAACGGGCAATCAAATTGTTGTACGTAGTATCGTAAAATGTCGCCTAAACAATCTTTTAATAAATCAAACAAATCAAATATAAAACGTTACCTAAAAAAATCACTTTCGCTAAATAAGTGGTATTTGAGGCCTTCGAGCAACGCGCAAATGAATATTTTTGTAACTTTTGATTAGTTTTATTTTATTATGTTAGAGAAATCTTCAAGAAATTTGTGGATCATTGGAGGATAATGGAATTATAAGATAAATAATAACAATTACTATCAAAGAATTTAAAAAAAACTACGAAATCATGGAAAATTAACTCATTTGCCGCCAGACACGTCCATCATAATAACAATGGAACCTTGACGACAATTTGCTAATTAGGACAATAACCAATCGATTAATGTATGCAAAATACGCAAGTTGGTCGCAAACAGAGGTCCGATGCACCTTTTGCATATTGTTGCACCTGCCGCCCGAAACTACCGTACGCTGACCCAAAAACCCGAATTTGACCACAGTCGCCCCGGCGTGCCCCGGCCTTCGATTTGCTCCTAACTTTGTACGAATATCGATTAGGAATCAAAAAGTGAAAAGTCAAAAAGGTTTTATTCGAAGTAAGATTTTACAAATCACTTTTCGACGTCGAAGCGAGTTCACAATTTGGCTGTCTTCTGTAGAGGAGAACTCGCCGGATGAAATCCACAGGCTTTCCAAAATATTTTTACAAAATTATAAATTATTCTTTTATATAATTTTATTAATATAAAAAAGAGTGCAAAACGAAATATACAATTAGAGGAAGGCAACCAGTCAAAGTAGAAAAACTAAAGTTAACTATTAATATAACACAAGCACAACAACTAACTGGCAATCGACTGGAGCAGACCAGGACCAGTCTATAGGACCAATCTATAGGACTACCATCAATGCTGGTTTTGGGATGCTGTCTTTCTAGTTTGCGTTTTGCGTCTTACCAACTTGCCTATTTATTTTTGTATTTGTCTGTTTCTTAGGCCTGTTACCTATGTTTATACATTAACACTAAATTAAAAATTTTAATAACCCCCGACACAAAACCGTTACTCGATCCTTTCAACAACTAGAAAAGAGCTGATAATCTTCAAATGGCTGACATGTTTGACACACGTCAAACTTATAACACCCCTCTTTTTCGTCGGGGGTTAAAAATTTAATTTAGTACTTCTGTTATTTCTCATGTAATAGTAAGATTCTTATGAGAATAAATATCTTTAAACCTGAATACCGTAATTTCGTTACTGAGCTGAAGCCAACAAGTTGCTTACTTATTGTGTGGGTTTTGAAGTTGGTTAACCAGGTTGGTTGGTTAAGTAGGTTTACCACAGAAATCCTGGTGCTAGAGTTATGCCGCCGAAGGCTTCTGACATGGCTCCTATCCGTTGATTTCAAAAATCGAAAGCATAAATGAATGAAAATTCTTTATTGCACGTATAATGTACACAGGCGAACTTAATGCTACAAAGCATTTTCTTGGCAGAGGCATAAACTCGCGACTCCCAAATGAAAGACAACTACACTAGCCACTAGACCACGAACGATCTAAATCACGCAGTAAATAATACATTATTGTCAGTTCCTAATTAGTCATCAATTAATCATAGGTACATCATACTATTATTATACAGCAATGATTTG
This sequence comes from Teleiodes luculella, assembly GCA_948473455.1. NCBI lineage: Eukaryota > Metazoa > Arthropoda > Insecta > Lepidoptera > Gelechiidae > Teleiodes > Teleiodes luculella. Next base: position 8,382,192 of record OX419603.1, read on the forward strand.
TATTTGTGTGTGTGTGTGTGTTTGTAATGAATAAACTCAAAACTACAGAACAGATTTAAAAAAAAATTTTACTATTAGAAAGCTCCCATTGACCCTGAGTAAGATAGGCTAACTTTTACCGCGGGAAAATGAAAAATGAACGCGGGCGGAGCCGCGGCGAAAAGCTAGTACATTATAATTAGTCATTAGTCATAAATACATCTTGTTAACAAGTTCATCGACATCAATTTCTTAAACTGTCAATTGCATTGCAAGATCTCCGGGTGTCACAGTACACATAAAACCGGCATATTTGCACGTCAACTTCTTGATACTATCGGGAGTCATCAGTATGCTTATTGCTATGATATTGCACCAGTGTTCGGTTACGTAACGAGATCGCAGTTCGTTAACCGCACGCGAGCGAATGTCGTCGTAAATACCGGGGAGGCACGAGATGGGTAATTGCGAGTATCAAGACTGGTCTGTCGGAGTCGCTGACTCACCTGTAGGGGCGCAAGTCTTGAGATATTCTCGGGTTGTCTTTTTTTTTTTATTGACCTATGCTTGTGTCGAAAAGGTACGACCAATCAAGCTTCACCGGACTTGATTCTCGGGTTATCATCACAAATTGAAGCAAGTGAATACTTTCTAATCTCTTCTTTTTATGTCCATCTGTGGACTGCACCGCAGGCTGTAAATAAAAACATATTTTTATAAAAATTTTGAATGCGAATTATTAATTTACTAGCGACCCGTCCCGGCTCCGCCAGGAAAATGGTTATTGTGGGTTATCCTTAATTATATTATGCATGTATTATACATATAAACCTTCCTCCTAAATCACTCTATCTATTAAAAAAACCGCATCATAATCCGTTGCGTAGTTTTAAAGATTTAAGCATACATAGGGACATAGGTACAGAGAAAGCTACTTTGTTTTATGTAGTGATTTTTCTGATTTGTACCTCGTTAACACCCCATATACGTCCCCTTCATTGACTCAAGCCTACCCCGAATGAGGGTAATTAGGCCTTAGTTACTTCACACACAACCTTTGAACTGCACCTTCCTTCCTCTTCCTTTCTTCCTTCCTTCACCTTAAGACCGTCGAATAAAACGTATGAATTTGAAAATCGAAAACACATTGGTACATGCCGAGGTTTGAACCTGCGAGCTTTCGAATGGAAGTAAGCGGCCCTAGCCATTTGGCCACCATCCAAAGCTCTTTCACATAATATTTAATTCAAATCCGTATCACAAAAACACTGTGAAATTTAACTGGTTGTTTGTCCGCATCATAGTGGTAGTAGCGACCCATGAAACTGAACAACTTTTGCTGAGGAAAAAAAATCTTCACTACATAGTATAAAACAAAGTCGCTTTTTCTGTCCCTATGTCCCTCCCTTTGTACGCTTAAATCTTTAAAACTACGCAACGGATTTTGATGCGGTTTTTTTTAATAGATAGAGTGATTCAAGAGGAAGGTTTATATGTATAATACATGCATAATATGCTTAAAGATAACCCACAATAACCATTTTCCCGTGAGGAGCCGGGGCGGGTCGCTAGTCTCATATAAACTTCAGTTACGTCGACCACTTAGTATGAAAAGTTGAATTTTAATTTTGTGATGCCAACCTTTGTTCGGGAAAGTTGTTCAGTTTTATAAGTACTACGTACTCTACCACTTTGTTGCGGATAAATAACTAGTTAAATTCGTCGGTGAATTTGATTCAATTCCGCTATGTCTTACACCTTGTTCGATCGCCGGGGAGCCTGCAGCCTTCAGCCAACAAACAGACGGACGAGCGAGATGCGCACGCGCCGCGATCTGCGCCAGCTGACCGCGCATACCACGCACAACGCCACTTGATACTGGACGATATTCTTATTGGAATAAACTAGATGATTATATGGATTATCATGGGAAAATGGATGGCAGACGTCTATAAAGTGTTCTGAGACAATTAAGAGAAGTGGTCGGCAGATATAGATGTGCCGTTCCCAGGACGAATATACCCACTATTTCCGGGAATTTTCCGTTCCCATGAAAATTAGATATTGAGAAGATTTTGACTTGTGCAAATTTAAACGTGAAATCAACGCTAATATACCTAATGCTAATATTGCTAATATCTAAGGATGATTCACGCACGCTCATGCATGTATAGAATATCAATAAAATACATCCAAAATAAATCAAAGCGCATTCCAGTTGCTTTATGTAAATGACACATTCAAAGAAAGCCGACACGTGAAAGTAATCCGGCTCCTAATATGAAAAGTGACGCAACATATTTGCGTCACTGTCACACGCACTATGTGAGGAAAGAACAAAAAAAACTGCACAGGAATATCTATTTTTTTTAATGTAAATATATTTTTTTACTACGTAGTTTTTCATAAATTCAAATCAGATCTTTCTAACCTTGCGTTTAGTCACCATCTTTATTTCTGCACTTTCAGAGCTAGTGCAAATGGCAAGCCAGTTACTGGCATCCACTAGTGGAATCTAATATGGCCAATTGGCCATCTAGTAGCTAGACGTGGGCACTAGTGGGCAGTGCATGGATATCGTTTATTATTAATTTTAGTTGTAAAAATAGTTAATCATTTGACTTATCTTTGTGTATATTGTATTATTTTGTTATTAAAAGGGATTCTAATATTGCTTACAATTTTGGTAAATAATATCACCGTTGACATCATTGGTGGGGGTCTTTGTACATTCCATCAAACGTCTTTTGATTAAAATGGGGTCAATGGTATTTGTAATTCAAAATGACACATAGGTTTATTTATTTTAGATAAAGGGGCCTCAAAGTATCAATTGCCTCCGTTCCTCAGCGCACGCGCAGCGGCAGATGCTCACAGCATCTGTCCTCACGCACACACGCGAACAACTCACGCACACACGCACGCCAACCTGTCGCAGCAACAGCTGATCGCTACCTGGACCAACTTTCTTTTTTATTTTTAATAGCATTTCGTAGTTTTTTATGCGGTCATCCATATCATCTGTTTGTGATTCGGAGGCTGTTTATTTTGTAGCATATTTTTAGATTAAAATTTCTGTTTTTTTTTTTTAAGTGTATCTCTAGTCGGAAAATAAATGTTATTAGGTATTATACGTATTGTTGCTGTTATTTGACGCTCTCTGCGGTTATGGTATGGAAGAAAAAATCGTGAGGGAGCTTCCACTCATCTGCCAAGAAATGCAAAAGTTGTGTTTGAAGCTAATCATCCCAGCCCAGGCCAGCGTGGTAACTAATTTCAACTAGTCATGAATTTCAGTGTAGGCTTAAGCCTATAATATATGGGAACGTAAGTACCTAGTACTATTATTTATTCTGTGATGTGAGTAAAATGTATGATCTAATAAAAGAAGCAAAATCCAGGCGTCAATATTATAATGATCCGCAGGTTTTATACCTTTAAAATAATGGCATAGTAGATCTTTTTCTTTTTCATTCTCCTTTAGGGTTGCGTGGAAGAGATTGCTACCTCAGCAATAAGGCCGCCTCTTGATTTCTATATCTAGAATTTAATGTATTTATATTTTTGTATTTTCCTTGGGTGTCAATAAAGCTTATTTGTATTTGTATAAAATAACAACAAAAATTAGGACCCGGAACCTAAGACCTCTACCACTCAATCACCCTGCATCCCAGAGGACGCACCAAAGCAGAACTGGACCAGTTTTTGTCGCAGCACGAGCGGAGACTGTTGATGTCGTTTTGTCCACCATCGACCATTTAATCAATCAACTTTGAAAACGTCCTGGTCAGTTGATTTTAGAAGACGCAAAGACTTTACCGAGTTGCAAAGTAAACTAATATGTTTGTAAGTAAATTAATACTAAATGCGTGTATAGTGTCCGATTCTTGGTTTAGAATTTGGACCGATTTATTTCTTCTGTGGATTTTGTATGTGGCAAAAAACTAGGTACATAAAATATAATCTAGGTATTAATCAGCAGTATTCATTTGTATAATCAACAACTTTGATCCCCAACCGGCTTTTGAGTGAAGCTGATGAAGCTGTTATCAGGGTATTATGTTTCTTGTTTGGATTTGCTATGAAATATTAGCGGCATTACCCATAGCCTGCTCTCAACCACCAAAGGTTAGCTGGTAGAAAATGCTCTGTAAGATTAAGTTTGCCTATGTACGTTTCTTTGTGCAATAAAGTATTTTCATTCATTCATTAATTTAACTTTCCTTTCTTTTTTCCTTCTTTTTTCCCTTGTATATTATTCGAGGATTCGTCGTCAACGTCGCTTTGAAGACGCTACAAAATTAAACATAAATAAAATTGAATTGCCTTAACAGTTGCAATAAGGCCGCCTACATGTACACTTTCTATACCTTTATTGTAAATGTTTTTTTTTTTCACTGTAATGTTCTGTGTGCAATAAAGTATATTGTATTGTATTGTATTGTATTGTAGTAACTATAGGAATGAATTCTTTTAAATTCATGACAATGGCGCATGGCGCGATATTATAATTAGGTTCTTAACGACAATAATATTTAAAAAACTTGAAACAAAAGATGACCGTTAGATGGATCAAATTTAGAACACGAGAGGTAAAAGTTCATCTGGCTACCTGACGAACAAGATAAAACAAAAAAAGTGGAAGAAAGCAACAATGGCGCACAAAAAGCGGAGAAAATTAACGATGGAACAAAAACTGGCGACAGATGCTGACAAAGAGTACAGGCGAGAGCAAAAGGTTTATTGGGTGGGCAGTTGATACGTGTTCTATCTAAGCTACGAGTATTTTTATAATTTATTTTTCAAAAGTTTTTAGCCAGTAGTGATTGGGTCATGTCTTTCGATTCACGGGACTACGACTAACTTAATAACCAACAACAACAAGGAATATCATGATATTTGGCATTGCTTGCTTTTATGATTCTAGATGTCAGATCACTGATCCAAGGTCAGGAAAACTTCTTTGAGGAACATTATAATTTATCAATACGCAATTAGCATACCTACGCAATTAGCAATTTGATGCACTCCGGTAGACTATTATACGTAATATATTAAACCAAAGGTTGGTGTTTGCTTTGTATTTTGATATTATACCTACGCATAGGTTTGCTTCAGTCGAATAACTAAGTAGCGTAGATATACCTACTCTTGACCTTGACAAGCTATTGCAAATCCGTTGAAGCCATCATATTACATCGATTTTTCGAGACAACTATAATTTAATTTAAAAAATACCTCGGTCATTGTTGCGGCATCTACTCTTGGCGACTTTTATTAAAGTTTTTTCTTAATCGCGACTTTTAAATTTAGAATAGTTTTTTGTCAAGCCTTGTGTCGGCGTCTGTCCCAACCGGAAGCTGGCAGGTCGGCACGAGCGGTCACCGCGTCTGCTCCGGCGTCTGACGATTGTCTTATCCCCCCCCCTCATCTCCTTCACCCCCTCTAACGCCTCCGATAGCGGAGGGAACTTTTTATAGCATCTCCGTTCGAATTGTTAAATTGAAGTTGTGCTTTTTAGACGATCAATATTTTTGATTAGGTGGTTGGTTCGAAGGTTGGTTCGGTTTGAGGTTTTGTAGCAACAATTTTTTTTTAGTAGTAATAGATAGATTATTAATTAATAATACTTAGACTAACCTAACCTAATATCGAATTATATTTTTTTTCGTTTCTGGCTAAAGTTTAAGTTAAAGCAAAGCTAGTCAGATCTATTGAATAAGAAAGTTTTTTCAGACTGAGAGTATTGTAAAGTCAAAGTGGCCGTTTTTCTCAATTTTCCTATCTCTAACTACAGCGAGATATAATAAATAAAGTTAATGGCTTCTATATACAGAACACCGTCTCCAATCTCGTCGTGCAGATTTTTGAAATATTGTTTATTTTTCGAGTTATTATCTTTTAAAGGGTGGCGGGGCCACTTAGCATATTATGTAAGCCCTTTAAATTGCACTGCCAACAACGAAATAAAAAAAAATGGCCGACAACTTTCGTCAGCTTATTACAATAAAAGGTGGCAGACAGTTTTCGTTGGCAATTATAAGTAGGTATCTACTACTTATGTTTACGTGTCGTGGTAGGCGCGTGCGAAGTGACATTACATTATTAGCTTAACTCATTAAGCTACGAAATGCAACAAGCTTGGCAATTTTGTAGTGAAAGTGAAGATACATAAGCACAAATTAAGTACTTACTCGTACTTATAGCTGAATATTGCACAGTCTGGATGGCGTCTGTACATCTGCCGTCCGCTTTCACTACTTCATGACCGCGGGCTTGTTAAGTCATAAGGACCCCCTAGGTATACCTGTAGGTAGGTTCGTTAACAGCTCATATTGTCCCCACCGAGGGGCTCGAGCCTACCCTGATACCAGGGTGAATAGGCCTTAGTTGACCACGCTGGCCCTGGCCTTCTTCGCAGGTGTGTGCAGGTTTCCTTACGAAGTTTTCCTTCACCGTAAGAGCGTCAAATAAACGTACATATGAATTCGAAAATCGAAAACACACAGGTACGTGCCGAGGTTTGAACCCGCGAACTTCGGAATGGAAGTCAACGGTCCTAGCCACTTGGCCACCGACGCTCTTTGGCCACAGGTAGGGTACTACTTAATTCAAGGGCAGAATGTAATTTATACCGTAAATACACCGCAAAATTAAACTGATTTTTTATCCGGAACATAGTGGTAGTACCTACTCATGAAACTGAACAACTTTGCCTTCCATAGGTGGAAATCTCAAAATTATTTACCTTGTCATACAAACAAACTGGTCACGTTGACGTGACTAAAGTTTAGAAAAGTTAAAAATTATTTTTGAGATTTCAACCTATATTCTTTATGGAAAGTTGTTTAGTTTATGAGTACCTACTATAGGTATATAACTATGTTGCGGATAGACAACCAGTTAAATTTAACAGTGTATATGTATTTGTAAAGTACAAAGTAGGTACCTATGGTGTTATATATGACGACTTTTTAAAAACTTAAAGAACAGTCAGTCAATGGAATCAACTTCCTCAAATAATTTTTCCCGTACATGAAATACAAAATTGATTACAGAAGTTAGACAATAAGTACCTACAAAGAGACAGTATAAATGTCTATTTCTAGGGGATTGTAATTTTTTATTCGTTTTTGAGAAAATTTTTGGGTTCGTCCCCGAGCTTACCGTTCCCCGAGCTTACCATCCCGGAGCGTACCGATTTGTAATTATTATAAAAAGTCGATTAAAATGACAATCTTGCTTTAAAGTACTATTAGCAGCAAAAGTGCAAAGTCGAATTTTATACTTTATAGGAATAAATAATAAGTTCTAGATCGCGGTTAAATAATCACGTTTATTAATCTGCTGGTGTATTATCACAGGTTTTAATCATCATAATAATTTGTTTTTTTATTAATAATGATGGCAATTATTATCTTAAAAATATGGTTTTGCTATATTTAATTTAATAGTTACACTTACATTTTTAGTCCTAAAACTTTCATCATTAAGTTCACATAATTCTGCCTGCAGTAACCAAACAAACACATCTCATACCTACTTTAAAACACTTTTGATCTCTATTGTACAAGTTGGAAATAGTAGAAAAAAAAACAAAATAAAATGTAATCAATTTTATCAAAATCGGTAAGCTCCGGGACGGTAAGCTCGGGGAACGGTAAGCTCGGGGACGAACCCAAATTTTTGAGCAAAACTTTTCTTTCACTGAGCCGTGTGTTAGTTATTTCGGTATAAAATAAATGCACCTGATCTGACTGCATTGACTGCACTAATGTAGTATTATATTAGGTACAAACTGTACTTAATTATACAGTTACAGTTGTCTTATCTTATAACGAATTTCTTCAAGTCAACCATTGATCAGAAAGAACATGACTGAGACTAACAGTCAAGCTTTAATTAATTATAATCCTTATTTTAGCTTTTGTCATACTTACCTATTTACAAAAAAATGCTTTTTCTTTACTTGTTCGATCAATCACATAAGAACTGGTCCCTATCTCCCATCCAAGCTGTTCATCTCATTGGATGCTGCGCTCGGCCACGCCTCTTGCGAGATCGACCAATCAGCGGGCGCTACGAGATGCGCCGGATTTTATGTAGCACAGATTTATGTAGGTACTATGTGTTGTGGACAAGGGGAGAGTTTGGTGATATGGGGTGACTATAGATGTTAATACAAATACTGATATACGTATGCGTTTATGGTAGGTATAGTATAGTGAATATTAGATTAGGTACAAGAATGTTGAGTGATTTGGAGAACATAAGCTTTTATTTTTTATTGTTGTTAGTTTTAAACTTTAATAAAGTAAAGTAGGTAGTGAGAAAGTTGCTTCTTTTCTACCAAAACTATTATTATAATGCCACAAGTTAACTCGACACATTACATAAATAAATGATGAAAACAAAATTCATACCTAATTCTTACTGGAATATTAACGCAGGCAGGGTATCTTCGAATAAGAACTCTTGCTCTCTTTTTTTTCTTCTTTATTGGCCTTAGGTAGGGTAAAATTTACTTACCCTTCTTGTAAGACCTAGTTTAGGAATACTAGTTGCACTTACTAGTAGAGTTTGTATAATAAGTTATTATACTTTGTTTTTTTTTTTGGGAAATAAAACAAACACCAGATTAACAAATGTCGACACACACTTTGTTTTTGGAAAAATAGTTATCACTTCGTTCACTATAGGTATACTATAGATACAGATAATAATATTTATTATATTAAATAATAGTTTACTTAAAGTTATTGTACGTGGCATATTTAAAAATAGGTCGAGGCAACTCCGTAATAAATATAAAATACTTATACAAAATACAACGAGTTTTTAAACTTTTTTTTTTACTTCAAACTATGTATTTCGTGGAATAAGGAAATAAGACATCATCGTTTGTGGAATGTAGTGTGAAAGATATAGAGTAAATACTTATAATACTAAGCAGCAAGATTTTAATTTGAAATTCTACTGAGAAAGAAAACTTTTTTTATTGACCCTTCGCTTGAGTTCAAAGAGTTCAAAGAGATCAAAGAATTTATTTTTTAACTTTTGGACATTATTACATCACTTAGTTATGTCATTTAAATTATCTTTTCTGGCGAGTTCAATGGCTTGTGTTTTTAGATCGACGAAATACTCTAAGATCAGCGATCTTGAAATGGGAGGGCTTGAAAATAGACTGCCTCTATTTGCTAGAGTAAAAAAACTAAAGAAAATATAGGTGTTGTTTTTTTTTTTTTTTTTTATCAATCATTTATTATTTTCACTTGGAGTATAGGTAGGTACATGTGTCGATTTTGGGACAGAAGCGTAGCTTCGGTTAATTAAAAAATACACGGGTAATTATCATGTGTGATAATGATGGTGATAATGTTGCCGTCTGTTACAAAAAACTATCACGTTTTTTAGTTACACAACGAAGAAAATTTACATAGGTAGGTAATTTTCAGGTGTTTGAATTTTGCATAGTATTGCCATCTAGTGTCATTTTTTTGTACTGTTCATATACTGCCATCTAACGTTTACTTATCTACTGCCATCTAACGTTTACTTAACTTCAGTAATTTGATACAAGATAGCGCTGTAGTATTTAGTTTTGCTATTTGACGATAGATGTCATGACGCGAAAAGCACTTGACCGGAAATGAATGAGATTGAAGAAAGGCTTTCTATTAGGGTTCCGTAGCCAAATGGCAAAAAACGGAACCCTTATAGATTCGTCATGTCTGTCTGTCCGTCCGTCCGTCCGTCCGTATGTCACAGCCACTTTATTCCGAAACTATAATACCTATACTGTTGAAACTTGGTAAGTAGATGTATTCTGTGAACCGCATTAAGATTTTTTTACAAAAATAGAAAAAAAAACAATAAATTTAGGGGGTCCCCATACATAGAACTGAAACTAAAAAAAATTTTTTTCATCAAACCCATAGGTGTGGGGTATCTATGGATAGGTCTTTAAAAATGATATTTAGGTTCCTAATAACATTTTTTTCTAAACTGAATAGTTTGCGCGAGAGACGCTTCCAAAGTGGAAAAATGTGTGTCCCCCCCCCTCTAACTTCTAAAATAAGAGAATGATAAAACTAAAAAAAATATATGATGTGCATTACTATGAAAACTACCAACGAAAATTGGTTTGAACGAGATCTAGTAAGTAGTTTTTTTTTAATACGTCATAAATCGTAAACCGCAATTTACCTTACACTATTATTAAAACATCGATCAAAGTCACAACGAACTACAAAAACTATTATATTATGTTACTGGCTGCTACGGAACCCTTCATGGGCGATTCCGACTCGCACTTGGCCGCTTTTTTTTTATTATAGTATCTAATCTAGATAGGCAAAGAGATCTCCAAAGAGAGCTCAATTTTGCATATTTTTTTGTTATTTAGTATTTAATTTATTTATTATTTCTTTTCCCTAGGTATAAATATGGTTTTATTTAACACTATTGCATTAATTTTATCATTATTATCACTATAGTCGCTATGAAAAATTGTGGAAAATAACCAGCGTCTATTTGTTATTATTTCCCGCGCGAATGAATGAAATCAAAAAAGTTTTATGATGGAGCAAGCAAGCAAGAAAATAAACTAAAGAAATGAAACTTCTTTCTTTATTTCATATTTGTTTGACCTAACTTTTCTTTAATTTTACACAATTATAATAATGAGCATTTACGTTTGGAAGTTAGGCGATATTGCCCTAGCTAAAATCACACAGAAATTCTATGCCAGAGTTAGAGTGGTGAAAGATGATAGAGGATTATTTCATGACGAAAAAGGTACAACCAATTTTTCTACCTAAACTTTACAGAAAGAATGCATTTTTTGTAGAGTTTACTTACTTTTCTATATCGACGTATACTTACCTATTTGCAGTTCTCGGCATCACCCCGAAAGGCGATAACGAGATTGAAGTGACTGAAGAACTTTGCTATCATGTGGAGATCCTTCGCTCTGGGAAGAAACTGTGGCTCCCATACACCTGCCTGCACTTGGCTGCGCGTTCGCGACCCTTCTACGGGTCTGGGAAACCAGCTCCACAGACCAATGTAGAAAAAAAAGAAAAACCTGCTCCTAAGAAGGTAAGAAAACTTTGAAAGAAGTTAAAAACTGTTTAGCTTGTGTATTTTGGACATTCTAGCATTCTGCTTCCTAACTCTTACAGAATTATTTTATTCCCTTAATTTCTTAGTGTGAGTTTTCCTTTGACTATGATGAGAAATATTGGACATAAAATAAAAATTAAATTAACCGGAATCTCTACAATCTTGTTTATGCACTATAATATATACCTACCTAATCAATAGTTCTATTGTTTTGACTATTTCAGAGAAAAATAAAGGAAGACTACACTGTCCCCTTAGATGTGAAAATCCCCAAACAGGGTGAGGCAGATCTCAACGTCACATTTGACCTCCGTCACTTACCGTTAAAACAAGGACGATATGAAAATGCCTTCAGTGAATTTGTGCGAAGAGGAAAGGATATGCTTTTTGATCACTTTCTCTCTCTGCTAGAAAGAGACACAGAATTGAATTATGACGTTCTAGATTACATTAGAAACATTGATGCGAGTACAGAGGATAAGTTTGAAGAAGTTATCAAAAATGTGGTTACTGAAAAAGAAATAGAGAACTACCTTCATCAATGTTGGAGATACAATATGTTGAATAAGCAGAAGGCGTTGACTGACAAAGATAGTAACAAAGAGAATATTGATCCTTCAGTAAGTAATAATTTAATTTTTTACCTATTTTTTAAAGTAAATAAAAGTTTTGTTTTCTTAGCCATTTTCAGATAAAAATAGTCAGTGAAGAAACCAGGCTCCTAAACTAAGTCTAGTGAAATGACATACTATTTGATGGCCCCATCGCCTAGTCGGTGGTACATACATCTGCTTTCGAAGCCCAGTTGTGAGATGTCCACACATATTTATTTATTATTTTAAATACTTATTACAGTAAGCACAGTTCCATGGTCTCTTTCAAACTCCAGAATCCAAAGTCCTCATCTCCGAAGTCAGCGATGACCCTAGTCCACACAACGTGGTGCCTGGTCTGTGGGCTGGATGCAGGCAGCGGGCGGCTGAGGGAATGCCCTGCCTGCCCTGCAGCCTTCCACCTGGCTTGCCGCAAGGAATGGCTTATTAAGATCATCCGTAAGTCACTGATTATCTGACAGGCAACATGCTACAAGTGGGACTAAAATAATCTGTTCCTAAACTAACTCTGGTAGTCTGGTAGCTTATGAAACTGTACTATTTCTGTTCGAGAAATTCTCTGAAATTGCAATTTCCTACCATTGTGTGTCTTTAAAGTCATAATATTAAAAAAAAATACTTAGAAGTTTTAACACATTTTATCATTATAGTCCTTATTGTCTGTGATCTGATTTCCACATACTCTAAGGGCTCCCACACATAACTGCGAATTCGTATCGCATCGCAACTTTCTGCAAGCTCGCTCGAATGCATAGGTACTTGTGTTGTGCAGACCGCAAGAGCCCCCCCCAGAAGCCGCGCCCCCCCGCGCCGCTGGTCCGCAAGATCCTGTCGAGCACGCGCACCCTGATGCACACTCAGAGGAGCACCGAGGATCACCAGCTCTGTCCCAGCTGCATGTGGGGACCCAAAGTCGGGTGAGCACCATTTGAAAATATTACATTTAAAGCCCGACCAAAGAAATAAGAAGCCTCTCCATATTGCGGAATTTCAATGGAACTAATTTTATAAGGAAAATTGTTGCCATAGTCGTAAAATATACACGTGGCGCTTCCAGAGCAGGATTCTTATTTCTTTGGTCAGTTTATTTTGCACATTACGTGCTCCAGTGTTGTTTTTTATCTTAGCTATTTTTTGTGTGTAATAAGTAAAGTGTTTTTAGTTACTTACTTACTTTAGGATAGTATTTAACCGTACCTCAAATATTCTCTTGTTTCACCTAAATATCTTCACCAAAATTATACTCTTGTTCCACCTAAAATACTAATTGTGCACCAAAATATGCAAACCTGAGACTTCTTGAGTTATTAACTTTGAAAAATTCAAAACTACGGCGGTCGCCGGCCGCTGCCGCGGCACGCTCGCTCCGCTCTGTTATTGACATCAGTCTAACCTAACTTAACCAACCGATTTGATTCTGGGTAGATTTGGTTTTTTTTGGCGGGGGGCTGGGCCCCCCGAGCCCCCTCTGTTGGGGGGCTGGGCCCCCCCGTCCCCCCGCTTCGGTTCACGCCCTTGAATATTTGGTGCAAGATTAGTATTTTTAGTGCACGAGTAATATATTTGTTGTAAGATTAGATTTTTTGGTTAACAGAAAATTATATTCCCTTAAAATATAATATTTAGTATAGGCTCTGCCAAGTTTGGAGTTTGGGGTTAGATGGCCGTGTGTGTTAGGTGTTAATTTGAAATCGAAGCAAAGAAAAATACAAAAAATAAAGAAAAAGCATAGTATACTATTATTTTTTTATTTTTGCTGATTTGTCGCTAAGATGACAAGGTACCAGTTATATCATATTTTTGTATTGTTTGTTTTTTGTTTCGTTGCCTAGTGCAGTGTTTTTCAACCTGTGGGTCGCGACCCCCCGGGGGGTCGCGAAGCTTCTGTAGCGGTCGCCAGAGGCCGAGAGAACTACTTCAGAAAAAAAACAATAAAGATTAAAAAGAAAAAATATATAATTAAAACTGTTTATTTCGGGAATATTAAGGAAAAATACATCGTAGCACTAAATCTAGGTTAGATTATGTGCGCCTGATTGATTTATTGAGTAGGAGAATTTTAACAAAAAGATATACTCATAAACAGTTGTATGTTAATACAAACGCACTGTGGCTTATTAATCACAGTAAACCGGAATTTCAAATAATTGTCGTCATATTGACGTTTTTTCGTTGTTTTATTTCCACTACTCTCACCGGAAGTTGGCGGTTCTGTTGTTTTTTTTAAGAATTTATCCATTTTAAATTATTACAAATTACTTCAAATGCGTAATTATTACTAAACGACATGAACTTAGTAAGTGTCGCAAAATCAAAACTAATAATCAGAGACGGGGACCCCTCAAGCGTTGTCTCCTTCACGATGTTTTTCCGTATCATTATTCATATTCATATTCATTTATTAGCATTATCAACGCGCTAGGCCTAGGTTCGAGGCTCCCTTGAGTCGCCCCTAGTCGCGTTGGTACATGACTACTATGGGGTAGAGCAATCCGCTCCCCCGCAAGTCCGGTGAAGCTTGATTCGTCGTGCTTTTGCGACACAAGCATAGGTCAATTAAAAAAAGCCTAAAGTGCGCCAGTTAGTTATCATTCGGTGACGTATTCGGTGTATGTAGTTGTAAAATAATGTGTTTTGCGCGTTATATTAAGTACAGAGACGCATAAAAACGTTGTATGGAATTATTATTTGTAATATTGTAACATACATACACAATATATACATACATGATAAAAAAGCAAAGGGTCGTGGGTCGCAAAATATTTTTTCATACCAGGGGGTCGCATCATGAAAAAGGTTGAAAAACACTGCCCTAGTGGATACGCGGCTTCAATGACTATGTGTGTTGTATGTAGTTACTGCGACGTGGTGTGGCACAAGCTGGGCCCGTGTGCGTGGTGGCCGGCGCGCGTCCTGGAGCCCGGCGCCGCGCCGCACTGCCTGCTGGCCAGGGGACACGACCCGAGCGACTGGCCACTCAGATACTACGGTGAGACCATGGTCCAAGAAAACAAGGTCTAACCGTTAGACCACGTGACTTGACACAAGCCTACGTCATCATGCTGATCATGCTTGTCTATTAATAACACGCATTCGACAAGGATGAACAGCATGATGACGTAGGCTTGTGTCAAGTCGCGTGGTCTAACGGTTAGACCTTGTTTTCTTGGACCATGGGTGAGACCATGGTCGGTCATGGCCTAAAGGGCTTCACACACAGCAGCTATAATGTACATCTTTACATTTTAGCACGATACATCCCATTACATCTTTCCATAGAAATCCCCAAAGAAGCTGTCAAACGCGACATAGCGACTTAGAGCCATAGTAATTCTGTCAATATATCGCGTTTGACAGCTTCTCGAGCCTGTCGTTACTTACATAGTAGACCTACAGGAGACAACACACAACAGCTAAGTATAATGTATTATTTTTACATCTTTGTATCTTAAGATACAGAGCGATGCGCGATGAGCGATGTTTTCTTTGTATGTGTTATATGTCTGTGTTTCTTGGTGTCAATAATGAATATTTGTATTTGTATTTGATACGGAAATATACATTAATAGTTCGATACATCTTAATACATCTCAATATATTTCCGTATATCTCTTTTTTAAAAGGCTGTTCAACAAGTTTCAGTCACTAATGTCAGTCACGTGGTCCGAATGCAAGACCTTGTTTTCTTAGACCATGGATGGTTAAAATATGGGTAAGATATAACCTTTACAAGCCGGTGGCTACTATATTGCCAACTTAATTTTAACCTTATACCCTGAACTTTAAGTCGAAAACGAATGCATTTTATAAAGTTGTTTTGCCTTATAAAGGGTTAAAAGAAATTTAATTTGGTTTGTATCTCTTAGATAAAGGAAAATCTGTCCACAAACAAACAAAATAAAAAGACCACAATCACACTTTTGCTTTTGAATAGCTATTAGAAATTTTATAAATAGACCGCAAGCAAATATGTTTCAACAACTGTATCCATCGGCTCTCTTCTAGTTCTTACTTGAAATATGATAATGATATTCGAGTTTGTATAGGTCGCGCCAAACTTCATGAAACTTCTAGTCCGCTCTGTAGGCTTACTACGTAAGGCGCGAGAAGCTGTTAGTGTTGCCGAATTTATCGATAGTTCGGCAACACTAACAGCTTCTAGCTGCAGGCACAACCTACTGAGCTCAGGTCTCAAGTTAACTCTTGCGGTGTAAATGTTTGTTTTCCGCTAATACGTCGTAGCTCACGACGATTTATTTCATTTCATAGTTGTAGTGGTTTTTAATAGCTCATTAAAAACTACTAGCCAAACTACTGCCTTAGGCCTTAAGCCTTAGGGGCTTTTAATTTTTTTCTTTTTTTAAGTGGGCGATAGACAAAATAAGTTTGGGAACCTCTGGCTTAGACTAATGAAGTTAAATTTGATAAATGAAAGAGATTTTTTAATTAATTATTTTTATATTTTGACAATTGCCAATCTAGACATTACAAATTAAAGCAGAAAATTAGAAAAAGCCTAAAGATAACATAATCAGTCTTAATAATTGAAATAAGTAATAAAATGCGAAAATATAAATTACTTATGCAGGAATTACAAATTACTTCTTATCTTCAGCCGTAGGTGGTGAATCTTTGATCTCCTTTCTAACTGGTCCAGTATGTTGTATGGGAACCGCGCGCTCTCCTTTCACAGCCAAATGCCTCGGAGCTGTAATAGTCAGGACCCCGTCAGAAGACAATCTTGACTCCACATTCTCCACATCACAACCTTCGGGGAGCGCGTATTTCCTCACAAACTGCCTTGAAACGTAACCATGCTCATCTCGCTTCTCTTCATGTTTTCCTTCCACTATGATCTGACCGTCAGTTGTTTTCACGGATATTTCTTCGGGTGCAAAATGTTGTACGTCGACGTTGACTTGGAATTTGTCTTTATCCGACTTGATACTGGATCCGAGGTCTTGTACGGCTTGGGATAGCTGCTTCCATGGGTGGTAGAGGTCGCCGGTACCGATGATGGGTGACAGTAAGTCGTCTGCGGATACTAAATCTCGGTTGTGGTAGCCTCGGTGACGGCGGTGGTGCCATGGAGACGGCCAGTCCGAGTTGTAGTCAAACAAGTATGGTAGAAGAGACATTTTTCTCCAATAATCCACTAACTCACTGAGAATAATATCACAAATCGCAAGTAAATGCTTCGAGTCGCCGAAGACTTGTTAGCGCTTTGAATGCTTGATTCAAACTTCATGCCTTTGCCGCGCTTTCCTCGGTATTTATACTCAGAAGAAGCGCCATCTAGGATCCACTAGAAATATCTCGATCCTTCCATTTGGGTGGGATATTCACACCAGCGCCATCTGGCACATTCAGGAACTTTCGAGACTATATTTGCATCTCTGTTTAACCGACGTTTATATTATATCTTCGTCCTTGTCACACAAATTGGGCAAACCACTGGTGCGTTCCGAGATACAATAATATGGATTATTTCGATATTGTCACTTACAATACTGTTAGTGTTATTGTTTTGTTTTTTATGATCAGATTTATTTTTCGTACGTAGAATATTTAAGTAATTGCACTTTCTTCTTAAACTTTACACACAACGCGTATCTAAGTATAAAAGTCGATGTGTTATGCATTTTTCCCTACGGACAGATTCTGAAACGACTTTACCAATTTCCATGTAATTTTCAGGAAATCTTCAGACTTGTATCAATTTTTCCATTTTATTAACAGATTTTTTCTAGCGGTTGATCCTATACAGTTTCGGATCGAATCAATGTGAAATAAATACAATATTATCTTACTCTCACGAGCAAATACAATAATTATATTACCATGCTAATGCATATTTTAGATTGTGCCCAAGATTTACTTCCTATATTTTTATTAATTAAATACAGAATTCTTGCTCAAAAGCGATTTTGAGCTCCAAAGCCCATTCTCAGCTCGGTCTGTCATAGTCATAGAACACATATTTTAACGCTGTAACAATTATTTTTGATAACGGCGTGTCTCGGAACGCACTGCACATCGTGCAAAATTTCCGTGCTAGACAAAGACAGCTATAGTACAGTAAAGCGGCCTATTCAACATTTCCATTAAAGTGTAAATATTTTTTTTAAACTATTGAATTTCCTGTAATTAGACAATAATTAAAGTAATTGTGTCCGAAATTATTATATTATTTTGTTTTATAAATATTATATATTAATACAAATACATTAGTATACTTATTTTATTACAGTATACAATACACATTTTTATATTGTTTTTTTTTTTGTAAGTACTTTGAGCCTATAATGAATGAGATTTTTAAAATATTGTTACACATTAATGTTTGTATTTTCTGCCATTATTGTTTAACTGCAGTCAGTAATTGATTAGCTAAAATGTATTTTGTTCTTCAAAGCATGCATGAAATATACAGAGTTAAATAAAAGTAATTATTTACTTTTACTTATTTTATAAAATCAGACGAATTTGATATCAAACTTGTATTTCAAAAATACGAACCAATATAAAAATATTATTCTAAAACAACAATATTGTGTAACATATAGTAACAAAAATAAATAAGGATTTCTACTCTACATTAAAATACCATTTATAAATACATATAAAACGTAATTAATTTGATAATAATAACTACCTACCTAAACTCAGTAAATAAAACACATAATTTTAATCAACACACCTTTGTTTATGCCTGAACAGCGCGCTGTATTTTAATTGTCTGATGTGTGAAAGAGAAAGAATACACTGCAGCGCTTTGAGAAAGAACGAGAAAGGCATAATAGTGTTGCTAGTGCGCGTTTTTGTTGATACGGTTCCACGCCCGGAATTTTGCACTATATTTTTTACTATGGTATAGTTTTCTCTTTGTCTCTTTCTAACCTATAGTTCTGTCTCTATATCTATATTGTCTGGAAATTTCTCGAGCGTACTCGATTGGTTCGCTAGAATATTGTGGAACTTTCTGGGCTCTGATTGGTCGGGTATATAAGCGGCCGGCCTTGCCCGCGTATTCAGTACAATTTGAAATACGAAAGCGAAAACTTGAGCGGTGAATACCGAGCAAGAACACAAATCTACGAGTGATTTTAAGAGTAAATTAAGTGAGTGAAAAAAATAAATCTACGAAAATGCCAGCTGTAGGAATTGATCTTGGAACAACCTACTCCTGCGTCGGTGTTTGGCAACATGGGAACGTGGAGATCATCGCGAACGACCAGGGAAACAGAACGACACCATCGTACGTCGCGTTCACAGACACGGAGCGACTCATCGGCGATGCGGCGAAGAACCAAGTTGCTTTGAACCCCAACAACACAGTGTTCGACGCGAAACGGCTCATCGGCAGGAAATTCGACGACCCGAAGATCCAAGCGGACATGCAACACTGGCCCTTCAAAGTGATCAGTGACTGCGGAAAGCCGAAGATCCAAGTCGAATTCAAAGGAGAAACGAAGCGATTCGCGCCGGAGGAAATCAGCAGCATGGTTCTCACGAAGATGAAGGAAACTGCTGAGGCGTATCTCGGAAGTACAGTTCGGGATGCAGTTATCACAGTGCCAGCTTACTTCAACGACGCACAGCGCCAAGCTACCAAGGATGCAGGAGCGATTGCTGGTTTGAACGTGCTACGAATCATCAACGAGCCCACAGCCGCTGCCTTGGCTTACGGCTTAGATAAGAACTTGAAAGGCGAGCGAAATGTGTTAATATTCGATCTCGGAGGCGGCACTTTCGACGTGTCCATACTTACCATCGACGAAGGCTCGTTGTTTGAAGTGAAGGCGACGGCAGGCGACACGCATTTGGGAGGTGAAGACTTTGACAATCGCCTGGTGAACCATCTGGCCGACGAATTCAGAAGGAAGTATAGGAAAGATTTGAAGGCAAACGCAAGAGCGCTGCGGCGATTGCGGACAGCGGCTGAGCGAGCAAAACGCACACTATCATCCAGTACAGAAGCAAGCATTGAAATTGATGCCCTTCACGAAGGAGTAGACTTCTATACGAGGGTGTCGCGAGCTCGCTTCGAAGAACTCTGCTCAGACCTGTTCCGAGGCACGCTCCAGCCAGTAGAAAAAGCTCTGAGAGATGCCAAAATGGATAAGAGCCAAATCCACGACGTCGTCTTAGTAGGTGGCTCGACGAGAATCCCGAAGATCCAGAAACTTCTACAGGACTTCTTCTGCGGCAAGAAGCTAAATATGTCCATCAACCCAGATGAAGCAGTAGCCTACGGAGCAGCAGTCCAAGCAGCAATTTTATCAGGGTCTACCGACACCAGAATTCAAGACGTGTTGTTGGTAGATGTTGCACCGCTGTCATTGGGTATTGAAACCGCCGGAGGAGTCATGACGAAGATCATCGAACGCAACAGCAAGATCCCATGCAAGCAGTCACAAACCTTCACAACATATTCGGATAACCAGCCAGCCGTCACTATTCAAGTCTATGAAGGCGAGAGAGCTATGACTAAAGATAACAATCTACTAGGCAGATTCGACTTGACCGGAATTCCCCCAGCGCCGCGTGGTGTGCCAAAAATCGACGTCACCTTCGACATTGATGCAAACGGCATACTGAACGTGTCTGCCAAAGAAAACTCCACCGGAAGAAGCAAGAACATCGTCATAAAGAACGACAGGGGCCGTCTTTCGCAAGCGGAGATCGACAGGATGTTAGCAGAAGCAGAGAAGTACAAAGAAGAAGACGAGAAGCAGAGGGAACGAGTCAGTGCTCGCAACCAACTAGAAACTTACATATTCAGCGTGAAACAAGCGCTAGATGAAGCCGGTGACAAATTGAGCGAGCAGGACAAGGAGACGGCTCGAAGGGAATGCGACGACGCGCTGAAATGGCTGGATAACAACGTCTTGGCTGAGAAAGAAGAGTATGAACACAAGTTGAAGGAAGTCCAGAGGGTGTGCTCGTCGATAATGACAAAGATGCACGGTGGAGGTCAGCAAAATGACATGCCACAAGGAAGAATGCCCGGCGGCATGGGAGGAATGCCCGGCGGGATGGGAGGAATGCCCGGCGGCATGGGAGGAATGCCCGGCGGGATGGGAGGAATGCCCGGCGGCATGGGAGGAATGCCCGGCGGGATGGGAGGAATGCCCGGCGGCATGGGAGGAATGTTTGGAGGCATGCAAGGAGGACCACGCTACCAACAGAACGACGGTCCTACGATTGAAGAAATGGATTAAATATAAAAAACAAAATCTCATTCCACAGTTGTGATAAGACTGATTTAGCTATGTTTTAATTTTCTAGTCGATTAGGAACATTAAATTGTGATCATTTGTTGCTATTATGTAATAAATAAATGTATAACAAATTATATTATTTTTTTCTTTATTTACACACTACGACACGACAAAACAATAAGTTGTATCTACAACTTAAAAGCTACATAGAATAGACGAGCGGCAAATTGTCCGCGTAACATTTTAAACGGGTTCAACTCAAAGGTCTTAAGCATCGCTACCATGCTAAGTGGCGCCGCTACCCTATAAAACATAATAACTATGAAAATAATCAATTTTTCAAAAATCTGGAAGACAAGATTTGAGACGGGGTTTTGTAGGATATAGAAGCCATTAACTTTTTTATTATACCTCGCTGTATTTAGGTTAGAGATAGGAAAATTGCGAAAAACGGCCACTTTCGCAATTTTTCTATCTATACCACATTGAACTATAATAAACATATGTGATTGCTTTCTATATATCGTACAGCACACCAAATCCAATTTTCTCGTACAAATTTTTGAAAAATTCATTATTACTTCAGTTATTATTCTTTTAAGGATGGCGGCGCCACTTACCGTAGTGGAGCCCCTTAACTTAAATTACGTTATCAACAAAAATTGTTCATTATTATTGCTTCTGTTACCGATAATAATACATCGATAGTTGACAATAATGCAATAGTATTGATAATAATTATGTTCTATCCTATCGATTGAACATCAAGGGAATTTAAATTCTCTGTCGGAACAAGTTTCAGGTCTCAGCTTTCTTTTACAAACTTTAAAACTAGCGTGTCCTGTGACCGTGTTGATAAACAGCAAAAAATTTACCGCGTAGTCTGCTGAATTCCAGATATGATCCGTTCGGATCGTAAATCAACTGGGTAGGAGTCTACACAATACCCAGTTAATGTGTATATTATACGCGTAAAAAATTAAACGATACTATTGCATCATTGACAACTATTGATAGTATCGGTAACCGAAGCAATATAGTAATGAACAATACTGTCTATACTATCGATAGTTCTGGTGCTATTGGCGAACAAAACTATTAGTCTAAGATCCCGCCATACAACGACCTTCACCGAGATGTTTATTTGATAAAGCGTATTTTAAATTGTATTTAACATATCAATAAATATATTGCATATGGGTGGCCTAACAAATTTTAATCCAGAGTATGTTTAAAAATTTTTTTTTCTAACATTGCACCAGTTTGTTTATTAGATAAACTCTATACTAATCGAAAGTATGAAGCCCATAGAATATGAAAACGTTAGGTTGCCTATTTTTTCCAGTCACAACTATACGGTAGCAAGGTATAAACAGGTCAATTTATACTAGCATTTGCAACGGTCTGTTTATTAAATTAAAATTAAAAATAATTAAAGATGATTTTATTATAAATACGGTGGTTTAAGGTTGCCTGCGAAAAATCAGTCCCGAATTCAGGTTGTCCAATTTTGAAATGCTAGTATAAATTGACCTGTTTATACCTGGCTACCGGAGAGTTGTGACCGGAAAAAAATAGGCTGTTATGTTAAATACAACTTAAAATACGCTTTATCAAATAAACATATCGGTGAAGGTCGTTGTATGCCGGGATCCTATACTATATTGATAATATCGATAGTCTAATCGATACTATTGATTTTTGCTCAACTATCGATAGTGGACTATCGATCGGCAACACTAATCCCAGCATCACCGTGATCGAATTTTTCGAATTCAACTATACGAGCATATAGTCGCTAGTAAAGTAGATTTTCTCATATTATCTCGGACTTTCTTCAGCAGTCGTTCAGTTATAAGGGCGAGTTAATGTCTACGCTGAGGTGACGACGTAAGCCCAGCATCACCATTCTTAAAACTCCAAAACTACAGCACCTAGCTAGCTCTAATTAAATTGCATAAGGGTTTACGCTACATTCTCGTGCCTTATACAAAAAAGTGCAAAGAAATTTTTACTTCGTCGTTACACCGTTTAAAAGTTATATGGTTGTGTCAACTCTGGGGTTACGTTATCCCAGCGTCACCGTTTATACTCTATAAAATATTCTTTAACACTATTAAAGTAGTTGTCTAGTAACCATCTTTAAAATATGATAAAGACAAACAAATTGTCAACGGTTTGCATACGTGTTCGGGTTAATTAAATATACGCTAAAATATGGAACACTGGGACGAGACGTTACAAAGAAACTATTTTTTAATTTTACTCTTTATTATATTTTACGTTAAGATTTTTGTTTCACAAATTGATTCGGAATTGTGTACTAGAGTAACAATGTCAAGAATTTATGTAGCCATAGTTTGAGATTTCAGGAACACTTCATCAGCACCATAAGAGGATTGAGTGTTCTATATATTATACCTACCTTTATAAAAAAAAACGATAAAATACTTACATTAAAAATTTGTGAATATATTTAACAAATTCTGTACAATTTCACAAAAAAATTAAACATACTTACTAGTACTAGTACTTTTTGAAAAACGAGATATAGTATTTTTCTCAGGTCAGCGAATCGAGTGTTCTAGTTAACACTTTAACTGTCCAAAGCATATTTTCTTCCCTATCACGATATGTCCAACAATAATATTACATTTTAAGTGTGAGGTCTCTTTATTTAATACATTTTAGGTAAGCGAAAATTTTGTCTGAAGACTCTTTTTTTGTCTGAAGACTGTTTTTTTTTTAAATGCATTAAATGTAATGCACGTACTATAAAAAATAGTGTTGGTCAAAAACGATAAACGATAAACTTTCTGTCCATACTTTTCAATTTTTTTTATCTTCCCATTGACTTTTTCCTAAAATATTCTTGGATTTCGTAATGTTTGGAGTATTTAATAAAAAAGGAAAGGAACACACGGTACTCATATATTAGAGCTAGCTAGGTGCTGTAGATTTAGAGCTTTAAGAACGGTGATGCTAGAGTGACGTCACCCCATCATCGTAGACAGTAAGTAACTCGCCCTCGTAACTTTTGAACGACTGCTGAACAAAGTCGCCAACGTTTTTACAATACCTACTTAAGCTAGTAGCGGGACCTAGAGAACTAGGTCGATCAAGTACATATTATGCGCCTTTTGACTCTTTGGTTTGACCTTTCCGTTATGTTTTATGGTGTCTTCTATCTTGTATATTTTTATTGTATTTATGCAATGCCAAAGTTACATAACAGGCAAATATACTAGGACATAGGAGGAATCAGAGAAATGAAATACGTAAATAAAGTTCAATTTAATTTATTTTACCCAAATGGCAATCTGTACAGAGATTAGAATGAGCTTAATGATAACATAATTTTATAATAAATCAGTCTTTTTATATAATTTGATTATTGAATTGAAATAAGTTTACTTCTTATCTTCAGCCATAGGTGGTGAATCTTTGATCTCCTTTCTAACTGGTCCAGTATGTTGTATGGGAACCGCGCGCTCTCCTTTCACAGCCAAATGCCTCGGAGCTGTAATAGTCAGGACCCCGTCAGAAGACAATCTTGACTCCACATTCTCCACATCACAACCTTCGGGGAGCGCGTATTTCCTCACAAACTGCCTTGAAACGTAACCATGCTCATCTCGCTTCTCTTCATGTTTTCCTTCCACTATGATCTGACCGTCAGTTGTTTTCACGGATAGTTCTTCGGGTGCAAAATGTTGTACGTCGACGTTGACTTGGAATTTGTCTTTATCCGACTTGATACTGGATCCGAGGTCTTGTACGGCTTGGGATAGCTGCTTCCATGGGTGGTAGAGGTCGCCGGTACCGATGATGGGTGACAGTAAGTCGTCTGCGGATACTAAATCTCGGTTGTGGTAGCCTCGGTGATGGCGGTGGTGCCATGGAGACGGCCAGTCCGAGTTGTAGTCAAACAAGTATGGTAGAAGAGACATTTTTCTCCAATAATCCACTAACTCACTGAGAATAATATCACAAATCGCAAGTAAATGCTTCGAGTCGCCGAAGACTTGTTAGCGCTTTGAATGCTTGATTCAAACTTCATGCCTTTGCCGCGCTTTCCTCGGTATTTATACTCAGAAGAAGCGCCATCTAGGATCCACTAGAATTATCTCGATCCTTCCATTTGGGATATTCATACCAGCGCCATCTGGCATATTCAGGAACTTTCGAGACTATATTTGCATCTCTCTTTAACCGACGTTTATATTATATCTTCGTCCTTGTCACACAAATTGGGCAAACGACCGGTGCGTTCCGAGACACAAAAATATGGATTATTTCGATATTGTCACTTACAATACTGTTAGTGTTATTGTTTATAAAATCACATATTTCATATATGTACAGTAAGGAAGTATATGCACGTTCTTCTTAAACTTTACACACAACGCATTGAATGATCTATCCAAATAAAAGTCGGTGTGTTATGTTTTTTTCCCTACGGACAGAATCTACTGAAACGGCTTTACCAATTTCCTTGTAATTTTCAGGAAATCTTCAGACTTTATCAACAATTCCATTTTATTAATAGTTCATTTGTAGCGGTTGATCCTGTAAGGTTTCGGATCGAATCAATGTGAAATGAATACCTACAATATTGTAAGTAAATATACAATAATTATATTACCATGCTAATGCAGATTCTAGATTGTACCTAAGATTTATTACCTATATTGTTAATTAAATACAGAATTCGTACTTTTCTTATCAAAAGCGATTTTGAGGCCCATTCTCAGCTCGATAGATAGAACTCATTTAACGCTATAACAGTTATTTTTGATAACGGCGTGTCTCGGAACGCACTGCACATCGTGCAAAATTTCTGTGCTAGACAAAGACAGCTATAGTACAGTAAAGCGGCCTATTCAACATTTCCATTAAAGTGCAGGTATATAATATATATTTTTGAACTATTGAATTTTCTGTAATTAGATAATAATTAAATTAATTGTGTCCGAAATTGTTATATTATTTTGTTTTATAAATATTATATATTGATACAAATACATTAGTATACCTACTTATTTTATTACAATTATACGATACATATTTTTATATTGTTTTTTTTGTAAGTACTTTGAGCCTATAATGAATGAGATTTTTAAAATATTGTTACACATTAATGTTTGTATTTTCTGCCATCATTGTTTACTGCAGTCAGTAATTGATTAGCTAAATGTATTTTGTTCTTCAAAGCATGCATGAAATATACAGAGTTAAACATTTTAAACAATATTTTAAAGTAATAATTTACTTTTACTTATTCTATAAAATCAGACGAATGTTATATCAAACTTGTATTTGAAAAATACGAACCAATATAAAAATATTATTCTAAAACAACAATTGTGTAACATATAGTAACAAAAATAAATAAGGATTTCTACTCTACATTCAAATACCATTTATAAATACATATAAAACGTAATTAATTTGATAATAATAACTACCTACCTAAACTCAGTAAATAAAACACAACATTTTAATCTACACACCTTTGTTTATACCTGAATAGCGCGCTGTATTTTAATTGTCTGATGTGTGACAGAGAAAGAATACACAGTAGCGCTTTGAGAAAGAACGAGAAAGACATAATAGTGTTGCTAGTGCGCGTTTTTATTGATACGGTTCCACGCCCGGAATTTTGCACTATATTTTTTACTGTTGTACACATTTTCTCCTTGTCTCTTTCTAACCTATAGTTCTGTCTCTATATCTATACTTTCTGGAAATTTCTCGAGCGTACTCGATTGGTTCGCTAGAATATTGTGGAACTTTCTGGGCTCTGATTGGTCGGGTATATAAGCGGCCGGCCTTGCCCGCGTATTCAGTACAATTTGAAATACGAAAGCGAAAACTTGAGCGGTGAATACCGAGCAAGAACACAAATCTACGAGTGATTTTGAAGAGTAAATTAGTGAGTGAAACAAAATAAATCTACAAAAATGCCAGCTGTAGGAATTGATCTTGGAACAACCTACTCCTGCGTCGGTGTTTGGCAACATGGGAACGTGGAGATCATCGCGAACGACCAGGGAAACAGAACGACACCATCGTACGTCGCGTTCACAGACACGGAGCGACTCATCGGCGATGCGGCGAAGAACCAAGTTGCTTTGAACCCCAACAACACAGTGTTCGACGCGAAACGGCTCATCGGCAGGAAATTCGACGACCCGAAGATCCAAGCGGACATGCAACACTGGCCCTTCAAAGTGATCAGTGACTGCGGAAAGCCGAAGATCCAAGTCGAATTCAAAGGAGAAACGAAGCGATTCGCGCCGGAGGAAATCAGCAGCATGGTTCTCACGAAGATGAAGGAAACTGCTGAGGCGTATCTCGGAAGTACAGTTCGGGATGCAGTTATCACAGTGCCAGCTTACTTCAACGACGCACAGCGCCAAGCTACCAAGGATGCAGGAGCGATTGCTGGTTTGAACGTGCTACGAATCATCAACGAGCCCACAGCCGCTGCCTTGGCTTACGGCTTAGATAAGAACTTGAAAGGCGAGCGAAATGTGTTAATATTCGATCTCGGAGGCGGCACTTTCGACGTGTCCATACTTACCATCGACGAAGGCTCGTTGTTTGAAGTGAAGGCGACGGCAGGCGACACGCATTTGGGAGGTGAAGACTTTGACAATCGCCTGGTGAACCATCTGGCCGACGAATTCAGAAGGAAGTATAGGAAAGATTTGAAGGCAAACGCAAGAGCGCTGCGGCGATTGCGGACAGCGGCTGAGCGAGCAAAACGCACACTATCATCCAGTACAGAAGCAAGCATTGAAATTGATGCCCTTCACGAAGGAGTAGACTTCTACACGAGGGTGTCGCGAGCTCGCTTCGAAGAACTCTGCTCAGACCTGTTCCGAGGCACGCTCCAGCCAGTAGAAAAAGCTCTGAGAGATGCCAAAATGGATAAGAGCCAAATCCACGACGTCGTCCTAGTAGGTGGCTCGACGAGAATCCCGAAGATCCAGAAACTTCTACAGGACTTCTTCTGCGGCAAGAAGCTAAATATGTCCATCAACCCAGATGAAGCAGTGGCCTACGGAGCAGCAGTCCAAGCAGCTATTCTATCAGGGTCTACCGACACCAGAATTCAAGACGTGTTGTTGGTAGATGTTGCACCGCTGTCATTGGGCATTGAAACCGCCGGAGGAGTCATGACGAAGATCATCGAACGCAACAGCAAGATCCCATGCAAGCAGTCTCAGACCTTCACAACATATTCGGATAACCAGCCAGCCGTCACTATTCAAGTCTATGAAGGCGAGAGAGCTATGACTAAAGATAACAATCTACTAGGCAGATTCGACTTGACCGGAATTCCCCCAGCGCCGCGTGGTGTGCCAAAAATCGACGTCACTTTCGACATTGATGCAAACGGCATACTGAACGTGTCTGCCAAAGAAAACTCCACCGGAAGAAGCAAGAACATCGTCATAAAGAACGACAGGGGCCGTCTGTCGCAAGCAGAGATCGACAGGATGTTAGCAGAAGCAGAGAAGTACAAAGAAGAAGACGAGAAGCAGAGGGAACGAGTCAGTGCTCGCAACCAACTAGAAAGTTACATATTCAGCGTGAAACAAGCGCTAGATGAAGCTGGTGACAAATTGAGCGAACAGGACAAGGAGACGGCTCGAAGGGAATGCGACGATGCGCTGAAATGGCTGGATAACAACGTCTTGGCTGAGAAAGAAGAGTATGAACACAAGTTGAAGGAAGTCCAGAGGGTGTGCTCGTCGATAATGACAAAGATGCACGGTGGAGGTCAGCAAAATGACATGCCACAAGGAGGAATGCCCGGCGGCATGGGAGGAATGCCCGGCGGCATGGGAGGAATGCCCGGCGGCATGGGAGGAATGCCCGGCGGGATGGGAGGAATGCCCGGCGGCATGGGAGGAATGCCCGGCGGGATGGGAGGAATGCCCGGCGGGATGGGAGGAATGCCCGGCGGGATGGGAGGTATGCCCGGCGGCATGGGAGGAATGCCCGGCGGGATGGGAGGTATGCCCGGCGGCATGGGAGGAATGCCCGGCGGCATGGGAGGAATGCCCGGCGGCATGGGAGGAATGCCCGGCGGCATGGGAGGAATGTTTGGAGGCATGCAAGGAGGACCACGCTACCAACAGAACGACGGTCCTACGATTGAAGAAATGGATTAAAAATTAAAAACAAAAAACAAAATCTCATTCCAAAATTGTGATAAGACTGATTTAGCTATGTTTTAATTTTCTAGTCGATTAGGTACATTAAATTGTGATAATTTGTTGCTATTATGTAATAAATAAATGTATAATAAATTATATGTGATTGATAAATTATATGTGTGAAATTGGTGGATATCACTTATTTGACACCTGCGCCATTTACAAAGTTTCTTTTCGACAAAGCTGATTATGTATCAATAAACAAAGAAATAAAAAACATTAACTGGATGGCGGAGTTTGCTAATAAGGATCTAGATTATTGTGTTCAGTATTTTTATTCTGTCTTTACTGCCACCCTCAAACTCGTTAGAGCAGAGACAGGTGCTGCCGCCTACGAAATAACCATAAACTCATTAGAGCAGAGACAGGTGCTCGGAAATCTCAACTCTAAAATCGGCTTTTTACGGGCTAAACCATGGAAAAATCGCTTGTACGGTGTATGGACATATGGTAGGGCGTTTATGAAGCAATCTATTGGCACTTTTATTTCACTATGTGCCAATACAAAAAATTAAAAAAAAAAAATTCGAAAGTGACAGATTGTATGAGCGTTGTGGAAGTGTTGTGTTTATTTTACAATTTATTCAAGAATTTACCACAAATGAGGTCTAAACTCGACAAATAAGTGTTTTATAGTGAATCAGTGATGTGCCAAAAGGTATTCTAATAAGAATTATGTGTTTTCCAATTAGAAAAAAATTACGAAAATTTACTTCGGCATCATGGTAAGTTTTTTCCATTGTTCGATATTTACTATGAAAAATAGGTGTCTGCCTAATGTGTCTACCTAACTCATATCCCGTTTGGTACTCGTTAGCTTTGAGAAAAATTATTAAAGAGAAATATAAGTACTATCGTAAATTCTTGCTATACAAAAACAAATATGATGAGTTATCTTATAAGTTACTACGTGCTCGGGCCCGTACTGTTGAGAATCAATGTTATTCAGAATATATTGATAGAGTACAGAAGTCAATCACTATAAATCCGAAGTGTTTTTGGGGCTTTGTCAGCTCACGTTCAAAGTGTACTGCACTTCCTAGTACTTTTACCTATAATAATACAGTTGTTAATACTGGCGAATCAATTTGTGATGCGTTTTCGGAGTATTTTGAATCAACATTTCTCAATCCTCGTGATACTAATGATTCGCTGCGCAGTTCTAACATATCTCATTCGGTATCTGATATTGGCTCCATAGAAATTGACGAAAAGGTCGTGCGTAATATGCTGCTGAAGTTAGATCCATTCAAATCCGCAGGTCCAGACCATTTACCACCACGTTTTTTAATTGGTTGTGCTGACAGCATAGCCTGTCCAATTGCATTATTATTTATTAAATCACTATCTGAAGGTTCCATGCCTGAGATCTGGAAGTCTGCTTTTATAACACCGATCCATAAAAAAGGGACTAAAACAGAGGTAACAAATTATAGAGGCATTTCAAAATTGTGTACTATTGCTAAAGTTTTTGAAGGTATTATACATTCTCAGGTATCGCAGGCTATTAAACAATCACTTAGTAGTGCTCAACACGGTTTTATTCCTGGACGGTCTACAACCACCAATCTTATTATTTTTAATGACTTTTTAACATCTGCAATGGATACTGGTCACCAAATCGATGTAATATACACAGATTATAGTAAGGCCTTTGACAGAATCGACCATTTACTTCTTCTTCGTAAACTGGAGAGCGTAGGTATCAGAGGAGATCTTCTTCGTTGGTTTGCTTCTTATATAAAAAATCGCTCTCAAGCCGTGGTCATCAAAAACTACATGTCTAGTTGGGTTAAAGTACCAAGTGGAGTTCCTCAGGGCTCCTTGCTGGGACCCTTGTTATTTAACATTTTCATAAATGATATTGACACCTGCTTCCATAACGCACATGTGCTATGTTTCGCGGATGATATGAAAATATTTACCACCATTTCATCTTCGCAGGATGCCGAGTCCCTACAGTCAGACTTACGTCGGCTGGATCTATATTGTAAGCTAAATAAGCTGGACCTTAACCCGACTAAGTGCTCTATTGTGACCTTCTCCCGTAAAACGAATATCATCCAATATAATTATCAACTAAAGGACCAAGTGTTGCAGCGAGAATCTTTAATTAGGGACCTTGGAGTTTTTCATGACAGCAAACTTATATTTGATAATCATATTAATAATATAGTTAATAAGGCGTCTAGAGCTCTTGGCTTTGTTTTGCGCTGCACGAAAGACTTCACAGATGCAAAGCCTCTGAAAGTTCTTTACTGTTCATTAGTTAGAAGTTCACTAGAATACGCATCTCAAACGTGGAATCCCATGTACAAAAATTACATTTCTCGAATCGAAAATGTACAAAAAAAGTTTATAAAACATCTATGCTTCCGAACTGGGATAAAGTATAATTCTGATTTGTATCTGAATATGTGTCGTAAGTTCCATCTGTTGCCACTTGAATCTCGGCGTAATATAGCTGATGTACTGTTTTTGCTAAAGCTGACCACTGGTAAAATTGACAGTCCTCATTTACTTGAGAAAATTTGTTTTTCTGTGCCTACCCGATGCCGACATAGACCCGAGCTGGCGATTCCGCTGTCAAGGACTAATTATCGTAGGAATAGTTTTATTTGTCGTTCAAGTAGATTTTTAAATACAAAAGCAACCTATTTAGGGATTAGCCTGTTTGACACGAGTGTAGCTGCAGCTAGACGATTATTAAGTAGTGAATTTTTCAAATAGTATTAGCTAACCTGGAACCTTTTCTTTTCTCTCTCTTTCATACCATTTTTGAAATGTTAAGTTTTATTTTATTTTTACCTACTGGCATAAGCTTTATTTTATTGCGTCTGTGCTTAGAGCATCTTAGTCTTTAAGGTATTATTTAATTTCTACATGTGGAAACCTATTATTAGTTATAAGACGTTAACCAGATGTGCACATGAGTTGTATGAAGCTGATGGTTTTCCGAACAATAAATAAATAAATAAATAAATAAATAAATAAATATTATTTTTTTCTTTATTTACACACTACGACACGAATACTATCTACAACTTAAAATCTACATAGGATAGACGAGCGGCAAATTGTCCGCGTAACATTTTAAACGGGTTCAACTTCAAACAGCTCAAAGGTCGCATCGCTCGCTACCATGCTAAGTGGCGCCGCTACCCTATAAAATATAAAAACTCGGAAAATAATCAATTTTTCAAAAATCTGGACGACGACGGGGTTCTGTAGGATATAGAAGCCATTAACTTTTTTATTATACCTCGCTGTAGTTAGAGATAGGAAAATTGCGAAAAACGGCCACTTTCGCAATTTTTCTATCTATACCACATTGAACTATAATAAACATATGTGATTGCTTTCTATATATCCTACAGCACCCCGACTCCAATTTTTTCGTACAAATTTTTGAAAAATTGATTATTACTTCAGTTATTATTCTTTTAAGGATGGCGGCGCCACTTACCGTAGTGAAGCCCCTTAACTTAAATTACGTTATCAACAAAAATTGTTCATTATTATTGCTTCTGTTACCGATATCAATACATCGATAGTTGACAATAATGCAATAGTATTGATAATAATTATGTTCTATCCTATCGATTGAACATCAAGGGAATTTAAATTCTCTGTCGGAACAAGTCTCAGGTCTCAGCTTTCTTTTACAAACTTTAAAACTAGCGTGTCCTGTGACCGTGTTGATAAACAGCAAAAAATTTACCGGGTAGTCTGCTGAATTCCAGATATGATCCGTTCGGATCGTAAATCAACTGGGTAGGAGTCTACACAATACCCAGTTAATGTGTATATTATACGCGTAAAAAAGTAAACGATACTATTGCATCATTGACAACTATCGATAGTATCGTAACGTAAACGTTCGTGTCGCTAAGATCGCTCGATTTCTACTGATTTACGCTCGTCTAACGAAAAACGGCATTTTTGGATCGTTCGATTGCAACGAGTGGTCACAAGCACTCGTTGCAGCAAGCGAGTGATAGATTAAACGCCAAGCAATAACACAGTATAACGTCTATATTCCAACAATGACGTTCTCGCTCGATTGACATTCGGATCACACACACACAGACACCCCTGACATGAAAGAGACGCCTATACGATCGACAATCCGCAAAGTGGGAGCGATTTACGTTCCGTTTTAGTTTCGGAAACTACCGGTTTTTGTTTTATCTGCGTAAAATGAACAAAACACCATATCGAAGGCGAGTGACTCAGAAATACGGAAAAACAGCGTCCTTCGACTTGGAAGTCGACTATGACATAGGTCGCATACGCCAACGCCAAGTCATACGAACGTTTGAGAAATAGAGCTCCTGGTGCTATTTGCGAACAAAACTATTAGTCTAAGATCCCGCCATACAACTACCTTCACCGAGATGTTTATTTGATAAAGCGTATTTTAAATTGTATTTAACATATCAATAAATATATTGCATATGGGTGGCCTAACAAATTTTAGTCCAGAGTATGTTTAAATAATTGTTTAAAAATTTTTTTTTCTAACATTGCACCGGTTTGTTTATTAGATAAACTCTATACTAATCGAAAGTATGAAGCCCATAGAATATGAAAACGTTAGGTTGCCTATTTTTTCCAGTCACATCACAACTATACGGTAGCAAGGTATAAACAGGTCAATTTATACTATCATTCAATAATCAATAATATTACATTTTAAGTGTGAGGTCTCTTTATTTAATACATTTTAGGTAAGCGAAAGTTTTGTCTGAAGACTGTTTTTTTTTTAAATGCATTAAATGTAATGCACGGACTATAAAAAATAGTGTTGGTCAAAAACGATAAACGATAAACTTACTCTCCATACTTTTTATTTTTTTTTATCTTCCCATTGACTTTTTCCTAAAATATTCTTGGATTTCGTAATGTTTGGAGTATTTAATAAAAAAGGAAAGGAACACACGGTACTCATATATTAGAGCTAGCTAGGTGCTGTAGATTTAGAGCTTTAAGAACGGTGATGCTGGAGTGACGTCACCCCATCGTAGACAGTAAGTAACTCGCCCTCGTAACTTTTGAACGACTGCTGAACAAAGTCGCCAACGTTTTTACAATACCTACTTAAGCTAGTAGCGGGACCTAGAGAACTAGGTCGATCAAAGTACATATTATGCGCCTTTTGACTCTTTGGTTTGACCTTTCTGTTATGTTTTGGTGTCTTCTATCTTGTATATTTTTATTGTATTTATGCAATGCCAAAGTTACATAACAGGCAAATATACTAGGACATAGGAGGAATCAGAGAAATGAAATTAAAGTTCAATTTGATTTATTTTACCCAAATGGCAATCTGTACAGAGATTAGAATGAACTTAATGATAACATAATTTTATAATAAATCAGTCTTTTTATACAATTTGATTATTGAATTGATATAAGTTTACTTCTTATCTTCAGCCATAGGTGGTGAATCTTTGATCTCCTTTCTAACTGGTCCAGTATGTTGTATGGGAACCGCGCGCTCTCCTTTCACAGCCAAATGCCTCGGAGCTGTAATAGTCAGGACCCCGTCAGAAGACAATCTTGACTCCACATTCTCCACATCACAACCTTCGGGGAGCGCGTATTTCCTCACAAACTGCCTTGAAACGTAACCATGCTCATCTCGCTTCTCTTCATGTTTTCCTTCCACTATGATCTGACCGTCAGTTGTTTTCACGGATAGTTCTTCGGGTGCAAAATGTTGTACGTCGACGTTGACTTGGAATTTGTCTTTATCCGACTTGATACTGGATCCGAGGTCTTGTACGGCTTGGGATAGCTGCTTCCATGGGTGGTAGAGGTCGCCGGTACCGATGATGGGTGACAGTAAGTCGTCTGCGGATACTAAATCTCGGTTGTGGTAGCCTCGGTGATGGCGGTGGTGCCATGGAGACGGCCAGTCCGAGTTGTAGTCAAACAAGTATGGTAGAAGAGACATTTTTCTCCAATAATCCACTAACTCACTGAGAATAATATCACAAATCGCAAGTAAATGCTTCGAGTCGCCGAAGACTTGTTAGCGCTTTGAATGCTTGATTCAAACTTCATGCCTTTGCCGCGCTTTCCTCGGTATTTATACTCAGAAGAAGCGCCATCTAGGATCCACTAGAATTATCTCGATCCTTCCATTTGGGATATTCATACCAGCGCCATCTGGCATATTCAGGAACTTTCGAGACTATATTTGCATCTCTCTTTAACCGACGTTTATATTATATCTTCGTCCTTGTCACACAAATTGGGCAAACGACCGGTGCGTTCCGAGACACAAAAATATGGATTATTTCGATATTGTCACTTACAATACTGTTAGTGTTATTGTTTATAAAATCACATATTTCATATATGTACAGTAAGGAAGTATATGCACGTTCTTCTTAAACTTTACACACAACGCATTGAATGATCTATCCAAATAAAAGTCGGTGTGTTATGTTTTTTTCCCTACGGACACAATCTACTGAAACGGCTTTACCAATTTCCTTGTAATTTTCAGGAAATCTTCAGACTTTATCAACAATTCCATTTTATTAATAGTTCATTTGTAGCGGTTGATCCTGTAAGGTTTCGGATCGAATCAATGTGAAATGAATACCTACAATATTGTAAGTAAATATACAATAATTATATTACCATGCTAATGCAGATTCTAGATTGTACCTAAGATTTATTACCTATATTGTTAATTAAATACAGAATTCGTACTTTTCTTATCAAAAGCGATTTTGAGGCCCATTCTCAGCTCGATAGATAGAACTCATTTAACGCTATAACAGTTATTTTTGATAACGGCGTGTCTCGGAACGCACTGCACATCGTGCAAAATTTCTGTGCTAGACAAAGACAGCTATAGTACAGTAAAGCGGCCTATTCAACATTTCCATTAAAGTGCAGGTATATAATATATATTTTTGAACTATTGAATTTTCTGTAATTAGATAATAATTAAATTAATTGTGTCCGAAATTGTTATATTATTTTGTTTTATAAATATTATATATTGATACAAATACATTAGTATACCTACTTATTTTATTACAATTATACGATACATATTTTTATATTGTTTTTTTTGTAAGTACTTTGAGCCTATAATGAATGAGATTTTTAAAATATTGTTACACATTAATGTTTGTATTTTCTGCCATCATTGTTTACTGCAGTCAGTAATTGATTAGCTAAATGTATTTTGTTCTTCAAAGCATGCATGAAATATACAGAGTTAAACATTTTAAACAATATTTTAAAGTAATAATTTACTTTTACTTATTCTATAAAATCAGACGAATGTTATATCAAACTTGTATTTGAAAAATACGAACCAATATAAAAATATTATTCTAAAACAACAATTGTGTAACATATAGTAACAAAAATAAATAAGGATTTCTACTCTACATTCAAATACCATTTATAAATACATATAAAACGTAATTAATTTGATAATAATAACTACCTACCTAAACTCAGTAAATAAAACACAAAATTTTAATCTACACACCTTTGTTTATACCTGAATAGCGCGCTGTATTTTAATTGTCTGATGTGTGACAGAGAAAGAATACACAGTAGCGCTTTGAGAAAGAACGAGAAAGACATAATAGTGTTGCTAGTGCGCGTTTTTATTGATACGGTTCCACGCCCGGAATTTTGCACTATATTTTTTACTGTTGTACACATTTTCTCCTTGTCTCTTTCTAACCTATAGTTCTGTCTCTATATCTATACTTTCTGGAAATTTCTCGAGCGTACTCGATTGGTTCGCTAGAATATTGTGGAACTTTCTGGGCTCTGATTGGTCGGGTATATAAGCGGCCGGCCTTGCCCGCGTATTCAGTACAATTTGAAATACGAAAGCGAAAACTTGAGCGGTGAATACCGAGCAAGAACACAAATCTACGAGTGATTTTGAAGAGTAAATTAATTAGTGAGTGAAACAAAATAAATCTACAAAAATGCCAGCTGTAGGAATTGATCTTGGAACAACCTACTCCTGCGTCGGTGTTTGGCAACATGGGAACGTGGAGATCATCGCGAACGACCAGGGAAACAGAACGACACCATCGTACGTCGCGTTCACAGACACGGAGCGACTCATCGGCGATGCGGCGAAGAACCAAGTTGCTTTGAACCCCAACAACACAGTGTTCGACGCGAAACGGCTCATCGGCAGGAAATTCGACGACCCGAAGATCCAAGCGGACATGCAACACTGGCCCTTCAAAGTGATCAGTGACTGCGGAAAGCCGAAGATCCAAGTCGAATTCAAAGGAGAAACGAAGCGATTCGCGCCGGAGGAAATCAGCAGCATGGTTCTCACGAAGATGAAGGAAACTGCTGAGGCGTATCTCGGAAGTACAGTTCGGGATGCAGTTATCACAGTGCCAGCTTACTTCAACGACGCACAGCGCCAAGCTACCAAGGATGCAGGAGCGATTGCTGGTTTGAACGTGCTACGAATCATCAACGAGCCCACAGCCGCTGCCTTGGCTTACGGCTTAGATAAGAACTTGAAAGGCGAGCGAAATGTGTTAATATTCGATCTCGGAGGCGGCACTTTCGACGTGTCCATACTTACCATCGACGAAGGCTCGTTGTTTGAAGTGAAGGCGACGGCAGGCGACACGCATTTGGGAGGTGAAGACTTTGACAATCGCCTGGTGAACCATCTGGCCGACGAATTCAAGAGGAAGTATAGGAAAGATTTGAAGGCAAACGCAAGAGCGCTGCGGCGATTGCGGACAGCGGCTGAGCGAGCAAAACGCACACTATCATCCAGTACAGAAGCAAGCATTGAAATTGATGCCCTTCACGAAGGAGTAGACTTCTACACGAGGGTGTCGCGAGCTCGCTTCGAAGAACTCTGCTCAGACCTGTTCCGAGGCACGCTCCAGCCAGTAGAAAAAGCTCTGAGAGATGCCAAAATGGATAAGAGCCAAATCCACGACGTCGTCCTAGTAGGTGGCTCGACGAGAATCCCGAAGGTCCAGAAACTTCTACAGGACTTCTTCTGCGGCAAGAAGCTAAATATGTCCATCAACCCAGACGAGGCAGTGGCCTACGGAGCAGCAGTCCAAGCAGCAATTTTATCAGGGTCTACCGACACCAGAATTCAAGACGTGTTGTTGGTAGATGTTGCACCGCTGTCATTGGGCATTGAAACCGCCGGAGGAGTCATGACGAAGATCATCGAACGCAACAGCAAGATCCCATGCAAGCAGTCTCAGACCTTCACAACATATTCGGATAACCAGCCAGCCGTCACTATTCAAGTCTATGAAGGCGAGAGAGCTATGACTAAAGATAACAATCTACTAGGTAGATTCGACTTGACCGGAATTCCCCCAGCGCCGCGTGGTGTGCCAAAAATCGACGTCACTTTCGACATTGATGCAAACGGCATACTGAACGTGTCTGCCAAAGAAAACTCCACCGGAAGAAGCAAGAACATCGTCATAAAGAACGACAGGGGCCGTCTGTCGCAAGCGGAGATCGACAGGATGTTAGCAGAAGCAGAGAAGTACAAAGAGGAAGACGAGAAGCAGAGGGAACGAGTCAGTGCTCGCAACCAACTAGAAACTTACATATTCAGCGTGAAACAAGCGCTAGATGAAGCTGGTGACAAATTGAGCGAGCAGGACAAGGAGACGGCTCGAAGGGAATGCGACGACGCGCTGAAATGGCTGGATAACAACGTCTTGGCTGAGAAAGAAGAGTATGAACACAAGTTGAAGGAAGTCCAGAGGGTGTGCTCGTCGATAATGACAAAGATGCACGGTGGAGGTCAGCAAAATGACATGCCACGAGGAGGAATGCCCGGCGGCATGGGAGGAATGCCAGGCGGCATGGGAGGAATGCCCGGCGGCATGGGAGGAATGCCCGGCGGCATGGGAGGAATGCCCGGCGGCATGGGAGGAATGCCCGGCGGCATGGGAGGAATGCCCGGCGGCATGGGAGGAATGCCCGGCGGCATGGGAGGAATGCCCGGCGGCATGGGAGGAATGACCGGCGGCATGGGAGGAATGCCCGGCGGCATGGGAGGAATGCCCGGCGGGATGGGAGGAATGCCCGGCGGGATGGGAGGAATGCCCGGCGGCATGGGAGGAATGTTTGGAGGCATGCAAGGAGGACCACGCTACCAACAGAACGACGGTCCTACGATTGAAGAAATGGATTAAAAATTAAAATCAAAATCTCATTCCAAAATTGTGATAAGACTGATTTAGCTATGTTTAATTTTCTAGTCGATTAGGTACATTAAATTGTGATCATTTGTTGCTATTATGTAATAAATAAATGTATAAAAATTTATTTCTTTTTTTTTATTTACACACTACGACACAAAAAACAATAACAACCTTGTACAACGACAAATTGTCCGCGTAACATTTTGAACGGGTTCAAAGAGCTCAAAGATCTTAGGCACATGTCATGCTCCAGGGCAGAACCACTCTTGACATTATTTATATCCTTAAAATATCTATAGGAATTCTATATAATAAATTCTAGTCCTATTAATAAAAAAAATCTGTATTACTTGTTTCTTCGTAAATTAGCATTAAAAGTGGTTGTGCTGCGGAGCTTCTACCTGGCAGAACCACTATGATATATCCATTCCTACACACAATATAATCGATCTTACGACTTCAAATAATTCTATAACAATTCTATATTGATCCAGCACAGCCCTAAAGCTTTAATCTAATTTTATATCTGAAAAAAAAAACGGCACCAAAGAAGTCTTCGATAAAGCGCCTAAATTAAAGTTCATAGCAAAAATATTTACTAACATTTTATTATGTACCTATGCATCTTTAACTAAATTTTGTTTAATTTAACGGTCGTACTTCGTAAGTATATTGTCGATTTGTGTCAATAATGTCAATATAGAAATTGTTATAGAATTATTTGAAGTCGTAAGGTCGATTATATTGTGTGTAGGAATGGATAAATCATAGTGGTTCTGCCAGGGAAAAGCGACCCAGCACAACCACTTTTAATGCTAATTTACGACGAAACAAGTAATATATTTTCTTTTTAATAGGACTTGAATTATACAGGGCGTCCCACAGCTATGCCACATGGAGGGAAAGTACCTTAAATATTGTAAGTAGAACATTTTACTGAAAGAAGACTTTAATTTATTTCTAAAAACTATTAAAACTGCATTCATACATTTTTTTAAAATTACATGGTTGAACCGGGAATCGAACCCGTTATACGAGAAAAAAATATATCCTGTAGTTTTATCATACCGATCGAAAGGCTTCATCATAAGGGTTATTTTTTGCTAAATAACATAGTGTCAGAAATAAAAGGAAGACTATGTATTTTAACATTTTTAATACAAAATTTATCAATTTTATTAATACGCTGTTGAATACAAAGTCGCACCTTTTTTGATTATTTCACTTCCTGTCTTTAAAACTACGCGACGGATTTTGATTTTAATAGATAGAGTGATTCAAGAGGAAGGTTTATATGTATAATACATGCATAATATACTAAAGGATAACCCACAATAACCATTTTCCCGTGCGGAGCCGGGGCGGGTCGCTAGTAACCCCATGCATAAAAAAAATCTCGGCGACCACATCAAATGTTAAAATTCATGATCTTTCTTTTATTTCTGACACTATGTTATTTAGCAAAAAATAATCCTTATGAAGGAGCCTTTCGATTGGTAGGATAAAACTACAGGGTGTTTTTTTTTCCTCATGTAGCGGGTTCGATTCCCGGTTCAACCATGTAATTATTAAAAAATGTATGAATGCAGTTTTAATAGTTTTTAGAAATAAAATAATGTCTTCTTTCAGTAAAATGTTCTAGGTACCTACAATATTTAAGGTACTTTCCCTCCATGTGGCATAGCCGTGGGACGCCCTGTATAGAATTCCTAATAATTCCTATAGATATTTTAAGGATATAAATAATGTCAAGATTCTTAGGTGATTCTGCCCTGGAGCATGACATTTAAGCACCGCTTAACTTAAATTCCGTTATCAACGCGGAAAGAAGTCCCATGTCTGTGCATCTCAAGAACTCTTCAAGCCTCGGCACGTATCTTCTTCGACCGTGAGCCCACTTCGAAATACCCTACGTCACGTGACATCACGATAAAATACATACATGGCACAAGGTCGGTAAATATGTGCTGACTGCTAAGCGAGGATCAGACGATTATCGCAAAGAAAATTTACCGGCCGGAAGATTGAAAACATCCTTCACTTCTGGTAAAAAAATAAGGGTACATTTACCTTTTCGGCTCATAAGGACCACTTCCAAAAGGTCAACTTCATGTGACATGGCATCATTTAGCCCTTTTATTTTAGAGACAGTAGGTAAATACTGTGGTAAACATGTCTGCCAGTTCTGAAATGGTCGGAAGTAACTACTTGACTATTTCTATGTATATGTATGCATATTATATTAGGTGTATTAATTTATCTATGTATTTTAAGTGCAATATTCGTATGTAGTTTATATTACTAGAACCCACACTACGCAATTATTTTTAGCGTTTCTCTTATAATGGGTTGGCCTGGAAGAGATTGCTACCAACAAAACAATAAGGCTGCCTGTTGAAACCTGTTGTTTTCTGTGTTTGTGTTGTTTGCTTTGTTTTTTCTTGGTGTCAATCATGGTCTAAGAAAACAAGGTCTAACCATTAGACCATGTGACTGACACGAGCCTACGTCATTTTGCCTATTCATCCTTGTCGAATGCGTGTAATAGACAAGGATGAACAGCGCCAAATTACGTAGGCTTGTGTCAGTCACGTGGTCTAACGGTTGGACCCTGTTTTCTTAGACCATGGTGTCAATAAAGGATATTTGTATTTGTATTAGGTACACTAAACCACTCGTGGGGCAGCAGCGCCCGCATGTGTCTGTTCCTGCCTGCGCACGCGGCGCGGCCCGACCTGTGCGCGCGCGACCCCGCGCTGCAACGAGCCGTGCTCGACGCATGCGACGACTACATCGCGCTCTATCTCACATAGCGTTTGACAGAATGTCCCTTTCACAAATTATCCCCAGCTCAGTAAGCTCACTACACGTAACGAAGCAAAAATACATAACACATTTTGGGGAAGGGACATTTCGGGTAAGGGAACGTTCTGGGAAGGGACGTTTTGGAACCAGGACCAACTTACTACGTAAGAAGCAACAGGCTCGAGAAGCTGTCAAACGCGACATATTGACAGAACTACTACTCGGATCAACTACTATGACTCTAATGCCACTATGTCGCGTTTGACAGCTTCTCGAGCCTGTCGCTTCTTACGTAGTAAGTAAGCTGGTCTTGGTTACAAAACGACCCTTCCCAGAATGTTCCCTTTCCCGAAATGTCCCTTCCCGTGTTCTATATTTTTTCTTTGTTTCGTGTTGTGAGCTTACTGAGCTGTGAACGAACGAAATGTTGTCTCAAATTTTCATCTTTTAAACATTTCTGCCCTAATTATGGATAGGGAAGATTTTTGTTTTACTATTTTCTCTTATACATTTTGCTTTTGCTTTAACTAGTAGTTGTTGTTGTTGTTTTCATTTAATCTAGTCAGATTGATCTCTGAAGATCTCATTATTATTACATAAGCGCAATTTGACATAAAGTTATAATATTAATTTTATTCTTTTTTTTAGTCTTGACTCTAAGTAGATAATAAGAACCTTTAACATTGTTATTTGCTTTTAATTTTTGTTATAAGTCATTTTGAGTTTCTACATTGCGTAGCGAATTTTTTGTATCGGTAGATGATTATATGTTTGTCTCGTGTCTGTTTAAAAGGTATCAGTAAATAATTAATTGTAAACGTATTTGACTATTGACGATGATAAGTAA
The DNA here is from genome assembly GCA_948473455.1 of Teleiodes luculella. NCBI lineage: Eukaryota > Metazoa > Arthropoda > Insecta > Lepidoptera > Gelechiidae > Teleiodes > Teleiodes luculella. Next base: position 8,425,227 of record OX419603.1, read on the forward strand.
TGTTAAAGCCCGACCAAAGAAATAAGAAATATTCGTAAAAATATACACGTGGCGCCCCCAGAGCAGGTTTCTTATTTCTTTGGTCAGGCTTTACTTTAATTTTATTTCTGTTTATAGTTTAGCTGAGTTGCTCTACATTGCATAGCGATTTTTTTTTTCAATTACGGAATTGTTTTTTCTTGATTTTTGGTACAATAATTGAGAAATGGTTTACTATAAGTAAGCTGTATTAGTTTTAAGCATGCATAAGTGTACATACATTTTACAGATCCCGCGTGTGGGATTTTATACGAAAGAGTTTTAATAATCATATGTAAGTTTTACGTAAAGTTTAGACACCCATCGATCATCGTAATTCATTTATCAAGACATGACATCTTCGATCCGTTGTGATTACATACTTGATTAGTTTTATGCGAAGCTATCTTGATTGTAAATCACCCGTTTCTATCATAATAATAAAATTGGTTGCATGTTATATTCATGTTTATCTTAATAACATCCGTAGCAGGAACTTTTTTGTTGTGTAACATCTATAGGCGAGAATTTTTCCAATAGGAAAGAGATGTAAAATGTAGCTTGTCACTATCTCATTAAAAATGTAGTCAATCCGTTGCTTACTCGTAATTTCACTGTGACTGACAAACGCCATTCGAATATTATTACTTAGTATGGATGGCTTTAAATACCTCTTACATCTATCTTTATTCACGAACTAGTTTTAAAACCCGACCAGGAAAATAAAAAACCGCCATAATGCGGAACGAATTTTATAATGGGAATTGTTTCCAGAAGCTAAAAAAATCATTAATGCGATTATGGCAATTATTAGAGCAGGTTTTAAGTTCTGTTCTGTTCTTAACATTTTTATGTGTTGAATTAAGTCGTATTGTGATTTGGAATTGTTACTGCACTGCAGTGCACGCGTATTTAGGGTTGGTTCACAGTATGTCGATTCCCACGACGGCGACGCGTTTATTTTTTTGTAAATTTTTACCCACTACGCTGTCTGACTGCCTATGACAGCGATTTCCCAGCACGGCGAACCTCACTCACGCCAGCCATTGTGTGAAAAATGTAATATAGCGCTTTACAATAATTAGCCAAACAGCTCAAGTCTAGAGTAGTAATAAAACAACAAAGTACAGTATTTACAGATTTATTTTTATAGAATAACATAAAAATAATACTTTCTCTTTTAATTCGTTTCAGCGAAAGTGTTTTAATAGTCCGATCAACAAGCAAAACATTTACTTTTGTACTTAAAACAGTTTAAAAAGAAACTAACAATAAATCGAAGTGCGACTAGGTTTTGAATCAACGAAACTTTTAAAAACTAGACGCTCTTTTCATTGATAACGAAGATAAAAAATACATTATTCACTTCTTGAAAATCTAATCTAAAAATAAGGAATCGGACATCCATTAGAAACGTGCAAACTCGGACCTCGGCCTAGCGCGTTGATACTGAAAAACATCGTGAAGGAAACGACGCCTGAGGGGCTCCGTCTCTGATTTTCAATTTTGATTTTGGTTCTGGCCGCGCGCCCCCGTACGGGCATTGTTACCTGAAGGGTAATTGTTACCTGAAGTAAGTTGTATTACCCGTTAGCCGGCCAGGTCCTAAAAGGGTCCTAACCGGTACTTGTCTAATTTAAAACCTTGTCGCACTGTACAGCTTAGAGTGAAATTTCACATTATTACCAGATATCATAAAGTCACAGAATGTTTAGACATTCATTATTTTTCATATAGAAATCAACTCAACAAAAGCAAATAAAAAAATAAACATTGTTCTTTTCGTATTGCTCAAGTCACAAAGGCACATAGATCTCGCTTTTATATATGAAACATTATATAGACAAACAAGCTATACAAGTATATTACACAATAAATACATACATATTATATATCACAATCTTACACGTGAGTTCGTCTCACATGCTTATAATTTCTCTAATATTAAAATGCGAAAGTAAGAAATGATTGTCAATTCGTTTCTTTCGCTTTTACGCCTAAAGAATGAACTAGGCAGATCACTTGAGTAACTTAGGTACATATAGTTAGCGGAAACAACTTGAGCAAGTGAGCGGTGGTGAGTAATGAGCGCAGAGAGAAAATAATACATTTTACGGTTACGTATTACAATCTCTAAAGTTTATTATCTAAGTCTAAGATCGTGATGTCTATGGACGAAAGGCAGAAGGCTTAATTTTGAAATATATTAAATTGGTTAGATCTAATTATTGTTATACCTAAGTTTAAAATGTCTAAATGGACGAAAGGTTTAATTTTAAAATATTAAATGGTCGATATCTATAAGTAAGCGTACAAAATGTTGAAATAAAACAAACAATACGTATATGTTGCGAGCACGGGAGTTCAGGGCACCCCTACTTCAGATAGTATAGGTTCGAAGGGCATGGCAGAAGCGATGTGGGCGACGCAGCGAGCCCAGATCGCTCGCCATACAATTCGTGTTAGGTTACACATGAATCTAAACTAACCTTACCTCGGCCTCGTAGCCTAGTTGGTAGTACGTCTGCCTACGAAGCACAAGGTCGCGGGTTCGAATCCCGCCCAGGACAAACATTCGTGTGATGAGCACTTGTGTTTGCCTTGTGTCTGGATGTTGTATATTTATATATGTATGTATATCAGCTGTCTGACACCCATAGGCTCTGCCTAGTTTGGGGTCATATAGCCTTGTGTGAGATGTCCCCACATATTTATTTATTAACCTAAACCCAGTTTAGCCTAGACATAACTAGTTTATTCTGAAATCGAGTTTACCCGGTAACATATACTATAATAAGGCAATTTTGGTTATTCAAAACACGCAAATACCATTAATTGTTTAAAATTAACCCTTCGTTTATGAGTTTATTTAACTTTAGATATTGAAAACTTAGGTCTAACCAGGCCCGGCTCACTTCGCGCCAGAACTCCAGAATGTACCTACGCCGGCGTCACCATTAATGTGGATAGTTAGTAAGGAGCGCCGCGCGCCCGAGTGACGACGCCCGTGCTTTAATTCGTTTATTCCAAGTTTTATTTTAATTATTATGGATGAACGAAAAGCAAAAAGGTATTGTATAGCATTCGGGTGTTTAAATAACGATAGGAATGTCAATGAATTACAACTTTTTTTCCTTCCGAGTAATATCGAAAGGTAAGATAATACTTTTATTGTCTTTAATATAATTTTTATTGATACCTAGTACTATTATTTATTCTGTGGTCTAACAAAGATTAGATTAAACAATTCTTAGTTATTTTAAAACTAGCGACCCGCCCCGGCTCCGCCCGGGAAAATGGTTATTGTGGGTTATCCTTCAGTATATTATGCATGTATTATACATATAAACCCTCCTCTTGAATCCCTCTATCTATTAAAAAAAACCGCATCAAAATCCGTTGCGTAGTTTTAAAGATTTAAGCGTACAAAGGGACATAGGGACATAGGCACATAGGGACAGAGAAAGCGACTTTGTTTTATACTATGTAGTGATAAGACCTTCTGACCATAGGTGTTTGGAAATTTTGACCTTTCATCCCATAGGTGTTTTAAAATTTAGGCCTTTCGTCCATACTGTGAACATTTCGTGCGCGCGCAGTTATACCGCGTGCCATCTTGTTCAAGTTGTTTGCCGCTAACTACGCTATAAGACGTGGGTGCGTCAAATATGTTTACAAAGTCATCTGAACGACAATATTTCAAGTTACGTTTTGTAACATTACAATCTCAAATCAAGAATGATTAACTTTACTTTCTTAAAACCATTTAAAATTAAGACGCTAAAAGCGGTTACACATTTGTCGTTTTAGAGAAGCGAGTGAGTAAGTCGCGCGATTTTAGACGGTACTAATAATTTCAATGCGATTACGCCGCGTTACACCGCCAAATTCAAAAGGGCTCTGAATTTCTTTAGCTACTGTCATTTACGTTAAATAAATCTCACATACACATAATTGTTTGTTCTCAATACAACCATACAAAATTTTATTTTTGCTATACTTACTTAATTCGCTTCGCTAGTCGCTACACACACATGGTCGCCTGAGGCATGAAAATAAAATAATTTAGTAATAAAATTATTAACGAATATTCTTAATGACACTAAAATATTCACTGAGTTATCAATGAGCCTAGAGATATTTAGTTTTATTCAAATGTTTAAGTAAATATACCTAGCATTACTAGTATGCATAAAAAAATAATAATTTAGATTTATAATCATTATCCTATAAAGTAATTGATTACATCTATGGTAAAAACAATTTGTTTAATTTTTTTTGTTTTCGGCCAACTTTTAGGGGTGTCAAAATTTATTCTACTATCTAAGAAGTATATCACCTTATATTGCTAATATCAAACAAGTTTGAGTTTACTTCAACATTTAACACAGACGAAAATGATTTATTACAATCAATTCAACTAAATAGTAAAAAGTCCACCTATGACGTTGTGATGGAAAAATTTATATTTTTTTCAATCTCATTAAAAACGCAAACAATTCATTATCCCTGTTGTAGTTAATTCATAGTGCCAACATCTAGTAAGTTTTTAAAATTAAATCATTACATTTTAAATTTAACAAAGTTATAGAAATGCCACTCAACAGTTAATAAATGTTTCACCCTCAATTCAGGACTGGAACCTTTCTTTCGATAAGGGCGTAGGTATACGAGCCAAACATTGCATAGTGAATCTTTCAGACGTATGAAGCCAGGGTAAAAAAAAAACTATGTTATCGGTAGGTATCTATCTAAAGATCTTGAAAATAGGTAGTTATCTATCTAATTTTAATTAAACCATTGTTTAAAAATAACAGTTCCGATAATTATATTAGTTCAAAATACATAATTGTCGCAGTAATCCTTTAGTAATAATCAGATACAATCTTGACACAAACTTTTCCCTACTATATTTCTAAGTAAATTGTGTTTTACTACAAAAGTGTTCCAATGACAACGGCATATTATCTTTAAATCTGTGTTAACAACAGATAAATGCTTATGCCTTATCAAATTCACGAGTGTCGCCTCGTGGGTTTTATATACATCAAACGTCTCTATCTACTTATGTATTGTTTTAATCTTTATCATATTCATATCATCTGGGCGATCTCACTACATGACAATGTTTTCAACTGAACAAGTGCATCATTTGTCTTAATAATGCGCTTATATTTCGATTAATTTCTACCCATATTCCTGCGATAACGATCATTCTTGTTTAGATTTTAAGTTTTAGGTGTTTTTTTATTAAGGGCTTCCGGTGCTTGTTCCTACAATCTTGAGGTGGCAGTTCTACCTGTTCTATATTTAGATGTTTTGGCACATCTTTTATCTAAGTTCGTTTACTAAAAAATGCATTATGCTACGTTCAGTTATTTATTACGTTTCATGTTTAAACAACTTCTCAGTTTGGCGTATAAATAAAATAATAGATTAAATTTACTATGCTATACTAACAACAATATACATACAAAATGCTGGTTGGCCACGTTTGGAGGAAAAATTATATAATAAAAAAAATATTTCGTGATATTCGTATAGCTAAAAGTAAAAAAGATTTTCCGAAATAAGAACATTTTTCGTCGTCGTCAAAGTTAGTATATACAAAGAACGAGTTATCTCCGAAAAGCGGGACTGAGCATACTTAGCAACTTGTTACAAGGTTTGCTTCTGACAATCACAAATCAGAATAATTTATCCTCGTCTATTATATTATAACTTATCCTCCATACATAACCGATTTTTTACATCAATACCAGCTTACATAGCTATGATAGCGTACATATTGTCACAGATATAAGGAGCGGTACAAACGGCTCAGATACTAATACTACCGATTTAAAAGTACTGGTGATATCTCGTCCCATACAATGGTCTCATTCCCGGCGTAGCCGCTAAAATCTCTAAAAAGTTCTTGATCTTTTTCATTCATAAGGGAATCCTTTTGGATGAGAGATAAATGATTTATGTATGATGAATGATATTTAAAATAAGAGCGACGCTGTCAATTTAAGTTTAATTTTATTTGAAGTGGGATCTTTTCACATGCCCGCCAATCTAGCGCGAACTACGCGCAAAATCGATGTTTGACGTCTCTAAATTTAAGTTGACTATCACCTGTCCCTTTTCGTTTTCCCTACGAATGAAAAAGACCAAGAACTTAAATTTAGTTATTTTAGCGGTTATGCCAGAATTGAGTCCAATGTGTATTTAAAAAGCAAAGATTTCTTGGCAATCCTTAATGCCAAGTGCGAGTTTTTTCAAAAATTTTGTTTCTGCTAACTGTTAACAGATGGCGTAGTTTCAATTTCATAAAAAAATGCATTTTCTTTCGATATCGAGCGCGTTTATTTTGGTTACAAAACTCACACTCAGCACACTGAGCAACTTTCCCAAAATGAACGTTTTACGGAAACGAAAGAATTCGATACCCCCATACACAAAAGTATGTATGGAATGGGTATATTTGTATTGTGTGGGAAATATAAAAATTTGGGTAAGTTGTTTAAATTATTTTCCTGAGCATGTCTTTAATAATACAGTATTATTTAGTAGGAAAGATGTCACCAGTTTTAACATGTATGCAGCATCAATAGTTTGTAACACTCGTCAACTAAGCTAAGTTACCCGTTAATCTTCCGGACTGATGAACAGTGCACTTATAGCGAACAATAGGAACACTACACCACCGATTATTGTAACTGAAAAAAAAGGAAAATAATTGAGTTAGAACATTACTGAAAAAACAAATTTCGCGGATGTAAGTTATGGTTGCTAATAAATTCATTCATCGAGTCTATTAATTATAAGCCACCTACCAACAATATTTTTAAAATATTTTTTTAGACTGTTCAGTAGCAGGAAACAGGCTGTCTGTAATAGAAGCACTTTGCTCGTTTATAAAAAAAAACTATTGTGCATTTACCATATTAAAGTCTTAAAGTGAGAAAATACTATCTTATTGAACCATTTCTTAAACTTTTACTCTTAATTTATATAAAGCATAGAATAATATAATAGGAGTACCCGTCCATACAGAAGCACGCGGGTGTCTATAATATGACAGTTGCTTATCGAATCCGAATTCAAAAATCCAGTTTATCCGATGCGATTGGTTACATTTACATCAATTTATCAAGACACTCGTAGGCATAGAGCAAGAAACTTTTTTTTTGTTAGTATAGAGATTAGTTGACAGAATTTGTATCTTTTGGATACGGCCTCCACACGAGTGCCTTGTTTGCCGGAAAGAGCGAGACGAAGTTATGCGTTAGAACGAGATACAAATCACCGCGCTCACTCTAGCGCATAACTGCGTCTCGCTCTGTTCGGCATACAAGGCAGACGTGTGTAGCCCGTGTAAGATTTGCGTGTATTACGCACCTATTTCCCTGGCGACAAAGACAAAAGACGAAAGGGACGCAGTTATGCGTTAGAATGAGATACAAATACACCGCGCTCACTCTTGCGCATAACTGCGCCCCTTTCGTTTTTTGTCGCTGTCGCCAGTGAAATACCTGCCTAAGATTCGCATATATCACGTCTCTATAGTGTCCAATACTCTTTGCGCGCAGGTCTATAAAAAAAGAAAAAACCTCACCAGTCCGCACAGAGATCCTCTGCGCAATCATCCGGCCACCAATCACGGCGAGGCCGGTGCACATCGCGTGGCCGAGCGACCCGCCTACTATCACGCCAAACACATCCTCCCTAGTCGCGAGCACTATCGTCGCTAGCTGCGACCGGTCGCCCCATTCAGCCAGGAACGTCAGAGTCGCCGCTTGCAGCAACACTTTGATCACAGCATTACGTCTCCGCCGCCGGTTTTCTGCTTGGCCTTGTTCTAACATTTCTAGGGTCTCTTCTTTTTCTTCCTGTAAGTGGAAGACTGGTGATTAGCAATTTGACAGTGGCACAATACTCTTGCTCCCTTATTCACAAACATTACGTAAAGTTAAACAAAACATGTTTTGTCCCTTTCCGACATTTAAATGTCTATGACACTACTATATACATTCAAGTGTAGGAAAGGGACAGAGATATTGTTTAACTTATTTTTTTATGATTAGGAGGGGGGGACTATGTTGTAAAGATACTATGACGAGTATATAGCTATCGTGTCTTGTCTAGTAAGTGCAAATAATTTATATTACTTTTGGGTCGCTCTCATAGGCTCCACGACTCTTTATTTTAAAAAAAAAAGTAAACAAATGAAAAATAAAACTGTTTTACGTGTTTACAAGAAAAATAAAAGATGCTTAGGTCCGAATTTAAACTTCATCATCTATCAAGGTATAGTAATTCGAAAGAACTTTCTTTCAAGAAACAACCCACTGTAAAAACCCCTTATCAATTTCATGACGTTTCACTCAGTCTACAAATCCATTCAGACTTAACTGTGCCAAGAAATGTCTGGTATCATATGTTATCAGCTCATAATATAGCGAACACTTCAGATCTCAAGTATCAACTATAGTGAAATCGACTTGCGCTGTTAAACTAATCCTTTACTTGTAAATAAGATGCTCTAAAGAATACTCCAAAGACTAATACAACACAATTCACTATAAACAACAATGAACTTGTATATGAAAAACTTGTTTAAATATATTGTATTGCTCATACAAATAACTTTTTACACTACTAGTAATAAAGTGTGAAACTTATATTTTCTATAACAATGTAACTAGGTCATCTACACGGTAAGTAAGCCAATATAAATAAGCTGCCGCGCTCGTATGATGTATACAGATTACAGAAATAAAAATCTTTTTATGATTGTGATGCTTTTACGCTTACTATAAAATGTTCTTTGGCTATCGAGTGGCGTACGCATAGACGTATAATATGCTTTTAACAATAATGGGAATAAGATTTCCGGTAGAAAATTAAGAAAAAAGAAAATTTACAAAACGGCTCAACAGTAGCACTTGTAAATGGAGAATTAATAAATACCGAAGTATTGGATTAAAAAACGTTCAAGTTAATTAATCTACTTATTATCCTCCAATTTATCAGAACCCCGTACAATCCGACAAAAAGGCAAGTCTACAATTTACTCTCACTACTGTTCTCATTATTTTACTAGCGTCATCTACGAAAATCTTAAAAGCTTGTTTTTTATTTAATTTCAAGCTGTCTGAAAATCTCCCCTTTCAATGAGGGATTTTCAAGACGGCATTTAAGAAAAAAAAAAAAAGGTTCTATTGACTCAAATAGATGGCGTGCATGTCGGATGAAATGTCAAAAGCGAGCTTGTCAAACCAATCAGGGCAGATAAAAAACTGGCAACACTGTTGTTGTCACGTCAATCGTCATGCACTTTATTGTGTTTTAATTTCGTTTCGTGTTTTTGCGTGCTGAGTTGCGTTTAAATTTTTGATTCGTTTTACTAGTGACCTTTTTGCGACATAATTTTGTGACTTCTTTTCCTACATACCTTCAAGCACGTCTATTTTATTTGATTTGTGCAGCGCCATCTCTTATGACCATAATGAAACCTTTTTTTGTTTTTAGAACTGTCAAAATGAAAATCCCTCATTACACTCAACAGCCAATTTCAGTGATTCACGATTTTAACTATTACTATAAGTGACAGCTTAGTAAAAACTGAAACGACATGCTCAGTCAAAGGATTTGATCAACTTCCCCAAATAAACTTTTCTCGTGAACGAGTTTTTTTGACTCCCCTCATATTCTCTATACAAACTATCCTATAAAAATAACTTTTGTATCGAGTACCTAGCCGTTTTCGAGAAAAAAATATTTGGAAAAGTTTGACAAAACTATTGATTGCGCATAATATGCTTACAGGATTTGTTAAGCCGTTACTTACTCTTATTTGCCACAAAGGACAACTAGTGCCATAAAGAAAAAAACTTGTTCACTAGTTGTTGGGGTGGGGGATGTAAGATGAAAGCGACGACATCGATATTCATAGAAAGCCTGATCAGAAAAAAGTGTTGACAATTTATTACAATTTATTACCCAAAATAATTCAGACATTTCCGATTGAAATATTTTACATTAATAGTTTTTCTCAAGGAATTAAGTACAAACCAAACTTCTGAAATAAGTATTACGGTGACCCTTGTACCTCTATTTTGTATCCCTTTTTACGTACTTACTTTTAGAGAAATTTAGTTTAGTGATCGGATGCAACCTGCAAATTTTCCTTTATAAATACATAGCTGGGCATATTTAATGGCTAATCAAATAATTATTATTTTTGAGCATTTTAACCAAGCACAAAGGCTGCTTACGAAAAACCCAACTTAATCTCGTCAATTTTAGTTCTAGATTAAAAAATCAGAAAAAAATAGTCAGTGAGTTTAACTTCTAGTCATCAAATTCCATCTGTTGTCGGTTCATTGTTTCTTTCATCAATCTTTATAGCCGAGTGAAAGATAGCCACTCTGTTAACGTGACAAGCGTGCAATCACGTGAACGAGGCTGCTGAAACTAACTTAGCTATTGTCATTGGTGGATTTGATAAATATCTTTAGGTACCAGCAGCTACATCACTCCAATGTCAGTGGGGTTCATTTAGTATGCGTCCGTTCACATACAGACGTCATTATTTCAGTCGAAAGACGTCCACTGCTAGATAAAGGCCTCCTCCAAAGGTCTCCAAATTCGTTGCCCTCACCAGATAGTCGGTTCACCATGTAGGGGACCTGCCCACTATACGTCTGCAGGCGCGCTGCCGCCATTTAAGAACCTCTTTGCCCGAACGGCCGTCGGTTCTACGCGCAATGTGCCCATACAGACCTTTAACGATCTAAATTAACATAGCCAGAAAAGGAACTAACACCAAAGTCATACAAATAGCGAGCAGCGCCCTCGTCCACATTAATAAATTTTTAAATACATATGTATTTTCCCTACGGTTTGCTTGTGTTACAATGACCGTGTACAAAGTGCGAAAGCCACAAATATACATCAGTAAATATTTTCGTTACAATTTTTTTTTCTGTTCAAGCTTCCTACAAGCGCGGTGTATTGAAATACAAATGCTGAATTCCTTTGTCTTCATTTACAACTACGAAGCCGGCGGAAGCCTGTCGAAAATGTGTTTATGATATGTGCGAAACGTAACATAAAAGCTGGGCTAAAAGAAAAAACTATGGTGTTATTCGTACTGCCAGGCATAGAGACGTAAGTTCACCCTCAACGTTTCGGTTTGCTTTGAGGGCCCCGGGGTAGGCTCGATATCGGGGGCTCGCGAGGGCCCTGCCGTCTGGGAACCGGAGGATGCTTCGCTCCGCGTGGGGGACACTCCTTTTCTCAATGACACTTCGCTGTGGGGGGAAGATGCCCCACTGCGCGGGGGCACCGCCACTTCGGGCGACTGCGAACGGGATTGCTGTTTTTCCGCCACCTGCGTCGCATCATATCTTTCACTCTTGTCGCTTAACGGTTTTACCAAAAAGGTCATTCCCCTTCCCCTTTTAGAGCCGACAGCCAGTACGACGCTTATTTAAAATAGGATATTAAACAAAGGAATTCAACATTTGAAGCAAGGTTTTAATTTATCTATGAGATTTAATATAAGAATGAATCTACACTCTTATCTAGAATCATAAGCTACATAAATGGTTTTATCAGAGATTTAACTAAATTTGACATTCTTGTTCTCATTTCCATTTTATATTGTCACCCGTAAGATGTGTACTACTATTCTAATACTCGTACGATTACTTTCATCTTTTTTTATATTGAACATTCTTAGATTTTCGCGGTTGTTAACTGCACTAACACACATTTTCACGGGTTTTTCTCCACGATTTCGTTTTAAATTGAGCTTTTTTTATATTCTATAATATATAAACAAAACCAGTACAGTCACATCACAATATACGAGACAGGTGCTGTTGCGATATACAGCCTATTTGATAAAGATCTCAAGTTTTGGGTGCAATGTGCCGTTTAAAAACATTATACTGATATTTACAAGTTTGTTTCATTCAAGTAAATAGCATTAACGAGAAACAATGCAAGAATATTCCTTACATACATTTATAATGAAATTATTATCACAAAAGGTACTGAGTATGACTAATTTACAAAGAAGACAATATCTTAATACAATAACGATAGGTATCTATGTTAATTCTGGAAAGAGTCTGTCACCTGACCGATAAAATCAACTTTTGCGGCATCGATCAATCAAGAAAAATCGATAAAATGTTATCGGTTTAAACAAAAGATTACCTAAGCGGCTTAACCGTAAGTAAGTGAATTTACAACACTGATTTCATCAACCTTTCTTCGTTAGTTATGTTAATTCTGAAAAGCATCTGATCGATAAAATCAACTTTTGCGGCATCGATCCATCAAAAAAAATCGATAAAATGTTATCGGTTTAAACAAAAGATTACCTAAGTAAGCGGCTTAACCGTAAGTAAGTGAATTTACAACACTGATTTCATCAACCTTTCTTCGGTCTGTCGCTTCGTATCTGATTAAAATACCTTAAAATAGACTACTGTGAATGTAGACTGTTAGATAATTATAATAAAAGGGGAAGGGGAGTTTTAATTTTTCTATTACTATTGCCTATACTTTAAAATAAACTAACATAAGGAGGTGTCTTTTTCTAACAATTCATGCCCATTTAACGCAGAATGTCTTGATTTAATTTCGTGTTCGTATCCTTTCGTATCCTTTGATAATATTAAAAAAAACATAAAGATACACCCTTCCCCCTACAATACGACACAAGATTAAAATAACCAATTGATATGTAACTAAATATTGTGATATTTTTTGCCCGTTATGTCCTTTTCACGCTCGACAAAAGTGACAGAGCTTGTCAATTTTGTTAAATTTAATTCAGAGTATGACTTTGTAAGAACTACCACCAATATCTTAAAATTCTTAAATAAATCGAAAACACAATCTTACCTGATCTTCTCTCCTCTTCAACTCCATCTGCACTTCTTCCAACTCTTCCTGTCCCTCATTCGGGTCCATCTTACACCCATCCCTTAACATCTTAAGACCGAATATGGCGAACAAGGCCGCACTTATATAATACGTGTACACCCTCGGTATAACCGTTGCTATGGACCCGAAGAGAGCCGATAGAACTGTCATGAAAACCAGCGCTGATATGGCGCCGGCAAAGACCACCAGCCGAGGGTGTTTCATGGCCATGATGGCTGCTATGAAGAACGTCTTGTCGCCGAGTTCTGATACGATGACCACCGATAATGATGCGACGAAGCCCTGGAGGAAACTCCCTCGGGTTTTTGTGTGCTGGAAAGAGAGGAAAATACATATGTAAATAAGTCGATGGTGCTTTATTGTTGAGGCAAGAAAGAGACCGAATGCCGAGGCAGGCACAACACAAAAAACATAAAATAAAAAATCTGTTAGTTACGAAAAGATGTTTAGTACCATTTGAATCACCTTTTTTTCTCAAAGTATAAATGTAGGTAAATGATATTCTTATTTATAAACAAGTGAGCATAGTATATAAGGCTTTTTAAAAGACTTGAAAGGGAAAGTAAGACAGTTTTCATATTAAGTAGATACATAATCGTAGTTGAATCTGGATACTTATCGAATTAAGATATAATTTAATACTACAATTCTACATAATAATGTTATATTTGCTTTTCTGTTAGTCTTCTATAACTAGCTGTCTGCCCGCGGCTACGCCCGCGTTGTTTTCCGACTTTTCCGTAGTAATTTTTAACTATCCGACGGGAACTCTTTAATTTTCCGGGATTAAAAGTATCCAAAATGTTGACCAGGGATGTAAAGAACCACCATGCCAAATTTCATTCAAATCGGTCCAATAGTTTTGGAGATTAGCCCGTACAAACAGACAGAGAAACAAAAAAAAGAAAATTGTCTGGATATGTTCTATTTCACTTCTTACATCCTCTTGGCTCGGAATTCGTCTTTTTTTTCTATGTAAAGACATTTGACCTCTACAGTTTTATTGTGTAGATTAATTATCATAGTTTCATCATTCAGTTAAAAATACATCCACTGCTGCACAAAGGCCTCTTCCAAAAGATTTCCACAACGATCGGTCCTACATCAGATCGTCGTCGGTCCACAAATATAAATACGATTGCAACTTAATAATAATAAAAAGCAGAAAAATTACTAACAAAAAAAAACATGGTAGCATAGACTGGTTAACGCGAAAATAAGCAGCAACAACGTTACGACCTCGAGGCTTCAGGCTTGGCAGAACTGTAATAAACAGTCCAAATCATTTAGCTGAACGAATTGCGATATAATTGGCAGAGCAGCTTAATGGCATGGCGTCATAGGGGAGGATACTTTTTACCACAGTAAAATACTTCATTCGCGGGCGAAGTCATATAGAGATTAGAGATATATCATATCTGTCTACCATAAATATATATAGTCATGTCTAAGACATCGCTTTGTCTGCTTGTTTGTACGTGTTTCATGTGATAAGATAATATAGACATAGCCAAAGTCTAGGCACTCCCACTCTTGAAAAAATTGGAATAATGGGGTATTCCGTTCGTCATGGATATCCAATATTGATTTATTTTTTTAGGTACTTTGTTCATTAAAGGACCAGTACAGACAAAGCACGCAAACTCTGCCGTCATAGCAGAAAAGAGCGCAGACGAATATTTTTAAGTTTTCAGGCCATTAAAAAAAGAAGGGCAGCAAAATACGATCACTTAAATCATCTGTTTGTTTGTCTTGAAATTACTACAATATTACAACTTATGCTTTTCCGTACGTGTCTGTCTTTATTGCAGTGCATATTATACCTACTTCCCGCATTGGATTTGTTTAACGACAAACAATGAAAATATCCTGTTATGTACACACATATCTGGAGTTATACTAATTACATGGTTACTAGTTAGTAAATATTTGCCCTAAGTCTATACCGTTACACGAGTGATATTGAATAAGTACATTGAAAGAAATTGCGATTCCCGGCTTAAAATTGAACCAATACAACTTTTCCTGTGGAAGGCGGAACACTATAAAGGCTTATTTACGCTGGGGCAACACTATTTATTTATGTACAGTTTATTGCATACATAGATATAAAACGGACAATTATATTAGAGAGACGACACAACAGGTCACATGCGAAAATTATGTATCATGCCGCAAGCCGCATGTTGCCCCAGCCACAGAATAAATAATAGTACTAGGTACCCCAGCGTAAATGAGCCTTAATGAACGAACGGGCACTACAAAACACAAATATCAGGGTATCTTAAGATTTAAGATGCGTAGAAAATGTAGAAATAAACACTTTGCTATAGATGCTTCTACTAGTTTGGGCTACCTGTAAGCTTACTAAAATTCTACTCACCCCGTTAGGGAAAAGTGCATGTCTTTATAAGTAAATGTATTATTTATTATAGACGAGAATCACCGCAATCTTGTAGACTTAATTTAAATAATAAAAATAACGTTCACTTGCTTATTGACTTATACAGATACCACACTACTGGTACTACCTACTTTTATAAATGAACTAGAAACATATTTAGATAAAGAAATATGTATTTAAAACAAGATTCACCTATTTCTCTATATTTTTTTCTGTAGAGATAAGTTCTTCCTTCACATCGCTCTCAGTTAAAAATATCATGTTTGTCACTACATAGTAGTAGGTACTTATAATAAAACAAAGTCGCTTGCCGTGTATGTATGCTTAGATCTTCAAAACTACGCAACAGATTTTGACGCGGTTTTTTATAGTTAGAGTGATTCAAGATTAAGATTAAAATCATACTAATATTATAAAGAAGAAAGATTTGTATTTTTGTGTGTGTGTGTGTTTATGTTTGTAATGAATAAACTCAAAAACTACTGAACCGATTTCAAAATTCATTCCCCATTAGAAAGCTACATTCACCCTATACCTTTTACTGCGGGAAAATGCCTCATTCCCACGGGAGCCGCGGTGGAAAGCTATGTATAATACATGCATATGATGCATAATATACTTAGGGATAACCCACAAATAACCATTTTCCCGTGCGAAGCCGGGCGGATCGCTAGTGTGTAATAAAAAAAACTCAATGTTAGGAAGATACTCATAGTTACTCGTATAAAACACTTGTACATATTGGTTTTTTAGTATTGTTATGTATTATTGTAAAATCTCAGAGTGGTGTGTTAGGATATAAATGTAAAGCCCGACCAAAGAAATAAGAAACCTCGCCATATTGCGGAATTTCAATGGAACTCATTTTATAAGGGAAATTGTTGCCATATTCGTAAAAATATACACGTGACGCCCCCAGAGCAGGTTTCTTTGTTCTTTGGTCAGGCTTTAAAAAGCGCCCCTGATGATGCTCATGTGAGCGAAACCGGTTGGGTTTTCCAAGTGGAACATTATAAATGTTATTATAACTATGAATATAATGGAGTTTCACCAAGCACCAATAATCGCAAGTATAAATGATGTTAGGAAGATATCTAGTACTTGTTGGTAAAATGTGTGTCTAATACTACTTTTCAAAAACGAAATAAATTTAACACTGAATAAACAAAAAAACGGAAAACCTAATCAAGATTTTTACGGTTATTATAGTAATTATTCTATAGTAAAAATAAAATCCATGGTGGGACATATTATGGACTAATTACGATGACTATAGACCTTTCATCTACAAAATTAATTTCATAGAGATATAATCAACTAGCATGAGCGATTGACTATGGTACTTAGTCGTTCTATTGGCGGTCAATTCGAATGCTAATGTACAGTCACCGGCATAAATGCAGTCATATCACGTTATGTTATTATGCTTTAAAATAAACGCTATAAACGACACCTTCTTTTTCAACATACGACAACTGTTTTCGGACATACCTATGAGGGAACAGATGAACATACCCACATATACATATACATACCGGTCAAAATTATAACCCTCCTTTTTGCTACTTCGTAGTCTGGTAATAACATTTTTCCTTATGCATTTTATTGTGCAATATTAACACGTAAAGACTATTTTACGGCGCATGAGAAAATCTCTGACTTAAAATTACCTACGCCTATTTTGACAACTGTTAGGTCTTATATTAAATAATGGTTAATTCATACATCTCCCGCCCTTTTCGGTTCTCGTATGAACGAACCCCTTCAGGTAACAATAGGGAAGTGTCCTCGGAAAAAAGTAATCGATTCTAATTAATCCCTTTGTTAGATTATCGAAAAAAATTTAACACGTATTTTTTTTTTCAATTGGACGAAGTTTTAGCGAATCAAAATGTATGAGAAGGGTACTATGACGTCACTTGTTTCGTACAATTTGTATGGCGGCGTGTCGTTACTGGAAATTTCAAAGTGCTGTATCGTCGGCATTTTTCGTTTGCCAGACGAAAAAATAAATACGTGTACATAATTTTTTAGTAATCTAACTGACGGACTAATTAGATTTTTTTAGGACACTTCCTCATTACCCTTCAGCAACGCCCGCACCCGCCGGCGGGGGCGCGGGCGGAACCAAAATCAATATTGAAAATCAGAGACGGAGCTCCTCAGGCGTCATCTCCTTCACGATGTTTTTCAATATCAACGCGCTAGGCCGTGGTCCGAGGCTCCCTTAAGCCGCCCCTGGACTAGTCTAATCTAGTCCTAGTCTTCCGCTCCCCCGCAAGTCCGGTGAAGCTTGATTGGTCGTACCTTTTCGACACAAGCATAGGTCAATTAAAAAAAAATCGTATGAACGATAAACTTAAATTAACGTGAGTGACTTGGGAGCATCAGCGCAATTGTATTTATTAGTAATACAAAAAATTTAATAAAACACATTTCAGGAAAAAAGCAATTTCAAGATATAAAATAACTTGATATGAAATATGAATACAGTTTTTAGGGAACAGGCAATTTTAAGACATAAAATCACTAGATATGACGCAGTTATGCAGGTGACCGTACTTGTAATGGGCACACAGCATTGCTCGCGTAAGTTCTTATATAGGTGTTTTACCTTATTCGTACAAGATTAGACGCCAGTTTAGGGCTACTATCCATCTGCTATCCGACCGGGTTTTTACAGATTGTCCCATTTTAGCTAACATTTTACGAAAGATTTTACGAAAAACAATATTTTTCAGAAAAAGTACGTAATAGCCCTTTTGAAAATGTGCGCTATTTTCTACCAGACGAAAGTTACGTCAGTAACTATTTAATAATCTGTGACGAATGCTATAGTTTTGTAATTAACAAAATGACAAATATTTTTTCTTAATATTCTGCGTTTTAAAATTCTCTTTAGCAATCGATCTAAATTTTAACTGCCGCCGCATCAAAGCAATCTCATTTCGAAACCATTTGGGACGAAATTAAAAAAAATCTTCGATTTATGTGTTTTTAGATAAGTATTGATTGTATCATTTCTAGCCCTTGTTGTTGATTGACACACATTAAATGTTTTGCTGATGTTTTATCAATGGAGATATTTTCCCGTAAAAAGAAAGAACACATTTCGCACCAGTAGTTTAGCCTGTATACTCGTACGCTCGACGCCCCATTATTAATAAAAAACGTCAAATAATTTTAGATATTTTTTTCACGTTTTTTATTTAGAATAGAATAAAATAGAATATACTCCTTATTGCACACAAAAGAATACAAGAAAACATAAGGTAAGGTAGCAAAAAGTCCGCCTTTTCTATCAGTGTTTCTACGTTTTTTATTTAAATACTAGCTTTCCGCCGCGGCTGCGCCCGCGTTGACTGTTTTTTCCGTGGGAATTAGACATTTTCCTGCGGTAAAAGGTAGCCTGTGTTACTCAGGGTGAATGTAGCTTTCTAATGGTGAAAGAATGTTTGAAATCGGTTCAGTAGTTTTTGAGTTTATTCATTACAAACATACACACACACAAAAATACAAATCTTTCCTCTTTATAATATTAGTATGAAGTATGATGATATGATAAGAAAAAAAGTAGAGGTAGATTCGGTGCAGTGATGCCGCATCGAATACATTTTAGCGATTATTTTTTATTAATATACATGTTTTTATCTGTTTATCTTCTATCTTCATATTAAAAAATTCGCCGAAATTTACGCGTACGCGGCGCATCACTTCAGAACGAGCGCTACCCTAATCAATAGTATAAATTGATTGTGTTGTTTCTTCTTTATTGCCATGCCAAGGCAGGCGAAGCCACGGGGTAGATGGGTTGTTGAATACAGAAGTCAAAATTATGCATTTTCACATGCTAGGTATAGGATGGGATCCATAACGCCCTATTTGTTTTTTTTGCCTCCATTTACTTACTATTCAATGTTTATTACTACAACTTAGACAATAGTACACAGTTTTAAAAACATAAACCTCTAACAATAACATTTACATGTACAATCGATTAGATCTAACAACGCCTTAACTATAAATTTTCTACGGAGTTGTCGATAAATAAGTAATAACAATATCCTAGACAATTAAGGATTGTTTACCATTTAGTACCTACCTGTAAAATAGCATCAGTTATCCATGTCCTGAAGTTCCAAGGGGCTACCGTAGAAGCCACAGGTGCTTCAGTCGTCGACAAAACACCAGCGAAAGTCTGCACTAAATGTTCCCCCATCTCTCCAAAAGCTAAAGGCCCAGACAACGTAGTCACATTCATTTCAACACTCACGTCTCACATTCGCAACAACACTTGGCTGTATGAATACTGATCTTTGCCTTGAATAAGTACACAATGCACAACGAATTTAGAAGAAAAACGTCAAATGGCGCGGGAAACACTGGCACAACAGAACGGTGCGCGCGCGAATATCGTACTGATAAAGATAAATGCTGATAATTTTATTTCTTGTTAGGAGTGTTTGTGACACCTTCGTGATAAAGCGTTGACGACCAGCCGGCAAGCCGCGCGACGGCATACTGCACAAGTAACTAGATATTGTGTTGCTAGGTACCTAGACCAGTCTAGATGGTCAGGCATTGATAAACATCTTAAAAGGGCTTGATTTTAGGTTAGGTGATCTCGAAGTTTGAGCTGTTAACATGAATTCTTGAGGAGATATTACTTAGCATAGAAAAATCTATTTAACTGCCAACGGTATTGGTCAGTACCGCCGGATTTTTCCTTTCAAGAACAAACCGCCGGACGTTTTCTT
Source organism: Teleiodes luculella (assembly GCA_948473455.1). Lineage (NCBI taxonomy): Eukaryota > Metazoa > Arthropoda > Insecta > Lepidoptera > Gelechiidae > Teleiodes > Teleiodes luculella. The sequence goes on from OX419603.1 coordinate 8,445,357, forward strand.
TCAAAACCAAGAAAAATAAACATTTCATTAATATTTTTAGAAATTGATAATTTGCCAGAAATATTGTATAATTCAGTCTAAAAGAGCAGGGAAGTATGAACCTTAATCTAGATAAAATAAGACATTATTATGATTTCCGGAATAGAAATTCGTCTGAGGTTGGGCTTGAGTATGATTTGCGTTGGCATGACTTCATTGACGTCACCGTGTCAAAAATAACATTTTCGTGACCTTGACTTAACATGGGTGGTGTGTGACGTCAACGAAACAAATTAGGGCGAAAGCAAACTTATACGAGGGTGGAATGACTCAGAATTGAGGCGAAACTATTAAAGGGTCGTCGTTTGAAAACGTGGGAGAATAGAACTTTATTAGGTACTACACTCGAGAGCGATACAAATATAAAATCAAAGGGATCAATTTTTCGCAGATATACGATTCGCAAACCCGTCCTTGCCGTGAATTTTCCATAAAAATATCACAGAATTCTGGCAACGGCAGCGCGCATAATACTCCGCTTCGAAAGTACCTCAGAAACGCATTTGTTAGAGTACAAAATTGACCATTTCTCACCCTGGTTGAGCATCCGTATTCAAACGATCCTCAAGTAAGGAGTAAGGAGGCTAAACTATCATCATTTCTAACAAAGCGCTAGTCACGAAAACAAACGGCTGCAGGTCAAATATCAACAATTATCTTTCTATGTCAATTATATTTCTAACATATCGTGAATAAGTATACCAAGAGTCGAAAGAGTTCCTACCTCAAATGTTTCTCTCTCCCATTAGCCTATAGGGACTCATCTCTATAGGGGATACGCCACTTTTAATATCAAGTAAGACACCATATTCCAGACCACCACGCTGTGGGGTGTTTTGGTAGAGGCAGGTCAGTGAGTGACGCACTTTTTGTTAAAGTCAGTAAGACGCCCGATGCCCTAAGGTTATCGAAATTTTTTTAACATCTGCTTGTCATGAACATCACAAAGATGGGTTTACGTGCACGAAGCATCCAATGACTGACCGCGCCATCGAAGAATGCTTAACTTTCTCGAGATTGGCCAAAACCTGTGCTGGACAACATCCCTTTAATTGGTAATAGCCAATCAACACGCTTCGATTTTAAATAACATTCAAGGTAAGAGTGATCAGCCCTCTTCTTGGTGAGCAATTTTCACGACCTCGTCCTCGTTTCCTGAAGATGAGACGTTACAAACGCCATCTCATTGATATAAAAGTCGACCATAAGAATAGAGACCCTTAAAATTGCGGAGTAATGGAACCAATTTTATACTCGTAGTAATGATTTTTGCAACAAGGATAGAATAACACTAAATTAAAAATTTAATAACCCCCCGACACAAAACCGTTACTTGATCCTTTGAGAACTAGAAAAGAGCTGATAATCTTCAAATGGCTCAAGATATTTTCTTGGATTATAGCTAAGAACACTCTCGATTGTGACACCTTGCAGACAAAAAAAAACTAGATCAAAATCGGCACATCCGTTTAGGAGCTACGATGCCACAGACAGATAGACACACACGCCATTGACGTTTTGGGATTAAAAATTGTAAAATGTTGTCCTTTTGGGAAGTTGACCTTTTGGGAAGTGGTCCTTATGAGCCGAAAGGAAACTTATAACACCCCTCTTTTTCGTCAGGAAAAGGAAGGTCCCTTTAAATGTGTTTGTGTTTTGTCTGCCTATGTGTACATACAATAAATTGTTTAAATAAAAGTATTGTGGCGCTTCCATTATTCCGGTCAGGCTAGAATTTTAAATTAAATATTGCAAATCCTTTTTGGCTAACGAAGAGGATTCGTAGCGATACTTCAATGATAAACAGCCTTGATAATTCGCAGTGAGAAAATTGTTCTTCGTGCTAATTGTATCCTGCTAATTGCTTTAGGAAATAACGCGATAAAACTCTCAAGATAAACTTAAACACGGGTACTTTACCTTTATGATCGCATTATTTACTATCGCAAAGTTTTATTATATTCCGTACAATTCTTTATATTACATTTAGTATTTCGCCCGCATCTTCATACGTGGGTTTTAAATTTTTCCTGCAGTTGAGTGTGTTACGAATTACCTATTGGGTAGCCTGGTAGAAATTGCTACCTTAGCAATAAGGCCGCCCATTTGTACACGTTAACAATTAGCAATTTAACAGCAGCATTTTATTAGCAGTTAACAATTAACTATATTTCTTTTGTAATTTGGTGTAACTGTATTTCTTTTGCAAACTGGTGTGCAATAAAGTATATTCTATCGGATAATAGTATAGACTACAGGCCCGTGTTAAAAAAATGATGGGTCATTTGAACCACCAGATGACCTATGTAGAACGATATAAGAGCATAAAATAATAAGATTCAGGCTGAATTTCAGCCTGCTGAATCATTCAGCACTATGCCGTCACTTGTAAGCTGTCCAACTGAGTGCAGGTGAGAATTCAAAAGTACAGGTAGAGTGAGTACATTTTGGTCATATATTTTTGTACGGCATTCTTACCATCGATAGATCCATGAAAAATAATAAGAAAACGCGTAGTGCCGTAAAAAAATGGTGCGCCAAAGAGTCGGATTTTTTTTTTTTTTTCCGACAATTTCCAGGGTGAATTTGGTCATTTGATTTTGTACGGCATCAGTTTCATACTATTTCAATACTGCTTCTAATCCATTATTCCGCAACGCCGTACAAAAATCATGCGACAAGGGGAAAAATCCGAGGGTTGCAACCCCCTCTCTTTCCGTGGTCCAGGGGGTGATTTGAAAAAGTACGGCTTCGGTTCCAAAACATTATCTAGCACTTAAAAGTACTATTAAAAATAATGCCGTCAAAAAATGATTGTTCATTTGAATGTATATCAATAATTATCTTAATTTCATCGTATTCTTGATTTATAAAGCTGTAAAATCATTTGATCCTGTACGGGAACTTTTTTTTTAACATGATATTGTAAAATGCAATTGTTATATAGTATTGCCGTTCAAAAGAAACTGTTCTGAAAAAAATTATAGAGAAATACAAAAACTGAAATTTTGCAAATTATTGCAGAAATTTAAATATCATAGATTAACGAAATATAGCAGTTTTGTACATTGTATCCCATGTTTTAAATAGTATTAACATAAATAAATTAGGAAAAAATGATGCCGTACATTTTAATGCAGACCATATCTTTTAGGCTGATGAAAATGACGCTACCATTTTAAGGGTACTTTATGGCCATCTGATACAGTACGGCATTAACATATTTTCGAAGAGAACAATTGATAATACCTATGATAAAATTACTATGACGTCTAACTGAAGTGAAACGGTGTGTATATTATATCCAAAAATTGAAACTGTCAATCACAGTATCAACAGTTTTGTATACTTTTTGGTTTACTATATACTTCGAACATTATTGATACATATATATATATATAATTTATTTGTTTCATTGTAATGGTGTGAATAAATAAAACAATAATTTTTAGAAAAATTCGTTTAGTTTAATGATGATGATAATAAAAAATATGGTTTTTCTTTAAATTATTCAGTATCGGAATCAGCCGCTGAGTTGTTATCAGAATCAACGTCTTCATCGACGTCCGAATTATATTCTCTATCTAAATTATGAAGTTCTCTATGAAAATTAGTACAAATAAACTATCTAAATGCCGTATAAAAAAATATCGTGATGAATTTCACCTTACTTTTCGTTATATGGATTTTTTCATTTTGATTTTTTCTTTTTCTTTTTTTTTCCCCTTTGAACCAACGAAAATGTACGGCATATGAAAAAATATTATCTATGCATAAAATACTTTCGAAATAAATTAATTTGATGTTGTGTCAAATCACCCCCTGGACCACGGAAAGAGAGGGGGTTGCAACCCTCGGTTTTTTCCCCTTGTCGCATGATTTTTGTACGGCGTTGCGGAATAATGGATTAGAAGCAGTATTAAAATATTATGAAACTGATGCCGTACAAAATCAAATGACCAAATTCACCCTGGAAATTGTCGGAAAAAAAAAAAAAAAACGACTTTTTGGCGCACTATTTTTTTACGGCACTACGCGTTTTCTTATTATTTTTCATGGATCTATCGATGGTAAGAATGCCGTACAAAAATATATGACCAAAATGTACTCACTCTACCTGTACTTTTGAATTCTCACCTGCACTCAGTTGGACAGCTTACAAGTGACGGCATAATGCTGAATCTTATTATTTTATGCTCTTATATCGTTCTACATAGGTCATCTGGTGGTTCAAATGACCCATCATTTTTTTAACACGGGCCTGTAGTCTAGTAGTTTTTCATATTGATTTGAAACGTATTTGCGAAAATTATAAATGCAATTTTCCTAATTAATTGGCGTTGTCACCGTTTGAATATTATGAAACTGTTATCATCGTTCGTAACTTCAGCCAAAAGACGTCCACTACACTCGACAAAGGCTTCTCCCCATGAAGGAAAAAAAAATTCCACGCCCATATGGAGTAGTAATCATGCCTATTTTGTATCGAAACCAATGCGGCCGCTCAGAGGGGTGGGAGGGTAGGTGGAAGCGGGAGACGGGGTTTGTTTTTTAACTCTATCAGTCTCTATCACACGTCTTTGAATACGGTACGTTAGAAAAAGATAGAGACATTCATGTTATGACATGCCCAATTAAAAACAAAATATCAATAAAGTATGACATTTATTTGTCTTATTTGGCATGTAAAAAACATGAAACTTAATGGTTGCTGAATTTGAATATAGTGATGTGATGTGGTAAGAAGCGTAACGTATATTTATCGATTATTTTCGTACATTTTATCACATGGCTACTGGACTTGTTTATCGAGCCTCTCATAAACAATGGCGATCAACTTGCAATAATATTGGTAACATTTCGTACTTCCGAATTCTTCTTAACCGAAACTTAATTGACCGAAAACGGTTCATAGAATATTTAGTTCCAATATATTTCTTTTGTCATAACTTCATTATACCATAAATCTGTTAAACAGGAGTTTAATTTTCCAGAAAAACTATAACAATATTATCGAAATTTTATTTTTGGTTTTACCAACTGTTTTTCTTCATATAATTATATTAATTATCCTGGAGGTTTATTAAACATAATTTACTTTTCCCATAATTTATAATGGATCTAGTTTTGTAAATAAATTAAAAAAAGAAATGAAACTCTGGAAAATGAAAATCTGGTAAAAATGATTTCTGATAATAATATGGAAAGTAAATAAAATGCAATCCGTTTTCCGTAAAAACATATTCGGTATTAAAATTTTTGGATTTAAGATAGGTACCTAACCATTTCCTAGAGCGCAGCGAACTTTACCTAGAGAGGCACAAGGACAGACGGCACCTGATGGTTAGTGGTCACTGTCACAAATTTTAAAACAATATTTTTAATTTTCGGATCTTTTGGAAAACTGCGATAAATAAATGAAATAAAAAAATAATAAGCTGACGACTCGATTCTATGTTATTTTTTTATCGACTATTTCACATCACTAAAAATCAACAACACAATTTTCTGCTACGAATTTGACCTCGAAAATTGTAAAAACCAAGCGTTTACTACTCACCAGAAAAATGTGATACCAGCAAGCTTTGTAGTTTTGCTTGCGACATGGTTTCGGCACAATTTCACCGCACAATGAACCTTTTTGTGTTATTTATTTTATTTTTTATATTTTATGACAGAACATCACGACATGTCGTGAACGACTATTTGAAAGAAAAGTGTGAATGTGTGTGTGAGTCCAAAATATATGTCTGAGCCGGCACCTATAGTACGTTTTGATTACTACTCCATTTGGGCGCGTAAAATTTTTTCTTCCTTCATGCTTCTCCCCAAGACCGCTCCGTCTTGATCTGCTCGCAGTGATAAGACATTATGTCATACGAGTATTCAACTGTCAAAATGCTGTAATAATTAATTAACTCGCCTTAAACATCATCATACTTCATACTAACATTATAAAGAGGAAAGATTTGTATTTTTGTGTGTCTATGTTGTTTGTAATGAATAAACTCAAAAACTACTGAACTTATTTCAAAAATTATTTCACCATTAGACAGCTACATTCACCCTGAGTAACATAGGCTACCTTTTACCGCGGGAAAATGCCTCATTCCCACGGGAAAACTGTTAACGCGGGCGGAGCCGCGGTGGAAAGCTAGTTTATTATAAATCCATGCAACGTTTCGGCCCATATATCTACAGATTCCCAATTCTACAGATATCGCCAGCCAAGCACCTAAAATAAATAATGTGTTTTCCTCATTTGCTTAGGAAAGGAAACGCTCATCAGCGTATGTTGTGAGAATAACTCGCGTGTGTCATTATATTGCTATCGACAACATTGTTGTATTTTAGAGTTCTTGGGAAACTTGACGAATTGTTTGACACTTTAATCTCACATGGCTAGCCGTTATTGGTACACTAACTACAAAATAAAGGACAGGAAAAAAGTCGTATGGGGCCCGGTCTTTTATTCACAGAAAAATCTAACCACTATATAGAAAAAATATATAGATTCTAGACATAAAACTGAGTCCACATGTCCAGTTGTGGAATTTAAGTGCCCCCCATTTAGGAGATATTAATTTTTTTCAATGTGAAAAAGTTGTACACTCAGCAAGTCTATAAAACGCACCTGCCACTACCTATCTCTTTCTAACACTAGCTAAGGCTACTCTTGTCTTCTCTTTCTTACAAGGTTATTAAAATAGTTAACTAAACCGCGAAAACGATTTTCAGTGACATTATGCGAGACATTTACAGCACATGCTATGCTCATTTTTGAAGTTTTGAATACAGAATAAATCGTTTTCGCGGTTTAGTAACTATTTTGTAAGAAAGAGAAGACAAGAGTAGCCTTAGCTAGGTGTTAGAAAGAGATAGGTAGTGGCAGGTGCGTTTTATAGACTTGCTGAGTGGACAACTTTTTCACATTGAAAAAAATTAATATCTCCTAAATGGGGGCACTTAAATTCCACAACTAAACATGTGGACTCAGTTTTATGTCTAGAATCTATATATTTTTTCTATATAGTGGTTAGATTTTTCTGTGAATAAAAGACCAAAAAAAGCCATGTCCTTTGAGAAAGAACATCCCTGCCTCTGCAGACTTTTTTTTTGTCTTTTATTGGGGTAGAAAATCTTCCCTGACTCTCTTTTTAAACTCCGACGCAAACGCCTATAGGTTCGTGAACCAAAAAAAAATCCTATTTTACTAAACCCTTTTATTTTCAACCGATAACCGCATCATGCAAATGGTTCAGGTCGTGACTAACTGCTGTTGTCTCACTGACCATGAAATACTTTGTTGGAATAAATCGGTGCGTGCTATCTAAAGAAGAATAAGTATTTGCACCTGCGTGTAAAATATTTTTTTCAATGAGCAAACAATTTTTTATTCTTTTTTTATTTTTGTGTATTTTTATGCCGTCTGTCTGTCTATTACTTATTACAATTTCAGGTTAATAGCTCATACATTATGGTCTCCTCCGAGAGCCTCGAGCCTACCCTGCCATAGTCGACCACGCTGGCCCAGTGCGGGTTGGTCAACTTCACACACACGCAACCTTTGAATTTCTTCGCAGATATGGGCCGGGCAGGTTTCCTCACGATGTTTTCCTACGTCACGAACGTCGAATAAACGTACATATGAATACGAAAATCGAAAACACATGGCTACCGATGCTCTCTGTTAATAATTTTATGCAAGAGGACAAGTCGTAAATAAATCTTCACTTCATAGACTCAAAGCGTGCTACATTCAATGCTTATAATATTGCTTATGTTATTTTACATTAAGCACATAAGTATATACCTATACGCGTTATATGAAAAACTTGTGGTTTTCCCCGTGTTCGGAGAAGAACTAGCAAAAAGTGATGAAATCATCAAATAATTTTATTCTCTAGTACGCGGCTATTACCTATTACGCTTTTTTTTTAAAGGTACGAATAAAAACATAATGACTCGAGCAATCACTCTAATAGTACCTATGTAGGTACTTTTTTTATCATAATGTATTTTGATGATGGTTAAAATAACTACAAAAATAAATAATACAACTTTTTCAGAAGTCGTGTAAAAAGTCCTATTATAATTTGGAAACCACAGAGTAGGGACGCGACGCGATATCCGTGTTAATATGCGCAGCCTGCCTCATAAAAAGCATGCTTATTCTATGGTACAGGCTTGTATATTGTGCCGCAGTCCGTGCTTTCCCGCTTCTGTGAGTTCGCAGCTTAACTCTGGGCGCACACGGACGGAAAAAAACGAACGGAATGCAGGTTTATCGCGCACACACCGAGCGAGCTTTATGGCGCACGCCGCGCGCGGCCCGTCTCGTCCGAGCAGCTCGCTTGGTGTGTACTGAATTCCTGATCTGAATTCCTAAACGTGAGCGCCCAAGGTAAAAGTCGTGTTATAACTTTTATTATAACACTCTGCGGTGTGAAGTTTACATACTAGCGTTGCCAGGCGTCCAGATAAAGCCGGACATAGTTAGGCTTTTTGATTGCCTGTCCGGCCAAAAACGGGCCAAAATAAACGTAACCGGCTTTTTAAAATTCGCAAACGATTTTACGAGCATCGGTTTAGAAATGCGATAGACGAAATCATTTTGTCCAAGCTATAACAGAGACGTTTCGTGGACGTTTCGCTCGCGATTCGCGCTCTCTCAGTCGATAAAGGTACAGTATCCAGCTCATGCGGCTGGTTTCGCGACCTGGCAACCCTACATAGAACAGATAATATATGAATCAACAGTCATGTCAAGGTCAAGCAAGGGCAATATAGAGAGGTATATGTATGTACGCAACTGTACTCCCCTCATACACCTACCATACTATGTTTTGCCTCATACACCTACCATACTATGTTTTGGGCACTCAAGGCCTATAGAACTAATTCCTACAAGGGCCAAACAACACAAAGACACGCAAAGGGTGCATTATACGAATAGCAGTTTAAAAGAACCAAACTTAGCTACAATACAAATGCTACAATAGACCCAGAATTCTGATGCATATACTACTGCTAATAGCAAAAGTATTATGTCAATTAAACATATAAATAAGCATGGATCAATTAAACAAAAACCTTTAGTAATAACGGCAATCTCATCTCATGAGCCGAAAACCGAGCACGCGATTCAAGATGCTTATATTTACAAATATTCATTATTGTGATGTGTGTCTAAAGAAGGCTATCTATTAGGGTACTAGGATATCTAGTAATAATAATTTGTTCCAGTTATTTAGTAGTAGTAGTATTGTATTTGGTAGTTTAGGCCTTCCGTCCGGAAGGCCCGCGTTGCTCTAAGGTAGGGTTGCCATTTCTAAAACTTGCCCCCCAGGACCGAAAGCGTAAGTTCCCCGGATTTTGGAGCTGTCACCCCGGACACTGTAATTTTTTTCACTTACATCTAAATGAAAAAATACATTTTACACCGTACTTGTTAAAAGAAAACACAAATTTTAAGTATTTTTTGCATGAAATACTGCGCAATTTATTAGATAATCTGTGCACGTGTGTTATTACCTATTAACTTTTATTTAAATTGATGGTGTCGGGCTTTGATGGAAAACCCAGAATTTTATTGTAGTCCGGTTTTTACCCGGACTATGAATTCAACCCCGCCCGGACGCTTCCCGGACGCCCTCCAAACTAGGACAAATCCGGGGAAACCCGGACGGATGGCAGCCCTTCTCTAAGGTAGTCATAATATAAAATATTAATTGACAAAACAATTAAGATCAGACATATCCAGAAAAGCATATAAGTTTAGGATTCAATTTTATACTATTAAAGATAACAAACAAGACACAGCAGATGAGATGTGTAATAAATCGTAATACTATAATCCATGCCATTCTGATTGCATAGAAAATGTAAATGCCAAGGTTTGCCAAGTCTTCTAGCGACATCTATACAGTTTTCCTAATACTACTACCAAAACAAGGGACATGAAAAGTCTTAACCAAATTTTAGTCTAACACATAGATGTCAGTAACATTTTTAAAATAGGAAAGTTGCAATTTGATAAAATATTCTCAGAAAGTTAACTGGAGGAATATTGGCATCACACTGGCCATTTCTAAAGATGATATAAAGGTGGGATAGGATTGAATCATACTAAAAGTTTCTATGATAGAGCTTTCACTGAACTCCTTTGTTTTTTTTCTGTATGTAAATGCTTGTACTCATAGGAGACAAATTTATCCCAAATTCACCATGCCTTTGAAGCTGCTGCGATGTAAATTTTTTTTTATATTATTTCTTATACTTTACAATCAGTCCATAGGGACTATAAGCAGTTGTTTTGGTTGAAAGATGGTACTCCTTTCCACTGTCAGGTTACCTTTTTAACCGACTTCAAAAAAGGAGGAGGTTCTCAATTCGACGCGTATGTTTTTTTTAATGACAATTGATTAGCCAGACTGGAAAAAAGTAAAATCAAAGTTAGGACTTACATCATCCGGCTTGGGTGTCGGTGAAACAGTAGACTGGTTATCAGCCATGGCTAGTGCAAACGTCACAGCGAAAACTGCCGCAGCCCAATACACGGTCC